>OX457085.1:66615293-66840640 GCA_949752835.1 Empis stercorea
AAAAAAGCGTTTTATAATATAATTTTATAATAAATAGTTTTGGTGGTATTCGTTCTTTTGAAAAACTATTTCTTATGGAAAAAAATTAAAATTAGAATTTATTTATGAATAAAGCACGGCAAAGAATGTGAGCACTAAATTTATGTAACTGTTTTTTATCTAGCATAAGAGCTAAAGCCAAACAAAATACATTGCCAAACACAAAAATTTATTAATATATATCAAAATAATTTTATGCGCAAAATTTAATATAATTGATATATATTTAACAATAACATTTTAAAGGTACAATCGGTAAGTTAACGCTCACATTCTGCGCCGCGCTTAATTCATTTATAATTTTTAATTTCAATTTTTAGCAAAAAGAAATCTATTATTATAAGAATAGTACAGGCGTTTGGGGATTTCGGTAATATCGATTAAAAAAATGCATGTATTTTTTTCTGGAATAAATTAGAAGTTTTTCAACACAAACACATTATT
The DNA here is from genome assembly GCA_949752835.1 of Empis stercorea. Lineage (NCBI taxonomy): Eukaryota > Metazoa > Arthropoda > Insecta > Diptera > Empididae > Empis > Empis stercorea. The sequence goes on from OX457085.1 coordinate 66,615,777, forward strand.
AAAAATATTTTAATCGTTTCTAAATTAAATTAATAAATTTTCAAATTGAATTCAACTTTTTTCGATTAAATTCAAAGTACTTATAATTGATTTTGGGTTTTTTTTTTATTATAGAATATTAAATATTGATTATAACTAATAGATGAATAAAATATTTTTAAAAATGTTCTTTGTGTTGAAAGACTTCTATTTTAGTCTGAAAAAAAATAATCCATACATTTTTTAATCGATATTACCAGATAACCCAAACGACTGTACTGTTTCTCAATATAGAAGAAAGTATATTTCTTTTTGCTAATAAATTGAAAATTAGAATTTATTTATTAATTAGAATATTTTCAAATGTACGAATACCATCAAAACTTTTTATTAAGATTATAAGATTATCCACCCAAAACTATAAACTATATAGTTTTGGGTGGTATTAGCATGAGATTGTATTGTATAATTATGAAAAAATCTATAAGATTATACAATACAAACAAAATCTTGCGAAAACAAAGCAAAAAAAAATATTACGGGTTTCTTTTAATGCGAAAAAAAAAGCTTTCATAAATATAAAATTTTATATGGATATTTGGAAAGATGTGTTTAATTTATCATTAATAACTAATAAAATATGAAATTAAACAATATACTTCAACTTTTGTATAGATAAATTAATAATCTTTCCAAATATGTAAAAATAATATATTATTTAAGTGATGATAAAAGAAAAAAACAATTATAAATTCGAAATTTTTTTTATTTTGATTTACAGAATAAAATTTCCTAAAACTCTTTTGAAAGGACATGTGTGAAATCCATAGCAGAGTTTTCAACCCAAAAACTAATCGATTATGCTGCTTCTACAATTTTCTAATCTCGGCGCAACAACTCAAAGAATGCCTTGATTGGACAACTATAAGATATATAAACAATGGTTATACCAATTTCTTTTCAGAATTTTTTTTTCTACACCACCCATGGTGGGAACTGTCAAAAATTTGTGGTGTAGGAAAGTGTAAGGTATGAAAAAAACATACTTTTATTACACCCTGACAAAATTCTTTATAATTTAAAATTGGTGTAGATAGTGTTGAAAGTGTAGTCAAAAGAATTCAAAAAATTTCTACAGCATGGAGGGTGTATGAAAAGAAAGTGTGTCTGAAAAGAAATTGGTGTTAGTTTAATTTAATAATAAACTCAAAATAAAATTAAATTTGGGAAAGGAAAAGTAAGGGAAAGTAAGTAAAAATAAAAATAAATATTTTGTAAGTGTATAATGTATAATTAAATTAATTGTATAATGTATAATTAAATAATTAAATTAATTCTATATTTATAATGTATAATTAAATTAATATTACAAAATATTTAAAAGTTATTTTTAATACAAAATTTTCCAAATTTAATTTAATTTTTATTTTATTATTAAACTGAGGATTGAGGAGGTGTCTCGATTACTTTGGGACAGTTGTATAATAACCACAGTCGAACATTATGTGCCTTATGGTTCGAATTGTTATCCTGATAGAATTGAAAATTGTCTTTTATCCCCATTTTCTCTGCACTTTGCTTTAAATTTACCTTCAAAATCTGCAAATATTGATGCTGATCCATTGTGTTTTCTATAAAAATCAAATCGCCAACATCAGCAGGTGACATGCATCCCCAGACCATGACCCCACCACCACCGTGCTTTACAGTAGGTACTAAATTTTTTTCTTTCAGCTTTTCATGTGGCTTTTGCCATACGGTAATGCGCCCGTCACTGGCAAAAACGTTGAATTATATATTGAATGCAATATCTATACAAATGTTAAATTGTTCCAGAAATTAAAATTTGATTTTAACATTTAGCATTTTTAAATCCAAATTATTTAATAACCTATCTAACTTATTAATAAAATAAAGAACTATTTAATAGTATGTTCTCACCAGCTCGAAATTATGTGATTTCGCTTCATGATTTCGAAATTACGTCGAACTATTCACACCAGATTTGAGATAATTCCGTTTGACATTAAGGTTTTTTATGATTTATAACAGTGATCGCAATTAAGTCGCATGCGTGCCAAAATTAATTATTTAAAATTAATTTATTTATGAAAATAAATAATTCTACATTATCTTATTTCTGTTATTTCAATACTATTATAATTTATGGAATTGGATCAGCACGTAGAAATATTGGTTTAAAAAAACATATGTATTTGTTGGCACACTACCTAAAATCTAATTACGACCACTGATTTATATTATTTTTTCTGAAATTATTTCTAATATTTTTATTGTTGATGAGTTAAATTTTTAAGGTTAAAAATCGATTAATAGTATTGAACTTTCGATTCTGTCATGATTTTGAGCATATTTCCACAAAATTACTATATTTTGATGTGATTTACAAATCATCTCAATGTATGGTAAATTACATGATTTTGAACTTCAAAAATTACGATAATAATCAAAATAAAAAAGTACGATAATAATCAAAATCACATAATTTCGAGCTGGTGTGAACATACTATAAAATATTATTTTGGTTTTGATTATTGGTTACAAATTTTGTGTAATACCCGGGACACACCAAAATTGAAAACCTAAGTTTTCGCGAAAACTAGATCTAAAAACTTTTATAGTGACACACCAAAAATGGAGCGCGATTTCGTTTTCGAATGTCAAATTATGAAAATTATTTATTTAAACAACTCTACGTAAAAACCAAAAAAATTAAAAATAGTAATTATTTGTTTTTAATGTCAAATTTTGATTTATTTATATTAAAAATTATTTAATAAAATTTAATTTAAAATTTTTTTTTAAAAAAATTTCGATTTTTTTTTGATTTTTCACAAAAATGGCTACTGTTGTATGGAAACTTAGCTATGCCTACTTCAAAAATATGTATCTTCTATTTTGTCATAGATGGCGCAAAAATATATTTTCGTGAAAACCTTAAAAATTTGTAGGTTTCGTGTTTTCAATTTATTCCTGAAAACTGTACTAAAACCTTATGAATTTCCATTTTTGAACTTTGAAAACACGAAATCTGAGTTTTCGGTCCGGTGTGTACCGGGTATTACTATAAATAATTTTTTAGTCTTGTCCCATTACTTTTCTGACTTACTATATTTATTTTATTTTAAATGACAAATTTGTATATATTTTTTGTTGTTATTCTCTTATTCAACTTATAAAAAAGTGTTTTCTATATGCGTATTTGAATAATTTTCATTCGAATTGAAAACGATTGTTTGTTAACCCTTTCTTGCCCATTGCAGCCATATGGCACACATAATTATTTAACGTGTAAGTCAATGTACATGAATTTTTTTGTATATATTGTTTTCTACGTTTTTTTGTCTGTATTATTCTGAGGACTTTAAATGAGGTTTTAGTTAAGAAAAAATTTCGCCGTTGCATTTTAGTTGTAAAATAAAATTTTGTGTAAAAAAAAACAGTAATTTGTTTAGGTACGACAGGTAAATACAATTAAAAATTAATAAAAAAATGTTTTGCATCTGATAATATGTGTATTTTTAAATAATGCAACTATTTTAATTATATGTAAATTTATAACGAAAAAATGCTGGTGGTAGCCATATGGATACCACTCCTTAAATGGCCACAGGATAATAAAATATCCTTTTGCATCTCATTTATGACTTCTGTGCTATCTAAGTGTTAAGAAAAACAAATCAAATATTTTTTTTTGGCACTATATAATAATTTGGGACTTAAAGGGTTAAATTGTTCGATTTCATGTAATTTTTCAAAAATACATTTTTAAATATTTTTTATTTTTTGAAAAATATTGACTTATTAATATAAATTATTAATTTATAGTTATCCCGACCATTGGTCGAAAAACATTTGCTCGAAAATGCATAAAACGAGCAGATGTTTTTCGAACAAATATCGTTTTATGCATTTAAGAATAAATGATTTTCGAGTAACAGTCTGGGTACCTATAAATTAATAATTTATATTAACAAATTTTCGTAAGATAATTTTTCAATATTTTTAAAAAAAATATATATTTAAAAATTTGGATATAAATTTGAAAAACTATAATGAAACATTATATATGACAAATTATACAAAATCGGCACCATTGCCCACGAACAATTTAACAAACAAAATTATTCAATCAAATACGCATATAGTTAATTTTTTTATTTGTTTTCTTCCCCCTTACACTTCTTGGACCCCCTGAATGAGAAAATAACAAAAAAATTACAACAAAATATATATCAAATCAAAGAAAACCTACATGTAGAACTTCCAGTTGTATGAGAAAACATAAATTCAAATAAAATTTATGGTAAAAAAGTTGTAGGAAAATACATCAGAAAAATTCCTTCGCGAAAATTTTTAGTTACAAATTTACAAAACTTAGGTTTTTAGTTACAGAATCTAGGTTTTTATTAATAAAATTTAGGTATCAAGCCACAACCAATCAACAAATCCAAATACAATATTCTTCGAAATAAAATATTTCCTGCTTTGCGAAGGTATAGATATGTACCTTGGTGACATGTCTGGATGTACCTTGGTGACATGTCTGGTGATTCTTGTGTATGTCATGCAAGACACGTTTGCTGGGTGTACATAAATCTATGTTGCTAAGATTTTATTGACCTTTTAAGAAAAAATATGAAAAACAAACCCCGGGTTTGTCAAAAGCACATTTCCTCAAAACCGCCCTAACTATGAGAATAACTATGAGCTATTGTTAGCCAAAGGGAATTGCCACATATATATTTGAAAAAAATATGATATGAAAATATTAAAATGGTAAATATAGGTAAAAAATGTGTCCCTATTCGATTTTATTAATTTTTTTCTTTCCAAGGTTATTCCAGGAAAATATACATAAACTTATCATTTAGTAAGTTTTCTCTAATTTTGTTTTTAATCGAACATTTTTTTTTTTTTTCCATTTATATAGCACCTAAAAATATGCAAAATATTCGTTTTGGGAAACCGGATCTCTCGGATACAATTTCTTTAGAGTCTGCAGTTTTTTTTAGATACCTCTTTGGTACATAAATTTTAGCCTTCCATATAATAAGCCGTTTGGGAAATACAGGGTGTTAAAAAATTAAATAAAGTTGTATGAAAACGGTATTTTTATACAACAAAGAATTAAATGTTATATAAGATTTATTAATTTTACAAAAATCATAAAAGTTTTTTATGTCTTATAACTTTTACAGACCTCAAAAAATTACATTGCTTTAAAAGTTAATAGATTTAATAAAATTTAATTTTGATACGTTTTGAAAACGTTACGACTTCCCCGATACAAGTGCAGTGCAAATCAATTGAACCCGAATATGATTCAAATCGCTTTTTCCTAACCTTTATCCTGACACCATTGAAGAAAACACAGCTACTATCAGGAAACTCTTTAATCATTAAATTATGTCCGACGTTTTTGGGGGGGAATGGGATTATTTTGTAGTGACGGCTTCAGATCAAAATAAAATATCAAATATATCAAAATAAAACCGTAGTAAACCCTTATAAATATGTACTAGCTTTATTATCCGGCTTCGCCCGCTAGGTGGAAATATACGATTGGAAGTTCAATATAGTTCTTGACTTTTGGCTTGTGGCAGACAAACACATGTACCTTTTTGTACATGTGTTTTTTTTTTATAAGAATAAACAATAGTATATTCTATTATTTATAATGCTCTTTACTTTTTTATTTTAATCATAGTATTTTTAAATAATTAATTTCACAGATATTATGGTGGCAATCAGTTCATTGATGAAATTGAAATATTAGCACAAAATCGGGCTCTAGCTTTATACAATTTAAATCCTGAAGAATGGGGTGTTAATGTACAACCATATTCTGGGTCTCCTGCAAATTTTGCTGTTTATACAGCACTTTGTGAACCACATAGTCGAATCATGGGGCTCGATCTACCAGATGGTGGCCATTTGACACACGGATTTATGACAGTTAGCAAAAAAATCTCAGCTACCTCGATTTTCTTTGAAAGTATGCCTTATAAGGTTGATCAAACCACAGGTCTTATTGATTATGATCAATTAGAAACAAATGCAAAATTATTTAAGCCACGTGTTATAATAGCTGGTGTTTCATGTTATTCACGTTGCTTAGATTATAAACGATTTCGAAAAATTTGTAACGATAATGATGCGTATTTATTAGCCGATATGGCACATATTTCTGGATTAGTTGCAGCTGGTATTATTCCTAGCCCATTTGAATATGCTGATGTTGTTAGTACAACAACACACAAAACATTACGTGGTCCGAGAGCGGGTGTAATATTTTTCCGCAAAGGTTTGCGCAGAGTTAAACCAAATGGAGAAAAAATTATGTATGATTTAGAGTCACGTATCAATCAAGCTGTGTTTCCTGGATTACAAGGCGGGCCACACAATAATACAATAGCTGGTATAGCAACTGCTATGTTACAAGCAAAAAGTCCAGAATTTGTTGAATATCAAAAGCAAGTTGTTTTAAATGCTCAACGATTATGCAATGGTTTGATAAGTAAAGGTTATGCAATTGCAACGGGTGGTACCGATGTACATTTGCTATTAGTTGATGTAAGATCTGTTGGTTTATCTGGTTCAAAGGCTGAATATATTTTAGAAGAAGTTGCAATTGCTTGCAATAAAAATACTGTTCCTGGCGACAAGTCAGCTATGAACCCATCTGGTATCAGATTAGGTACACCAGCACTGACTACCCGAGGACTTAAAGAAGAAAATATAGATAAAGTGGTTGATTTTATTGATAAAGCTTTAAAATTAGCAAAAAAAATATCTACTTTAAGTGGACCAAAATTGATTGATTTTAAAAATGTAACACACACAAACAAAGATATTGTTGAAGAAATTGCAAAATTACGAAATGATATTGAAGACTATAGTCAACAATTTCCATTGCCAGGCATGAAAAATCTTTAAAACAATATTAAATGTAGAAATTTTATTGTATATATATAAAATTATATATTGAATAAACGTAACGTATATATGAATATTTTTTATAATTTGCATGAAACCATTTATATCACTAGGACTAGAATATTGTGCAAACTGAATCCGAAATCAACGCGCATAGAATAAACGTACATATATTCTAAAATTGGCATTATAATAGGTTTGTTTCTTATTTATTTATCAAACAAGGTACTATAAAGATTAACAAATAATATTATTTATTTATTTCTCAAGCAAGCTATTACAAATTATTAAATTACTTAGAGCTCTCCCTAAACACTGTCGTATGGCGTATAGCGTCTGTCAAAATCGTTTCATGCACATACATTTTGTTTGAGAGCTCCCGAAGTACGCGGCGTACCAGCGCTGACAATTCGAATTTCCAATTTTGACGGGCGTATAAAAATATTTAATTTGATTTTTGAAATTTAACAAAAAGAAACATCGATCAAAAAAAATTTAATGTATATAAATGTGGCATTTTATTTCGGGATACGCTGGCGTTTCAGCGTATCGACGTATATACGCTATACGCCATACGCCTGTGTTTAGGGAGAGGTCTTAGAAAACTATAATATAAAGATTTTATGAAATTTATAAATTATACATATACATACCCTTTAAGAAAAATAAGCGAATTCGCTTTTGGCGAACCGTATACGAACTAGATAAGTAACGCCTTTTTAAAATAAACTTTATAATTTCATAACAAAAATAAACAGGAGTGACGAAGGTTGTGTCTTATAATAGTATTTTGTTAAATATAATAAAATAAAAATATTAATAAGTAATTTTGTGTTTTATATAATAAATTAAGTAATAAAAAAATTATATTGTTAAAAATTATATTTTTTATATGAAATAAATGGTAAAAAATAACTTTTCCGTATTTTTATTTCTAGAAATAAAATCAGTTCGTAAACGAACCGAATTTGGCGGTTCCAAAACGAACCGAATTTGGCGGTTCCAAAACGAATCGTTGCGGCGTTTCGTAAACGAACCGATTTTGGCGAACTCTTGGCGTTACGTTTTTTTTTCTACTATTCTTATTCTAACATTTACGTTTCCGGTTCGCTTACGAACTGCCAAGGCGGTTCGTAAACGAACTCATATATGAAGAAAAGACTTCGCCGGCGGTTCGTTTACGGTTCGCTAATCTTAAAGGGTTCCCGCCAAACATTGCGTAACGGAAACGTAAAGTTTTCCGAGTCTAATTCCTTCTAAGGTCTTGGAAAATGTTACGTTTTGGCGTAACAGAATTGATACGCAACTGTTACATTCCTTATATGAGAAGTGACACTATTTTTCGTTACGATAAGTCCTCGCAAAAGCGTAATGTTTCTGTACAGTTTAGGTGTAATGTTTTCGTACTGTTTAAGTGTAATGTTTTCGTACAGTTTAGGTGTAATGTATTCGTACATATTTAGCGTAACTTGTGCGTATTGTTTATGTGTAACGTATACGTACAAATTTATCGTAATTTTTTCGTACTGATTTAATGTAGCGTATTCGTATTTATTTAATAATTAAAAAACAAATTAGTTATTTTAATAATATATTTCCAAACAAAAATAAATAAATTCATATTTATTAATATATAAAAATAAAAAAAATAATGAATAAAAAAATTGTAACTTTTTACAAAATTTTTCGTAACTTTTAAGGCGTTCGTAAACTTAACATTTCCGTAAAGAATTTAGCGTACACTTGAAATAGTAGAAAAAAAAAGTTTACATTTCCATTACATTTTCATTCGGAATTTAGCGTATACAATTTATGTGTACGCCAACGTTACATTTTGGTTAAGAAATTTTCATAACTTTTCAGGCGTTCGTAAACTTAACATTTCCGTAAAGCATTTAGCGTACACTTGAAATAGTAGAAAAAAAAGTTTATATTAACATTACATTTTCGTTCGGAATTTAGAGTATACTTTTAAATGCTTGGCGGGTTAGTATTATGTTTTGTCAAAAGTTAAAAAATTAAAGAGTTTTATAGCCTTATTCACAAACCGACTTGTTATCTTGTTAAGCTCTAAATCGTTATTTAACAAGCAAAATTGAAAATAGCTATTCACAAATTGTTAACAAAATTGTTAAGAAAATGACAATTCCTTCAGTATGAACTGTCATTGTTTTTTAACAAGTTGGTATATTATAAAAATTAACAATGTCAAAAATTTTTATGAAAAAATCCACAATATTGATAAAAATTCACCACAGCTTGTTAAAATCGCTATTCAGAAATTGTTAAGATAATTGTTAAGTTGTTAAATTTCTTTTTTGACACTTGGTATTATTTAACAACCAGATTTGAGTGGTTGTTATTTAACAATTCCATATAAAAGTGATTTTTTTTAATAAATTTTTTTTAATAAAAAGTTGTTTGAAAAAAATTTAAGAGTATTTTTATTTAAATTTTTTAGATGATTATAGGTATCAATTATGAAATATTAAAAATTTATTTTTGTAGTTGAAAATTAGATGAATTTTTTTAAAAATTGGCAGTAAATAGTAGTTTTACATACAATATATGTATATATATATTGTATGTAGATATATATATATTATTATCAATTATGAAATATCAAAAATATATATAGAATTAATTATTATATATAGTGAGATATATATATATATATACATATATATATTATATATAACGATTTTTTTTATCTAGTAGATATATAAACCATAATAATATACATATAGGTACATACATTTTTTTCGAAATAATACTGACTATGAGAATACAAAAATGAAACATTTCAATTTTATCCTTCGAACAAATATACAAAAATTATCATATATTTGAATGGGTATAGAATTATTCATATTATAATCATTTTCATTTAGGGGTTTTTGCAATTACTTGCATTATATACAAATAAATATTTTTAAATATTTTTAATATATACATATATTGAAAAATGTATTTTTGTAGTTGAATATTTTATGAATTTTTTTAAAAACTGGCACAGTAAATTTAAATTGTAGTCTTATCATTGTATTTATATTCTCTATAGTAGTGACACGGTAGTTGTTTAAATAGATATGAAGATGTCGCCACTTGTACCATTTTGAAAATTAGGATTAATAAAATCTTTCAGAATGATAAAAATATTGAAAATTTGTGTCTATTATATAAAAAATACATTAAAAAAATTTTAGAAACCAATTTAGCGACATTTTATTAACTTTTAAAGTAGTTGTACATTTCAACTACAAAAGCAATTTTAATTATGGCACTCATTGAAAATGTAATCAATCCAAAAAAATTGAACAATTTTTTAAAATAAAAACTATTGAAAAATTTTTCTTTAAAATATTGCACGGGCTATCGGTCCAAATAAAATTGTATATTTATAATACAAACATTAATTTTATTTTTTTGTATAATAAAATATTCTTTATTTTATTGTTTTTTTCGACGTTTCACCTACTTTTTTTAGGCATCATCAGGATCTATAATTTAAATTTTAAAATGCATACACTTATTAAATATTATAAAAATTCACAATTAAATTTAAGAATAAATTACTAATTAAAATACTAAATATTTATTCTACCAAATTAATTTAAAATTTTAAAGAAACTAATTTAATTTGAAATTATTCAAAAAAAAGGGAACAGTAGAGATCACTAATATTCTCTACATCAGGTTTTCTATTCATGGTTCTCTCAGTCGTCTGTATGTGTAAAGCTTCCAAAATTAACCTCTTACTAAATTTTTTTTTTCGATCGTCAATACTTTCATCAAAATTTGGGGCATGTTGAAGTCAAGAATATGTTGTGCAAGTGCTGTTTTTTGCGAATTGATATGTTTAATATCGGATTTTTGGTTAGAAAGTCTGTTTTTAAGAAATTGTTTCGTCGTTCCAATATAATTGATGTCATATGTTTCCAAGTCGATACCTTTACATGGTATTTTGTATATAACGTCAGTTAAAAGTTCTTTGTTTGTTTTGGTCTTTTAATTTTGAGAAAAGTCTGTTTGCCGTTTTATCTGTCGTAAAAGCTAATTTAATATTGTCATCATATTTACGTATTTGTTTATTTACATTGTCCGAAAAATCTGGTATATAGATTGTGCTCACGTATTTTCTTAATTCGTTATTACTATTATTATCTTTGGTCACGTTCATATTGTTAAGTCTATTTTTGTTTTCTTTTTATTATTATTTTTTATAATGCTCAGTATATAACAATATTCAGTATATAACTATATATTTGAAAATTCGTAAAAATAGTTAATAGAGAGAGAAAAAGGTATTAACCATTAAATAAAAAAATTAATTATAAAATAAAAATTAAACATTAATTAAAGTTTACTGTGAGAATATATCAGTTGAATTAATTTCTTCTGTAAAATATTTGTTGTTTATATAATTTATAATTTTTTTCTTAAATTTTAGATTATCACATATCTTAAATTGCTGTGGAACAGAATTGTATGTGTTTATATAATTAAAAAGTAGAGGTTTGATCCTATATCCTGACGAGTTCGAAGTTTCAGAATGAATGTTTGTATTAATTCTTGTGTTGTGATTATGAATATCATTGTTTTGAATCAAAGTAGTATTTGAGTGTATGTATGAATTTTTTATATTATGTATCAAAATAACCGACTTTATTAGATGATGATGAGCTATTGGTAGAATTTTGGTTTCCTTATGAATAATGTTTGTGTGTTCTAACCGACCATAATCGAAAAGATTTTTTATAGCTTTATTTTGTAATGTTTGAAGTTTTTGTAATTGATAATTAAATGTTTGACCATATATACTTAAACAATATTGAATATGACTATGAAAGAAAGAATGAAATAACATTTTTTTTATATTTATCGGTAAAACATATCTAGGTTTTTCGAAAATGCCTGCAATTTTCGATATTTTGCTTCTTACGTAGTCAATATGTTTTATAAAGTTGAGATTATAATCCAAGTACACTCATGCCCGGTTTCACGAAAATAGCTTAAAAGCGCATCTAGATAAAAACGATTTTAGTACTAAAAGTCATCTAGATATGTTGCAGTTTCACGAGATTTTTGTCGCTTTTATCTAACTAAAGAGCCAAACAGAATATGTGGTTGTCGTTGTCGCCTGTCGTCGTGAAATGTCAAAAGAAAAATCAAAAGTACGTATATCGCATTTTTGAACCACAATGATGTCGTCTGTTCGTTGTCGTTGTCGCTGTATTTCAATTGATATTTGATATTTTCGCTCGTCGCTATGTTTTGATATTTTTTGAATTTATTTAAAAATTATTTTCCAGAGCACACTATAATGAAAATATAATTTTCACAAATTAAATTATGATAATTGACAATTATTCGCGACGATCTATTGTGTTTAGTTAAGGGGCGACAACGACAGCGAAATCATCGCTGGCTAAAAACACGACGACAGGCGACAGCGACAACCACATATTCTGTTTGGCTCTTAAAACTCTAATAACTGCATTTTGACAGAAATTACTCAGAGAAATATTACGATTTGACAAAAATTACTCAAAAATATAAAAACATATTGTTCAGTGTCAATTGAAAACATATGTTTTAAAAATATTATAAATAATTTTAATGTTTATAATTCTATATTATAATGCTTCCCATACACAATACAACTTGGTTGTACTTGTACAACTAGTCATGAAACTCGGAACACCACCCCACACACGTTAAAACTTTTTCGGCAACCATCGAATTTGTTTTTATTTTCTACTGTAGAACACGATACAATTTTCAAATTTTTAGAACCATTTTGATGGTTACAAACCAAGTTGTACAACCAAGTTTTGTTGTGTATGGGCAGCATAATAATTTATATTTATTTTTTTTTTGTTCAAGTGTCAAAATACAAAATTTACAAGCGCTTTTAGTGCTTAGATGGCCGAAATCGGGCATCTAAATTAAAAGAGCCACTAAAAGAGATCTAACATCTCGTGAAACACCATTTGCGTTAAAAGCACATCTAAATCACTAGAAGCGTTTTTAAAACTTTCGTGAAACCGGGCATAAATATTTCATATCATCTACTATTTCAATATTGATGTTGTTTAATGTGACAGTTGGTGCATGAGTAGCTTTTATTTTTAGAAACAATGCTTTTGTTTTTTTTATATTTAGTGCTAGTTTTCTACATGCAGTCCAATTTGCTATTCTCTGAAGATCTGCCTCCATCTTATTTTTTACTTCATTTATATCTTCACCAAAATATAAAATTGCGATGTCATCTGCATACATAAAAGGAGTACCACATAAGGTCAAGTTTTTAATGTCGTTGATGTAAATTAAAAACAGGATTGGTCCCAGTATACTACCTTGTGGAACAGAGCTGTTTATTGTGACGCTTTTGCTTTTATATCCATCAATTTCTACGAACTGCTTTCTGTTACTAAGATAACATTTATTTATTTATTTATTTATTTACCAAACAAGGTACATTACATTACATTATATTGACAAATAACATAAAAATAAAAATTGTATATCTTAGTTATAGTTACTAAGAGTAACAGTGACACTGTCACTGTTAAGACACTGTTACACTTATTTTATATAACATTGTTTATGTCAATTACATATTTGTTTATTTATTTAATCAATTTAAAATTACAGATTTAAAATCAAAGCTTAAAGCTACATGACTTAAAAATGTTTTTAACTTTTTTTTTAAAACTTATTTAGGATTTAGAAAAAGTAAGGATGGAATTAATAGGAAGTTTTAATTTAGATTTGAACAAAGACTGTTTTTATATGTATATTTGGAGATGGAAGGTGTAAAGTGATTTGTATACTGATTGAAAAGCATACAACATCTATTGATGGGTTCATTCATCGCATATTCTGTGCGATGATTATATTCCTTAAGAAGTTTATGCCTTGTTTGCCTGGTATCATTATTATACACGATTCTGCTACATATGTAATCAGCAGTAATTTTTTTGTTCAGGACATCTAGTGTGAAACAAGTTGCTAGTAAAGTCCTTCTTGAAGATAGGGAAATAAGATTTATTAGTTTCAGACTAATTGTATAGTTTGGTAAGTTTTCAAAATCCCTGGGATTGTGTAGATCTCTCAGTGCAAATAGAAGAAATTGTTTCTGCACTGACTCAATTTTGTTGCTGTGAATTTGAAATATAGGATTCCATATGATACACCCATATTCTAAAATGGGGCGTACCAAGAAGCAATATAAGGACTTAGTCACCCGGATGTTTTTGAATTCTTACGCCCTTCTCTTAATGAAACCAAGTAATTTATATGCTTTGCCAATAATTCTATCGTAATGGAGGTCAAAACATAATTTGTTGTCTAACAGAATACCAAGATCGTTTATTTTATCAACTCTGTCAAGTAAAGTATAATTAAGGGAATAGTTATAATTGATAGTTGTCCGCTTTCTAGAGAAACTAATTACGTGGCACTTCTTTGTATTAAGGTGTAGCTTATTGCGAGAGCACCAGTCGTCTAGTGCACGAAGTTTAGCTTGAAGAAATGTGGCATCAGATGCGGAGGATATGAGGTGGTAAATTTTCAGGTCATCTGCATACAGTAGATATGGGATGTCTGCTAAAACCTCAGATATGTCAGCAATGAAGATATTGAAAAGAAGTGGACCTAGATGACTGCTTTGAGGTACACCTGAAGTAACCTGAATCTCCTCAGACAATAGTCCCTGGAATTTAGCGTATTGAATCCTATTAATAAGGTAAGATTTAATCCAATCTAATAATGTGCCTGTGATACCAATTTTTTCCAATTTGGATATCAGGGAAGGGTGGTCTACTCGGTCAAATGCCTTACTAAAGTCAGTATATACTGCATCAATTTGATAGCCTTTTTCCATATTACACAGGACATCCGAGACAAGGATAGTTAGATTGGTAGTAGTGGAACGTCCTTTCCTGAAACCGTGTTGTTGATTGTTAAGGATTGGATCAATTAACGTAGTTAATTTATCGCAGACAATTTTTTCAAAGAGCTTATGTATAGATGATAGAATGGCAATTCCTCTGTAGTTCTCTACATTTCTTTTATCACCACTTTTATGGATAGGCGTAATAAATGAAGACTTCCAGGAAGCTGGAAAAAGGCAAAGAGAAAGTGATTTGTTAAAAACATGCTGAAGCGGAAATGCTAGGACTTCTGAACACTGAGACAAAAACATAGGAGGAATAGTATCAGGACCACGGCCTTTGGTTACATCCAGACTGTTCAGGGCATGAATAATGTTTCTGTAGATATGAATATATTATCAGCAAGAATTGGAATTGGATTAGGATAATTTTCAGGTGTGTTTGTTATAACAGTTTGAGGAGTTTGGGGATAGAAAACTTCACGGAATTGATCAGAGAAAAACCCGCATATTTCACGTGGACAAGACGATTCGTTATTCTTTCTAAACATAGAAATAGGGTATCCTGAGCTTTTTCGTTTCATATTAACTAATTCAAACAATTTTTTTGGGTCTTTGACTATGTTTTCACCTACTTTGTTAACGTAGGCGTCGTATGCTGCGCGCGATTCTTTAGAAAATTCCGTAGCCAATTTTTCATATTCTGTTAAAATTTCTTCATCAGTGCCAACTTTGATTACTTTATACAATTTGTTTCTCCGATTACGCATGGATCTTAGTTCAGTATTTAACCACGGTTCTGATAATTTGGCTTTTTTGATAATTTTAGGGACATATTTGCCAACAGTCGTCATAAAAAGATGAAACCAGGATATCGATATCCGTATTTGGTAAAATATTGGACCAGTCAATTAAGGACAAATCATTAATAATGCAATCATAATTTGCATTTTTGAAATCATATACAATTAAATTATTGTACGAGTTTGAAAAATTAGTAATAGTTAGAGGTAGATCAAGTGAGATGGCAGAATGGTGGATAGAATTTGAAAAAAGATTCGCTGTTGAACTAGGAGAAGAAACGACAGCTTCGTCATAGGCATTTGAAAAAATTAAATCTAACCATTTACCATTAGAATTCGGATTCAGAACTACCTGTTGTAAGTCATTACTATAAAATGTATCTATTAACGTGAAGTCAATTTCGTCAGATAGATTAGAAGGTAGTAGACCATTGTCAGATTCGTATAAAATATAAAAGATAAATTGGGCCGATTAAAAACACCAAAGAAGAATATGTTATCATCTACGCTTAATGTGCTATTTACAGATTGAAATATCTCGCAAATTTCTTGATATTTTGATATATCTGAGTTGGGTGGTATGGGATATCAACGTAATCTCGACAAAAAAAATCTTGAATCGACTATTAATTTTGAAAAAATAAATCTTGAAAAAAAAATCTTGAAAATAGAAAATCTTGAAAAAAAAATCTGGAATTTTATCTTTTTTTAATTAGAAATCTTGAAAAAAATCTTGAATTTTTACCCCACTCTCTGCCGTACCCAGGACCAACGACGAGGACGTGGTGGGATGTGGTCCCATTTTTTTTTGTTTTTTTTATTTTTTACATTTTTTTTTATTTTTTATGGTTTTTGTAAATAACATAAAATTAAAAATTATAAAAAAAAATTTACTTCAACTTTTTTATTTAGAAATTGTAAAAAAAAAATTAAATTATAAAAATTCAGTGAATATTATTTTTATTTAGAAATACAAAGTGTAAAAAAAATTAAGACTACGTTATATGCAATTCCCGACAGATATTCCAATTTTGGTGTGTTATTTCGGTTTTCCAGCAACATTTTTATGCGGGCCTCCTTTTGAACATATTTTGGCTTTTTAGGTTGTTGATAGCCACATTTAATTTGGGCTATTCTAGTTTTTACCACATCCCATTCTTTACCAAGTTCTGAAATTAGCTTATACAGCCCGGAATTAGGCCGGCCAATTAATACACCAAGCATAGACAATTGTTTAGAGGCCAAGCCTCTAAACAATTTTGAGTACGTGGTAAATTATTAGCGATTGCATAAGCTACTGACCAAAATTTTGGTTCATATTTTGGACGTAGACTACTGCTATTTGATTTTTTTTTCTTACCAGTTACATAATTTTCTTTAAACCAGTTTCCAATTTTTTTTCCATCTCTGTCAAAAGAACCGTATAATTCTAAAAAATACGGTTCAATATCTTCCGGTGGGACAAAGGCAAGGCTCATCAACATTCGCATTTTAATCGCAAATTCTTCGTCAGTACCGTACCTACGCGATAATCCTTGTTTTTGAATTTGTCGCCAAATGATTTGGCCTAAATGAAATAGGCAACCTTTATAATTACAAATAGGGAAAAATTCTCTTGCTGCATTACTAATACCTTTCTCAAAATCTGAAATTATACGTCCAGGTTTCAAATCAACATTATTATTGGCAGCAATGTGCAATATTTCATAGAAAATCTCATTGTATAATGCCTTGCTTTTACTTGTCATAAGGCAAAATATTAAAGGAACTATTTCCGAATTAATTTTTCCATGGATAACAAAAAGTTGATAAAAAAGTACAGGTACAACTTTGAATGTACCATCCATCAACCAGACGTTTGTTTCAGCAAGTAATTTCAGGCTTGAAATGGTTCCTAAAACAATAATATGGTCATTACCAATACTTTTTTCCGACAAAACAAATAACTCTCCTTCAATAAATTTAATATTATTAGGAATATCTACACATTCAAGAGTCTGTGGCTTTTTAAAAATGTTTTTATTTCTACATCTTTTAATTTTAGATTTTTGTGCCAATTTATTTGGAAGTTGCACTCGAGAATTAGCTTCGCAATTAACAATGCTGTCTCTTATGATTTGTGAAGGAGCTACTTCTAGATATTGAGCACGTTCTTTAATAAAAGCACTAGCTTTATAAATATTTGTTTTATATGCAAGAGGTGCATGACTATGCTCTGATGGTCCCTTCCTTATTTTATGTTTATCATTTTCATTCAAAATCGTTGTTACCCGACTTTTACATAATAATGATTTATTGTTTTCGCATATCCACCTGAATATACCATCACGTTTACTTTCCAAGTGGTAAACAAATCCATTTATAACCAATTTGTCATTACCTTTATTTGATTTTACAGTTTGAATTTCCATTTTTTATATTAAATATACGACACCAATAATATTTGTAATTGTGAATACTAACTACACAAATCTATAATTCGAATGAAAGAAGCTCAAATGAAAAATATTAAAGTGAAACTCAAATTAACGGGATATTAAGCGTATTGCGTGATGTTTTAAAAGTGAGAGCCAATACCAATTAACGGTTCTGGGTATTGTGTCATTTTTAAAATCTTGAATGTTTTCGCACAAAATGCACTTTTTAATTCGCCGCGAAATTCAAGATTTTTTTTTTCAAGATTTTTTTTGTCAAGAACCCCAACCCGGGTGGTTAACCCCAACCCGGGTGGTATATATACCGCACCAAGATAGACATTTTTACTTTTTAGACGTAATCTGATAACTTTGTGCTCAAATGACATCGAGGGGTTTGTGATTATTTTATCACTTATAAACGAATTGCGAACAGCAATCAGGACACCACCACCTCTAGATAGACCAGTATAGCTATAGTCTCCGTCATTTCTGTAAATTGTCCAATTACTGTCTAAGATTTCTTCGTTACTATAAGTGTCATTAAGCCAGGTTTCTGTGATAATTAGAACGTCGTATAATGTGGATTTGGCATCGATAAAAAGATTTTTAATTTTTCCTCTTATACCACCGCAATTATGGTATAAAATTATTAAGTTTTGTGGTGACTTTATGGGATTAAAAGAAGGGGATATAGTAACCTTTTTTTCCTGATTGTTTTTTTTCTGGGATTTAAACCACAGTAGATCTGTATCAGTTATGCCAATGTTTTCCAATAGATTGACTAATTTACTAATATTGACAGTTGTAAATGCTTCCTTCAAATCATAAAAAACTAATCCCACTTTTTTTATTATTCGTATGTGTTTGAATTTTAGTTACTAAATCACAAAGTGCTGATTCTGTGTTTGATGTTGGTCTAAAACCATATTGTTGTTCACTAAGAATATTATGTTGTTGTAGATAATTTAGAAGCCGTTTTTTTACAGAAGCTTACAGTAGATGTGGGATGTCTGCTAAAACCTCAGATATGTCAGCAATGAAGATATTGAAAAGAAGTGGACCTAGATGACTGCCTTGTGGTACACCTGAAGTAACCTGAATCTCCTCAGACAATAGTCCCTGGAATTTAGCGTATTGAATCCTATTAATAAGGTAAGATTTAATCCAATCTAATAATGTGCCTGTGATACCAATTTTTTCCAATTTGGATATCAGGGTAGGGTGGTCTACTCGGTCAAATGCCTTACTGAAGTCAGTATATACTGCATCAATTTGATAGCCTTTTTCCATATTACACAGGACATCCGAGACAAGGATAGTTAGATTGGTAGTAGTGGAACGTCCTTTCCTGAAACCGTGTTGTTGATTGTTAAGGATTGGATCAATTAACGTAGTTAATTTATCGCAGACAATTTTTTCAAAGAGCTTAGGTATAGATGATAGAATGGCGATTCCTCTGTAGTTCTCTACATTTCTTTTATCACTACTTTTATGGATAGGCGTAATAAATGAAGACTTCCAGGAAGCTGGAAAAAGGCAAAGAGAAAGTGATTTGTTAAAAATATGCTGAAGCGGAAATGCTAGGACTTCTGAACACTGAGACAAAAACATAGGAGGAATTATCAGGACCACGGCCTTTGGTTACATCCAGACTGTTCAGGGCATGAATAATGTCTTCTGTAGATATGAATATATTATCAGCAAGAATTGGAATTGGATTAGGATTATTTTCAGGTGTGTTTGTTATAACAGTTTGAGGAGTTTGGGGATAGAAAACTTCACGGAATTGATCAGAGAAAAACCCGCATATTTCACGTGGACAAGACGATTCGTTATTCTTTCTAAACATAGAAATAGGGTATCCTGAGCTTTTTCGTTTCATATTAACTAATTCAAACAATTTTTTTGGATCTTTGACTATGTTTTCACCTAACTAATTCAAACAATTTTTTTGGATCTTTGACTATGTTTTCACCTACTTTGTTAACGTAGGCGTCGTATGCTGCGCGCGATTCTTTAGAAAATTCCGTAGCCAATTTTTCATATTCTGTTAAAATTTCTTCATCAGTGCCAACTTTGATTACTTTATACAATTTGTTTCTCCGATTACGCATGGATCTTAGTTCAGTATTTAACCACGGTTCTGATAATTTGGCTTTTTTGATAATTTTAGGGACATATTTGCCAACAGTCGTCATAAAAAGATGAAACCAGGATATCGATATCCGTATTTGGTAAAATATTGGACCAGTCAATTAAGGACAAATCATTAATAATGCAATCATAATTTGCATTTTTGAAATCATATACAATTAAATTATTGTACGAGTTTGAAAAATTAGTAATAGTTAGAGGTAGATCAAGTGAGATGGCAGAATGGTGGATAGAATTTGAAAAAAGATTCGCTGTTGAACTAGGAGAAGAAACGACAGCTTCGTCATAGGCATTTGAAAAAATTAAATCTAACCATTTACCATTAGAATTCGGATTCAGAACTACCTGTTGTAAGTCATTACTATAAAATGTATCTATTAACGTGAAGTCAATTTCGTCAGATAGATTAGAAGGTAGTAGACCATTGTCAGATTCGTATAAAATATAAAAGATAAATTGGGCCGATTAAAGTCACCAAAGAAGAATATGTTATCATCTACGCTTAATGTGCTATTTACAGATTGAAATATATCGCAAATTTCTTGATATTTTGATATATCTGAGTTGGGTGGTATGAGATATCAACGTAATCTCGACAAAAAAAATCTTGAATCGACTATTAATTTTGAAAAAATAAATCTTGAAAAAAAAATCTTGAAAATAGAAAATCTTGAAAAAAAAATCTGGAATTTTATCTTTTTTTAATTAGAAATCTTGAAAAAAATCTTGAATTTTTACCCCACTCTCTGCCGTACCCAGGACCAACGACGAGGACGTGGTGGGATGTGGTCCCATTTTTTTTTTATTTTTTTTTTATTTTTTACATTTTTTTTTATTTTTTATGGTTTTTGTAAATAACATAAAATTAAAAATTATAAAAAAAAATTTACTTCAACTTTTTTATTTAGAAATTGTAAAAAAAAATTAAATTATAAAAATTCAGTGAATATTATTTTTATTTAGAAATACAAAGTGTAAAAAAAATTAAGACAAAGATACGTTATATGCAATTCCCGACAGATATTCCAATTTTGGTGTGTTATTTCGGTTTTCCAGCAACATTTTTATGCGGGCCTCCTTTTGAACATATTTTGGCTTTTTAGGTTGTTGATAGCCACATTTAATTTGGGCTATTCTAGTTTTTACCACAACCCATTCTTTACCAAGTTCTGAAATTAGCTTATACAGCCCGGAATTAGGCCGGCCAATTAATACACCAAGCATAGACAATTGTTTAGAGGCCAAGCCTCTAAACAATTTTGAGTACGTGGTAAATTATTAGCGATTGCATCAGCTACTGACCAAAATTTTGGTTCATATTTTGGACGTGGACTACTGCTATTTGATTTTTTTTCAGTTAAATAATTTTCTTTAAACCAGTTTCCAATTTTTTTTCCATCTCTGTCAAAAGAACCGTATAATTCTAAAAAATACGGTTCAATATCTTCCGGTGGGACAAAGGCAAGGCTCATCAACATTCGCATTTTAATCGCAAATTCTTCGTCAGTACCGTACCTACGCGATAATCCTTGTTTTTGAATTTGTCGCCAAATGATTTGGCCTAAATGAAATAGGCAACCTTTATAATTACAAATAGGGAAAAATTCTCTTGCTGCATTACTAATACCTTTCTCAAAATCTGAAATTATACGTCCAGGTTTCAAATCAACATTATTATTGGCAGCAATGTGCAATATTTCATAGAAAATCTCATTGTATAATGCCTTGCTTTTACTTGTCATAAGGCAAAATATTAAAGGAACTATTTCCGAATTAATTTTTCCATGGATAACAAAAAGTTGGTAAAAAAGTACAGGTACAACTTTGAATGTACCATCCATCAACCAGACGTTTGTTTCAGCAAGTAATTTCAGGCTTGAAATGGTTCCTAAAACAATAATATGGTCATTACCAATACTTTTTTCCGACAAAACAAATAACTCTCCTTCAATAAATTTAATATTATTAGGAATATCTACACATTCAAGAGTCTGTGGCTTTTTAAAAATGTTTTTATTTCTACATCTTTTAATTTTAGATTTTTGTGCCAATTTATTTGGAAGTTTCACTCGAGAATTAGCTTCGCAATTAACAATGCTGTCTCTTATGATTTGTGAAGGAGCTACTTCTAGATATTGAGCACGTTCTTTAATAAAAGAATTAGCTTTATAAATATTTGTTTTATATGCAAGAGGTGCATGACTATGCTCTGATGGTCCCTTCCTTATTTTATGTTTATCATTTTCATTCAAAATCGTTGTTACCCGACTTTTACATAATAATGATTTATTGTTTTCGCATATCCACCTGAATATACCATCACGTTTACTTTCCAAGTGGTAAACAAATCCATTTATAACCAATTTGTCATTACCTTTATTTGATTTTACAGTTTGAATTTCCATTTTTTATATTAAATATACGACACCAATAATATTTGTAATTGTGAATACTAACTACACAAATCTATAATTCGAATGAAAGAAGCTCAAATGAAAAATATTAAAGTGAAACTCAAATGAACGGGATATTAAGCGTATTGCGTGATGTTTTAAAAGTGAGAGCCAATACCAATTAACGGTTCTGGGTATTGTGTCATTTTTAAAATCTTGAATGTTTTCGCACAAAATGTACTTTTTAATTCGCCGCGAATTTCACTTTTTAATTCGCCGCGAAATTCAAGATTTTTTTTTTCAAGATTTTTTTTTTCAAGATTTTTTTTTCAAGATTTTTTTTTCAAGATTTTTTTTTCCAAGATTTTTTTTCAAGATTTTTTTTTTCAAGATTTCAACCCCAACCCGGGTGGTATATATACCGCACCAAGATAGACATTTTTACTTTTTAGACGTAATCTGATAACTTTGTGCTCAAATGACATCGAGGGGTTTGTGATTATTTTATCACTTATAAACGAATTGCGAACAGCAATCAGGACACCACCACCTCTAGATAGACCAGTATAGCTATAGTCTCCGTCATTTCTGTAAATTGTCCAATTACTGTCTAAGATTTCTTCGTTACTATAAGTGTCATTAAGCCAGGTTTCTGTGATAATTAGAACGTCGTATAATGTGGATTTGGCATCGATAAAAAGATTTTTAATTTTTCCTCTTATACCACCGCAATTATGGTATAAAATTTTTAAGTTTTGTGGTGACTTTATGGGATTAAAAGAAGGGGATATAGTAACCTTTTTTTCCTGATTGTTTTTTTTCTGGGATTTAAACCACAGTAGATCTGTATCAGTAATGCCAATGTTTTCCAATAGATTGACTAATTTACTAATATTGACAGTTGTAAATGCTTCCTTCAAATCATAAAAACTAATCCCACTTTTTTTATTATTCGTATGTGTTTGAATTTTAGTTACTAAATCACAAAGTGCTGATTCTGTGTTTGATGTTGGTCTAAAACCATATTGTTGTTCACTAAGAATATTATGTTGTTGTAGCTAATTTAGAAGCCGTTTTTTTACATATGCTTACAGTAGATGTGGGATGTCTGCTAAAACCTCAGATATGTCAGCAATGAAGATATTGAAAAGAAGTGGACCTAGATGACTGCCTTGAGGTACACCTGAAGTAACCTGAATCTCCTCAGACAATAGTCCCTGGAATTTAGCGTATTGAATCCTATTAATAAGGTAAGATTTAATCCAATCTAATAATGTGCCTGTGATTTTTTCCAATTTGGATATCAGGGTAGGGTGGTCTACTCGGTCAAATGCCTTACTGAAGTCAGTATATACTGCATCAATTTGATAGCCTTTTTCCATATTACACAGGACATCCGAGACAAGGATAGTTAGATTGGTAGTAGTGGAACGTCCTTTCCTGAAACCGTGTTGTTGATTGTTAAGGATTGGATCAATTAACGTAGTTAATTTATCGCAGACAATTTTTTCAAAGAGCTTAGGTATAGATGATAGAATGGCGATTCCTCTGTAGTTCTCTACATTTCTTTTATCACCACTTTTATGGATAGGCGTAATAAATGAAGACTTCCAGGAAGCTGGAAAAAGGCAAAGAGAAAGTGATTTGTTAAAAATATGGTGAAGCGGAAATGCTAGGACTTCTGAACACTGAGACAAAAACATAGGAGGAATAGTATCAGGACCACGGCCTTTGGTTACATCCAGACTGTTCAGGGCATGAATAATGTTTCTGTAGATATGAATATATTATCAGCAAGAATTGGAATTGGATTAGGATTATTTTCAGGTGTGTTTGTTATAACAGTTTGAGGAGTTTGGTAGAAAACTTCACGGAATTGATCAGAGAAAAACCCGCATATTTCACGTGGACAAGACGATTCGTTATTCTTTCTAAACATAGAAATAGGGTATCCTGAGCTTTTTCGTTTCATATTAACTAATTCAAACAATTTTTTTGGGTCTTTGACTATGTTTTCACCTACTTTGTTAACGTAGGCGTCGTATGCTGCGCGCGATTCTTTAGAAAATTCCGTAGCCAATTTTTCATATTCTGTTAAAATTTCTTCATCAGTGCCAACTTTGATTACTTTATACAATTTGTTTCTCCGATTACGCATGGATCTTAGTTCAGTATTTAACCACGGTTCTGATAATTTGGCTTTTTTGATAATTTTAGGGACATATTTGCCAACAGTCGTCATAAAAAGATGAAACCAGGATATCGATATCCGTATTTGGTAAAATATTGGACCAGTCAATTAAGGACAAATCATTAATAATGCAATCATAATTTGCATTTTTGAAATCATATACAATTAAATTATTGTACGAGTTTGAAAAATTAGTAATAGTTAGAGGTAGATCAAGTGAGATGGCAGAATGGTGGATAGAATTTGAAAAAAGATTCGCTGTTGAACTAGGAGAAGAAACGACAGCTTCGTCATAGGCATTTGAAAAAATTAAATCTAACCATTTACCATTAGAATTCGGATTCAGAACTACCTGTTGTAAGTCATTACTATAAAATGTATCTATTAACGTGAAGTCAATTTCGTCAGATAGATTAGAAGGTAGTAGACCATTGTCAGATTCGTATAAAATATAAAAGATAAATTGGGCCGATTAAAGTCACCAAAGAAGAATATGTTATCATCTACGCTTAATGTGCTATTTACAGATTGAAATATATCGCAAATTTCTTGATATTTTGATATATCTGAGTTGGGTGGTATGAGATATCAACGTAATCTCGACAAAAAAAATCTTGAATCGACTATTAATTTTGAAAAAATAAATCTTGAAAAAAAAATCTTGAAAATAGAAAATCTTGAAAAAAAAATCTGGAATTTTATCTTTTTTTAATTAGAAATCTTGAAAAAAATCTTGAATTTTTACCCCACTCTCTGCCGTACCCAGGACCAACGACGAGGACGTGGTGGGATGTGGTCCCATTTTTTTTTTATTTTTTTTTTATTTTTTACATTTTTTTTTATTTTTTATGGTTTTTGTAAATAACATAAAATTAAAAATTATAAAAAAAAATTTACTTCAACTTTTTTATTTAGAAATTGTAAAAAAAAATTAAATTATAAAAATTCAGTGAATATTATTTTTATTTAGAAATACAAAGTGTAAAAAAAATTAAGACAAAGATACGTTATATGCAATTCCCGACAGATATTCCAATTTTGGTGTGTTATTTCGGTTTTCCAGCAACATTTTTATGCGGGCCTCCTTTTGAACATATTTTGGCTTTTTAGGTTGTTGATAGCCACATTTAATTTGGGCTATTCTAGTTTTTACCACATCCCATTCTTTACCAAGTTCTGAAATTAGCTTATACAGCCCGGAATTAGGCCGGCCAATTAATACACCAAGCATAGACAATTGTTTAGAGGCCAAGCCTCTAAACAATTTTGAGTACGTGGTAAATTATTAGCGATTGCATAAGCTACTGACCAAAATTTTGGTTCATATTTTGGACGTAGACTACTGCTATTTGATTTTTTTTTCTTACCAGTTACATAATTTTCTTTAAACCAGTTTCCAATTTTTTTTCCATCTCTGTCAAAAGAACCGTATAATTCTAAAAAATACGGTTCAATATCTTCCGGTGGGACAAAGGCAAGGCTCATCAACATTCGCATTTTAATCGCAAATTCTTCGTCAGTACCGTACCTACGCGATAATCCTTGTTTTTGAATTTGTCGCCAAATGATTTGGCCTAAATGAAATAGGCAACCTTTATAATTACAAATAGGGAAAAATTCTCTTGCTGCATTACTAATACCTTTCTCAAAATCTGAAATTATACGTCCAGGTTTCAAATCAACATTATTATTGGCAGCAATGTGCAATATTTCATAGAAAATCTCATTGTATAATGCCTTGCTTTTACTTGTCATAAGGCAAAATATTAAAGGAACTATTTCCGAATTAATTTTTCCATGGATAACAAAAAGTTGGTAAAAAAGTACAGGTACAACTTTGAATGTACCATCCATCAACCAGACGTTTGTTTCAGCAAGTAATTTCAGGCTTGAAATGGTTCCTAAAACAATAATATGGTCATTACCAATACTTTTTTCCGACAAAACAAATAACTCTCCTTCAATAAATTTAATATTATTAGGAATATCTACACATTCAAGAGTCTGTGGCTTTTTAAAAATGTTTTTATTTCTACATCTTTTAATTTTAGATTTTTGTGCCAATTTATTTGGAAGTTGCACTCGAGAATTAGCTTCGCAATTAACAATGCTGTCTCTTATGATTTGTGAAGGAGCTACTTCTAGATATTGAGCACGTTCTTTAATAAAAGCACTAGCTTTATAAATATTTGTTTTATATGCAAGAGGTGCATGACTATGCTCTGATGGTCCCTTCCTTATTTTATGTTTATCATTTTCATTCAAAATCGTTGTTACCCGACTTTTACATAATAATGATTTATTGTTTTCGCATATCCACCTGAATATACCATCACGTTTACTTTCCAAGTGGTAAACAAATCCATTTATAACCAATTTGTCATTACCTTTATTTGATTTTACAGTTTGAATTTCCATTTTTTATATTAAATATACGACACCAATAATATTTGTAATTGTGAATACTAACTACACAAATCTATAATTCGAATGAAAGAAGCTCAAATGAAAAATATTAAAGTGAAACTCAAATTAACGGGATATTAAGCGTATTGCGTGATGTTTTAAAAGTGAGAGCCAATACCAATTAACGGTTCTGGGTATTGTGTCATTTTTAAAATCTTGAATGTTTTCGCACAAAATGCACTTTTTAATTCGCCGCGAAATTCAAGATTTTTTTTTTCAAGATTTTTTTTGTCAAGAACCCCAACCCGGGTGGTTAACCCCAACCCGGGTGGTATATATACCGCACCAAGATAGACATTTTTACTTTTTAGACGTAATCTGATAACTTTGTGCTCAAATGACATCGAGGGGTTTGTGATTATTTTATCACTTATAAACGAATTGCGAACAGCAATCAGGACACCACCACCTCTAGATAGACCAGTATAGCTATAGTCTCCGTCATTTCTGTAAATTGTCCAATTACTGTCTAAGATTTCTTCGTTACTATAAGTGTCATTAAGCCAGGTTTCTGTGATAATTAGAACGTCGTATAATGTGGATTTGGCATCGATAAAAAGATTTTTAATTTTTCCTCTTATACCACCGCAATTA
This sequence comes from Empis stercorea, assembly GCA_949752835.1. Lineage (NCBI taxonomy): Eukaryota > Metazoa > Arthropoda > Insecta > Diptera > Empididae > Empis > Empis stercorea. The sequence goes on from OX457085.1 coordinate 66,643,631, forward strand.
TGGTATAAAATTATTAAGTTTTGTGGTGACTTTATGGGATTAAAAGAAGGGGATATAGTAACCTTTTTTTCCTGATTGTTTTTTTTCTGGGATTTAAACCACAGTAGATCTGTATCAGTTATGCCAATGTTTTCCAATAGATTGACTAATTTACTAATATTGACAGTTGTAAATGCTTCCTTCAAATCATAAAAAACTAATCCCACTTTTTTTATTATTCGTATGTGTTTGAATTTTAGTTACTAAATCACAAAGTGCTGATTCTGTGTTTGATGTTGGTCTAAAACCATATTGTTGTTCACTAAGAATATTATGTTGTTGTAGATAATTTAGAAGCCGTTTTTTTACAGAAGCTTACAGTAGATGTGGGATGTCTGCTAAAACCTCAGATATGTCAGCAATGAAGATATTGAAAAGAAGTGGACCTAGATGACTGCCTTGAGGTACACCTGAAGTAACCTGAATCTCCTCAGACAATAGTCCCTGGAATTTAGCGTATTGAATCCTATTAATAAGGTAAGATTTAATCCAATCTAATAATGTGCCTGTGATACCAATTTTTTCCAATTTGGATATCAGGGTAGGGTGGTCTACTCGGTCAAATGCCTTACTGAAGTCAGTATATACTGCATCAATTTGATAGCCTTTTTCCATATTACACAGGACATCCGAGACAAGGATAGTTAGATTGGTAGTAGTGGAACGTCCTTTCCTGAAACCGTGTTGTTGATTGTTAAGGATTGGATCAATTAACGTAGTTAATTTATCGCAGACAATTTTTTCAAAGAGCTTAGGTATAGATGATAGAATGGCGATTCCTCTGTAGTTCTCTACATTTCTTTTATCACTACTTTTATGGATAGGCGTAATAAATGAAGACTTCCAGGAAGCTGGAAAAAGGCAAAGAGAAAGTGATTTGTTAAAAATATGCTGAAGCGGAAATGCTAGGACTTCTGAACACTGAGACAAAAACATAGGAGGAATTATCAGGACCACGGCCTTTGGTTACATCCAGACTGTTCAGGGCATGAATAATGTCTTCTGTAGATATGAATATATTATCAGCAAGAATTGGAATTGGATTAGGATTATTTTCAGGTGTGTTTGTTATAACAGTTTGAGGAGTTTGGGGATAGAAAACTTCACGGAATTGATCAGAGAAAAACCCGCATATTTCACGTGGACAAGACGATTCGTTATTCTTTCTAAACATAGAAATAGGGTATCCTGAGCTTTTTCGTTTCATATTAACTAATTCAAACAATTTTTTTGGATCTTTGACTATGTTTTCACCTAACTAATTCAAACAATTTTTTTGGATCTTTGACTATGTTTTCACCTACTTTGTTAACGTAGGCGTCGTATGCTGCGCGCGATTCTTTAGAAAATTCCGTAGCCAATTTTTCATATTCTGTTAAAATTTCTTCATCAGTGCCAACTTTGATTACTTTATACAATTTGTTTCTCCGATTACGCATGGATCTTAGTTCAGTATTTAACCACGGTTCTGATAATTTGGCTTTTTTGATAATTTTAGGGACATATTTGCCAACAGTCGTCATAAAAAGATGAAACCAGGATATCGATATCCGTATTTGGTAAAATATTGGACCAGTCAATTAAGGACAAATCATTAATAATGCAATCATAATTTGCATTTTTGAAATCATATACAATTAAATTATTGTACGAGTTTGAAAAATTAGTAATAGTTAGAGGTAGATCAAGTGAGATGGCAGAATGGTGGATAGAATTTGAAAAAAGATTCGCTGTTGAACTAGGAGAAGAAACGACAGCTTCGTCATAGGCATTTGAAAAAATTAAATCTAACCATTTACCATTAGAATTCGGATTCAGAACTACCTGTTGTAAGTCATTACTATAAAATGTATCTATTAACGTGAAGTCAATTTCGTCAGATAGATTAGAAGGTAGTAGACCATTGTCAGATTCGTATAAAATATAAAAGATAAATTGGGCCGATTAAAAACACCAAAGAAGAATATGTTATCATCTACGCTTAATGTGCTATTTACAGATTGAAATATATCGCAAATTTCTTGATATTTTGATATATCTGAGTTGGGTGGTATGGGATATCAACGTAATCTCGACAAAAAAAATCTTGAATCGACTATTAATTTTGAAAAAATAAATCTTGAAAAAAAAATCTTGAAAATAGAAAATCTTGAAAAAAAAATCTGGAATTTTATCTTTTTTTAATTAGAAATCTTGAAAAAAATCTTGGATTTTTACCCCACTCTCTGCCGTACCCAGGACCAACGACGAGGACGTGGTGGGATGTGGTCCCATTTTTTTTTGTTTTTTTTATTTTTTACATTTTTTTTTATTTTTTATGGTTTTTGTAAATAACATAAAATTAAAAATTATAAAAAAAAATTTACTTCAACTTTTTTATTTAGAAATTGTAAAAAAAAAATTAAATTATAAAAATTCAGTGAATATTATTTTTATTTAGAAATACAAAGTGTAAAAAAAATTAAGACTACGTTATATGCAATTCCCGACAGATATTCCAATTTTGGTGTGTTATTTCGGTTTTCCAGCAACATTTTTATGCGGGCCTCCTTTTGAACATATTTTGGCTTTTTAGGTTGTTGATAGCCACATTTAATTTGGGCTATTCTAGTTTTTACCACAACCCATTCTTTACCAAGTTCTGAAATTAGCTTATACAGCCCGGAATTAGGCCGGCCAATTAATACACCAAGCATAGACAATTGTTTAGAGGCCAAGCCTCTAAACAATTTTGAGTACGTGGTAAATTATTAGCGATTGCATCAGCTACTGACCAAAATTTTGGTTCATATTTTGGACGTGGACTACTGCTATTTGATTTTTTTTTCTTACCAGTTACATAATTTTCTTTAAACCAGTTTCCAATTTTTTTTCCATCTCTGTCAAAAGAACCGTATAATTCTAAAAAATACGGTTCAATATCTTCCGGTGGGACAAAGGCAAGGCTCATCAACATTCGCATTTTAATCGCAAATTCTTCGTCAGTACCGTACCTACGCGATAATCCTTGTTTTTGAATTTGTCGCCAAATGATTTGGCCTAAATGAAATAGGCAACCTTTATAATTACAAATAGGGAAAAATTCTCTTGCTGCATTACTAATACCTTTCTCAAAATCTGAAATTATACGTCCAGGTTTCAAATCAACATTATTATTGGCAGCAATGTGCAATATTTCATAGAAAATCTCATTGTATAATGCCTTGCTTTTACTTGTCATAAGGCAAAATATTAAAGGAACTATTTCCGAATTAATTTTTCCATGGATAACAAAAAGTTGGTAAAAAAGTACAGGTACAACTTTGAATGTACCATCCATCAACCAGACGTTTGTTTCAGCAAGTAATTTCAGGCTTGAAATGGTTCCTAAAACAATAATATGGTCATTACCAATACTTTTTTCCGACAAAACAAATAACTCTCCTTCAATAAATTTAATATTATTAGGAATATCTACACATTCAAGAGTCTGTGGCTTTTTAAAAATGTTTTTATTTCTACATCTTTTAATTTTAGATTTTTGTGCCAATTTATTTGGAAGTTGCACTCGAGAATTAGCTTCGCAATTAACAATGCTGTCTCTTATGATTTGTGAAGGAGCTACTTCTAGATATTGAGCACGTTCTTTAATAAAAGCATTAGCTTTATAAATATTTGTTTTATATGCAAGAGGTGCATGACTATGCTCTGATGGTCCCTTCCTTATTTTATGTTTATCATTTTCATTCAAAATCGTTGTTACCCGACTTTTACATAATAATGATTTATTGTTTTCGTATATCCACCTGAATATACCATCACGTTTACTTTCCAAGTGGTAAACAAATCCATTTATAACCAATTTGTCATTACCTTTATTTGATTTTACAGTTTGAATTTCCATTTTTTATATTAAATATACGACACCAATAATATTTGTAATTGTGAATACTAACTACACAAATCTATAATTCGAATGAAAGAAGCTCAAATGAAAAATATTAAAGTGAAACTCAAATTAACGGGATATTAAGCGTATTGCGTGATGTTTTAAAAGTGAGAGCCCATACAAATTAACGGTTCTGGGTATTGTGTCATTTTTAAAATCTTGAATGTTTTCGCACAAAATGTACTTTTTAATTCGCCGCGAATTTCACTTTTTAATTCGCCGCGAAATTCAAGATTTTTTTTTTCAAGTTTTTTTTTTTCAATATTTTTTTTTCAAGATTTTTTTTTCCAAGACTTTTTTCCAAGATTTTTTTTTCAAGATTTTTTTTTTCAAGATTTCAACCCCAACCCGGGTGGTATATATACCGCACCAAGATAGACATTTTTACTTTTTAGACGTAATCTGATAACTTTGTGCTCAAATGACATCGAGGGGTTTGTGATTATTTTATCACTTATAAACGAATTGCGAACAGCAATCAGGACACCACCACCTCTAGATAGACCAGTATAGCTATAGTCTCTGTCATTTCTGTAAATTGTCCAATTACTGTCTAAGATTTCTTCGTTACTATAAGTGTCATTAAGCCAGGTTTCTGTGATAATTAGAACGTCGTATAATGTGGATTTGGCATCGATAAAAAGATTTTTAATTTTTCCTCTTATACCACCGCAATTATGGTATAAAATTTTTAACTTTTGTGGTGACTTTATGGGATTAAAAGAAGGGGATATAGTAACCTTTTTTTCCTGATTGTTTTTTTTCTGGGATTTAAACCACAGTAGATCTGTATCAGTTATGCCAATGTTTTCCAATATATTGACTAATTTACTAATATTGACAGTTGTAAATGCTTCCTTCAAATCATAAAAAACTAATCCCACTTTTTTTTATTATTCGTATGTGTTTGAATTTTAGTTACTAAATCACAAAGTGCTGATTCTGTGTTTGATGTTGGTCTAAAACCATATTGTTGTTCAGTAAGAATATTATGTTGTTGTAGATAATTTAGAAGCCGTTTTTTTACAGATGCTTAAAAAATTTTGCTGATTACCGGCAAAAGTGAGATCGGCCTATAATTACTGACTTCAGTTTTGTCTCCGGCTTTAAAAATTGGAGTGACTTTGCTGATTTTTAATTGGTCTGGACATATTCCGGTAGTAAATGATTGGTTTATTAGTTTCGTTAAAAATGGTGTTAAAATTTCTATATTATTTTTAACAGTTGACGTCATGATATTATCAAAACCAGTAGCTTTTGTATTTTTTAGTTCTTTGATTACAGTTTGTATTTCGTTTTCATTTACTTCATTTAGTATTTTATTCAAACTTGGTGGTAAAACTGATTGTGGCCATGTGTTGTTGATATTAGGTAGAGTTGATGCAATCTTATCCGCAATGGTTGGTTGGTTGGTTTAAGTGGCGAGCCTCTTGACCCGGCTGTTCAAAAGGCTCCAATTAACGCTATAGCGCCGTTTTGCTACCACTGGCCTCGTGAATCACCAATTTCAAGTATGGAAGGAGAGAAGGTAGATTAAAGCCACCCTGTGGCATTTAGGAAATGTACCATATCTGTTGGTAGTATTGTGGCTAGGCTGCTGAGATTGTCAAGAAAAGGACTGCCCAGAAAACAGTATCTAGCTCTGGCTAGCGCTGGGCACTTACAAGTGTAGTGCATTACAGTTTCCCTCTCGTCCGGTTCTTGACAGCTACGGCAGGATAAGTGGAGGGGGATGCCTAGTCTGGCTGCATGTTCACCGATTGGCCAATGCCCAGTAAACACCGCTAGTATTCTGGCAATGTTTTTGTGCGAGTAGTTCAGGAGATCAGCTGTTCTCCTACTTGAATACCGTGGCCATGTTTTTTTGGATGTTTTACATGTTGCTAAGTTCACCCACCTAAGGTTAGCTAGCAATTGGAAGTGAAGGAAGATATTCCGTTTTATACTATTGATTGGAGGGTTCACCTCTTCCGCAAGCAATGCGTCTAGGCCGGAACCCGTGCGTGCTAGTTCATCGGCTTTCTCGTTACCTACAATATTCCTATGAACTGGAACCCAAAGTAACGTGACCTCGAACCGGTTACTTATATGCGCTAGCTCTACTGAGCATGCTTTGACCAGCTTAGATGAAATATAAGGAGATTTTAAGGCTAGGATACCAGCCTGGCTATCCGTGATTATAGCCACCCTGCGCTTAGGGGATGGGTCGTTCTTGACAAGTAAGCAGGCTTTCCAGATAGCCAGCATTTCCGCCTGGAAAACACTAGAGCTATCCGGAATATAGGAAAGGAAAGGGCTATTCTATAGGAAAGGGCTATTTCCAGCGATTCTGAGTAGACACCAGCGCCAACACCACAGTCCATCTTTAAACCATCAGTGAACAGTACTCAGTCGAACCCATTCAGAAGGCCTGCTACCATCCAATCACTGCGAGTCGGTATCTTAACCTTGAAGTTCTTATTAAGTATTAACTGGGGGATGGAATAGTCCGTGGACAAGGGGAGCAGTTCTCTAGCTAACGAGCTAAGAATACGGCTATGTCCGTAAGGTTTTTCACGCCAGTACCCACTTTCTCTGAGTCTGAGCGCGCTGCATGAGGCTAAGTATTTGGTGTGGAGATCAGTTGGGAGAAGGTGGAGAATTGTATTCAGGGCATCCCCCGGCGTTGTCCTTAACGCACCTGTGATGCAAATACATGCACTTCTCTGCACCCTACCTAGCATGGTACGGACATAATCCCTATCTAGGGCAGGCCACCATGCTATTGAACCATAGGTGAGGATAGGTCTCACTATAGCAGTGTACAACCATAAAACCATACCAGGTTTTAATCCCCAACTTTTTCCGAGCATTTTTTTGCAAGAGTACAAAGCCGTGTAGGCTTTCTTGACTCTCTCCTCTATATTCCACCTCCGGTTCAACTTCGGGTCGAAAATCAACCCTAAGTATTTGACTTTGGAGGATAGATTCAGTGTTATACCGTCCAATTTTGGTCGAGAAAACACAGGTATTTTGGTTTTTATGATGAATAGCATCATTTCGGTTTTGCTAGGGTTGGCATTCAGACCACAGCTGCGGGCCCAGTTGCTAACCATACGTAAGGCTTGTTCCATAATTCCGCTAATTATGTTAAGGAATTTGCCAGAAAGCAGTATTACAAGGTCGGCGAATAATGGCCGTCGCTTATGCGACTTCCTCTTGAAGTTTTGATATGCGACTTCCTCTTGAAGTTTTCTTCCTCTTGAAGTTTTGATAAGATTTTGTTCATTACAAGGAGCCATAACAGTGGAGACAGCACACCCCCCTGTGGCGTACCTCTATTAACATACCTAGTAATGTGAGAGTTACCGAGGTCTGCTTGCACCTCCCTCGTATGAAGCATGTTGGCTATCCATCGTCTAAGTGGAACTGCTACCTCCAGTTCCACCAGAGACTCTAGGACAGCGGACACGTGGATATTATTAAAAGCGCCTTCTATATCTAAGAAGGTGGCTAAGGTATATTCTTTATCTACGAATAAGAAATAATGGAAGGAGCATAAATGTTCCCTCTCTTTTTAACACATTAAAATTTTAATATATTGAAAAATTGTTTATGAAGCCACGATTTTGGTAGTTCTCTTTCTTTTCACCACCGAACTGTCAAATTAATAATATGAAAAATATTATAACAGCTGATTTTAGATTTACAGGGCTGGCTTATTTTTTTAATTTTAAGAGTCTCAATATAAATTAAAATTATTAACTAGCTAACAAAATTACTTTATTTTACTTTCAATTTGTATAATTATCAATGTGCGAACTAAAATATTCCTTAGGATGATTGCTGCCCGAATTAAAAAAAACCTAGTCCGGCTCTTATTTGCGTTTTATTAATTTTGACAGTTCGGTGGTGAAAAGAAAGAGACTACTATATCCAGGCTGGCTTTAATTTGTATTACTTATGCTCCTTCCAGTATTTCTTATTCGTAGTTCTTTATACTGGATGGATTTTTCGACCGTTTGCACAACTTCGTTCAGGGCAGTCTCAGTAGACTTACCTTTGCAGTAGGCATGTTGGAATTTGCACAATGGGGTTCTTTCTAAAACGCTTCTCAACTCCTGGTCAAGTTTGCGCTCAAGGGTTTTTAGCATGAAGGATGAGAGACTAATTGGCCTGAAGTCTTTGGCCATTTCGTGTCCTCTTTTTCCCGCTTTTGGTATGAAGACAACCTTGACTCGCCTCCACCACTGTGGTATGTGGCCGAGTCTGAGGCTGCCCTTGAAAAGTTTTATCATCCAAGGGATAACTAGGTGTATGGATTCCTGTAGCATCTTTGGAAAGATTCCATCAGGTCCAGAGGATTTATAGGGGGAGAAATTATCAATTGCCCAGGCAATTTTCTTTCCCGTTATAAGTGAGTTTAGCCACTCCCGTTGTGGCTCAGTATTTCCTAAGTCGCCTGTCTGGGCTACATCTTCAGCTTGCACCGTGCAACCTGGGAAATGTGTGTCTACTAGCAGCTGCAGAGTGTCTGCAGATGATTCTGTCCAACTACCCTCCGCACTCTTGAGGATGGACGGATTGGAATGTTCTTTGCTTAGGATTCTGCTTAGTCCTTGTAGAGTTGCCATGTACCCTGCCTGTAGCAGACGTTGTAGGTTTCTCTAGTCACCTTTCGTAACTTAGTTAAATTGTCATCCCACCACGGAGGGAAAGATTTTTTACTACGCTTGATCGGACATGATACCTTGAATGAGACCTGCATGGCCTTGGTAAATTTGTCCGTCATTTCCTCTAGGGAATTAATGGTCGTTATTTCTGATTGGTTATCTATGGCTGATAACTTCCCTTTTAACACCGATCTAAACTTTGACCAGTCTGTGTTTTTGGGGTTTCTATACGGTTTTTGCCTTTCAGGGTTTAAATTAACATTGAAGAGTATCCACTTGTGATCTGAGAAAGATCTTTTCTCTGATACTCTCCAGTTTTCTACTTTCAGGGAATTATTGTTGCTAATTAGGGTAATATCAATCACGTCTTCCCAGCCAGGGAATCTTTCCGAGCTCGGAAAAGTGAATGTTGGTGTGCTGCCTCTATTACACACCATTAAATTAGAATTTAAAATAAAATCAAAAAGTGACTCACCTCTCTCATTTGTTTCCGAGCTGCCCCACAGGGTATGTCTGGCGTTTGCATCACAACCAATAAGCAGGTTACTTCCAGTGGCTAGGAATATCTGCTGTAGATTGGTTGTCGGGGTGGTTTCGTCATGAGGCATGCTGATATATAATTCTTTGCCATCATTCTGCTCGACCTTCACCACGGTAATGTCTTCATAGCTAAAATTAGAACAAAAATGTGCAATTATGTGTTTTCTAACTAGAATACACGTTCGTGGCTTACCATTGGCACCATCTACAAGCTTGTAGAATAGGTTATAGTCTCTGTGATTCAGACCTCTTATTCTGGAGGTGTTGATCCAGGGTTCCTGAATTAGGGCTATGTCGATGTCTTCCTCCCTTAGGAAGATCATCAGGTTATCCGAGGCGAATCTCGAATGCTGGAGATTAACCTGGACAACCCGTATCATCTGGCAAGCTACCTTCCCCCGTCTCTTTGGCAAGAGACATCTTTTCCAGCAAGTCGCTTGCCTCATCTAACTCGTCAAGCTCGTCACTATTCGCCTGGAATATCTTCAGTTTCGCTTGACGGATACCGAAACGAAGCTTGTTCTCAAGCTTCGCGAGGGGCACCAGGCTTTCCTCGTTAATCAAAAGGAGGTAGGACAAACTGCCTTGCTGCAGTTCCGTAGTATCCCCCTCCTTTTTTATAACCATCCAGTTGTCCATCGGGACATCTGGATTGTGTAATTGCAAGCACCGGAGAAGCTTCTCCCCCTCAATTTGCATCCTAGGCAGCCAAATGCGCGCTCTAGGTCTCCTCGGAATCTCCTTAGCTGGGATTAGACCAATCTTAGCATCCTCCCAGGCATCGCTAATATTAGCGACACTGCTGCTAAGAAAATCCAGAGAAAACTGATCGACACACTTGACCGCCCGGCAGCCCCTGACTACCTCGGACGAATCGAACCCCGGGATAGGCCCACCAGTGCTTCCAAGTAAATGATCCATAACCATCTCTGACAGTTTTGCCTCAATTTCCATCCAGAGCTTGGATGAAACTTTTTTGTTGGGATTATCGTTCATGACAGCTACATTCAAGTGGCATCTGACGATGTCGCTTAGCTTTTCGCTGTCATCTTCGATTTGGCACTGGTCTTCATCTTGGCGACCTTGGTACGTGCACCTGCTAAGGACTCATCTTGAGACCTATTTCTTTTGTTAGCAGGCCGAACTTCAGATTGTGCGATCTGTGTCTCAAATCGTTGCACAATCTGAGTGTATTTTAGCTTATCCTCTGCATCGTTTTCGTGAGTATTCCCCTCAGCTTCATTTCGGGCAATCTTGCGCAAAATAAACTTTGCCTTGGAATACTCACGTTTGAGGAGGGTACCAGCACTTCTATATTTCTTAGTGGTACCAGGTTTGGTACCATCTGTACTTGTAAGTGTAGTAGTACTATGACTGGTACTTGCTACACCTACAGGTTTGGTTGTTATTGGTGTACTATGGCTGGTACTATCGGTGACGTCCGAAGCTGGAGTACCGTAGCTGGTACTGTCACTTACCGTGTCACCCTTAATAGTCTCCTGGCTGGAGGATAGGAGTTCATCCTCCGAGGATGAACCGATATTTGGACTTAGTTTTAGTTGTTGCTGTTGTTTTTGTTTTTTATTAATAAGCTTATTCATTGCTGTTCCCACGAGTTTGTCCGGAAATGAGAGTCCATCATGGCAGAGCCGACTTACCATGATAAGGCACTTAATACAACCGACCTTGCCGGGGCATCGGAGGGAGCTAGTTAGCGACTGGTTTGACCCCCAGCCTTTCAGTCCTCGGCACGGCGCTCACACCACCACTGACATTAGGTCGCGCACTGCATATTCGGTCTGTGTCGATGTTTAATATGTACACAGTTCCAGGGACCACCACGAGGAGGTAATGCAGGCACTTGGCTAGGAACTTCTACAGTTGCAACATTTATACCCTAGGGTACAAATGCCTACCCTGTAGAATCCCCACCCCGACCCCCTCAGCAATGGTAGTGAAATGATTATTAAATGTTTCAACAACTTGTGAAGTATTGGTTATAAGAGTGTTATTTTTTTTAAGTAATATTTTTGTTTCACTGGGTTTTTTTTTTCTAGAATATTTTTTTGTATAGATTTCCATGTTTATCTTGCATCGACAATGTTTTTATTTATCTCTCGCGCATTGTATTCTATGTATTTTGTTTGTTTGATTTTTTTTAATTTTGTTAGTCATGTTAAATATTCTTGTTTTAAATTATCATTATCACGATCTTTTTTATGCTTTTTATACCAGAAAACAGTTGATTTAATTGTTTGATTGAGTTCAGCATCGATCCATGGTTTTGTTCTTTGTTTGTTAATACGGTATGTTTTTATTCTCAGTGCACAAATTAATTACTTCATTGATTTTAAAAATTAAATTATTATAATTTTCATTAACTTGTTTGTGTTCATCGAAAATTGGTTGGTGGTAAAACTGATCAACATGTACTTGATTCTTCATTTACTTTTGTTGTAGTTTGAAATTTTTCTATGATGTCCTGATTACATTCAATTTCTATGAAAATAATATTATGATCAGAAATGTAATAATCTAGACTTGTGATGAGAAAGTTGATTTCAGAATTGTTTGTAAGTATGTGATCTAAATTTGTATTAGATATTAATATTGTTGTTATAAATTTGTTCAGCATCGTAAAAGTGTTTAGAGTTTACTACATCCAAATATGATCTTACGTAGTTGTCATACGTGTTCAGGTCGATATTAAAATCTCCGACAACGACTGCGTTTTTGTTGCAAGCTGAAAGTATTTCATCCAATTTGTCGCAGAAATCCTGAAAAGATTGTTCACAAGGATTATTTGTTCTATAGAAACAAATAATTTGAAATTTTTTATTACGTTCATTTACAATTTCAATACTGACCACACTATCATCATTATTACTCCAATTTATTTTTTCATTGTAATTTAGTCCATCTTTTATATAAGGACTGTATCGAAAAGTTTTGCACGTGTTTAAAAATTACATTCAAATATAAATAAACAAAATGAGTAATTTTTTATATTTGATTTTTATTGTTTATAATTTTATATTTAATAAAAAAAGCTTATTCTAATTTATTTAATTTTTTTCTAGAAAATACACGGATTTTTTTCTTAATGCCTACCATCAGATTCTGCAAAGTTTTATTGTCTACTTTTCTAGATCCTGCTCTCCATCTTTTCGAAAATTCTTTTATCGATTTTGTAGTAACACCATCCTTCCTTAAGATTCTTTTCACTATAGCCCAATATCGTTCAATCGGCCGCAGTTCAGGAACATTTGGTGGATTGATCTCTTTGGGCACAAATTGCACATTGTTCTCTTCTAACCATTTTTTAGTTTTGCTGGCATAGTGAGCAGTGGCAAGGTCAGGCCAAAAAAGTGTAATGCCTTCATGCTTCTTTATAAAAGGCAATAATCTTTTCTCTAAGCATTCCTTTAAATAAATTTCTGCAGTGATCGTGCCCTCTGTGAAGAAAGGCATACTACGGTCACCACATTCACAAATAGCCTGCCAAACCAGGACTTTACCACCAAACTTTTCAACTGAAATTGTTTTTAAATTATCAGGCACATTCTCCTTATTACGAGTATTGTAAAACTGCGGTCCAGGTAAGGTAGAAAAGTCGTATTTGAAATATGACTCATCATCCATTATTATACAGTCATAACCTTTCTGCACGAGATGTTTGTATAAACTTCGACATCGTCTAATAGCTACATTGTGCTGTTTGGCAGTACGTTTTGGCACCTTTTGTTTTTTGTAGGTTTTGATATTCTCTCTATGTTTCACTCTGCTCACCATTGAAATACTAGTATCACATTTACGAGCAATATCACGTACTCACATCGTTGGGAACTTCTCTATTGTTCTAACAATTTTCTTTTCTTTCTTAGGATCCCAAGGGCCTTTGGGTCTTCCGTTTCTTGTCTTCTCCTGCGTAGATTGATCATTAAGAAATTTATCGATGGTACGTTTTACAGTCCATCTGTTTGATTTTGCCATTTTAGCAATAAATGTATATGACATTTTTGGATTTGCACTATAAATTCGCAAAATTTAACTTCGGACATGTTGTCTATTTGAACTCATTTTACCACCTAAGCATAAATCGCTAATATTTATACTGTATTTTTAGAGGTAGTCCTACAATAAAATAATGGTCACTATTTATAACTTTTCGAACTAGCTATTTATAGGTAATAAATTGACCTGAAAACCGTGCAAAACTTTTCGGTACAGTCCTTATATTGATACACCACCACCACTTCTTATTGGTCGAAAGGCCGCCACTCGATTATACCCAGTGATGTATTGTTCATATTGATTATTTGTATTATACCATGTTTCAGTTACAGCTATTATGTGTATATTATTCTTTATTTCACTAATTAGATATTCAACATCTTCTGTTTTATTTGTTGTGTTTTACCCTTTTTTATTTATTTAATATTCACCTCTATTTATATTGTTTGTGGCCTGATCGTCTTCTTTTAATTCTCCTCCTGGTTTTACTTCCTAAATGTTTTATTTTCTTTTATAATAAAACAACTATTTGTTTGTTGACTTTTAAAGTTCTTAATTTATTTCTTTTACTGTAGGCTAAACCTGTTCAGTATAAGACGTCAATATTTGAACTCCCCGAAATACCATTTTTTCGCCGTTTATATATTCTAATATTGCTTCTTCAGCAATATTAGAATATTTCAATAAATATAAATAATTAATATTTGTTATTAATTAAAGGTAAAATTGTGTAACAACAGTTCATACATTAATTATGTTGCTATTGCCCATTTTGCTGATGACGCATTATACTTTATTATTATTATTAAGAAAGCTTATGTGCTTTCATTTATTTACTTTAGGTTTATTTACCTTTTTATTTATTCTACATTTTATACATAATAACTTAAGTGTGTCATTATGGTTTGTATTATTTGTATACAATAATATTTATAATACGATGACGTATTTTATTATTGTTTTGATTTTAACTTTGATATAGTATAATGCACTGCCGATATAATGCATTTTTAGTCAATGACGACATAAATGTATGAATGTTGTCACACAACACCTCCCTCTTCCAAGATAAAAAATATTCATATTTTTTAAGTTAATGGTATTTCGAAGTTTTCCAACATGAATTTCCAAATTTTAGAACATTCTTTATTAAAACATTATAAAACGTATAAACAATTTTGATCTTAATCTAGTTACATTTTTTATATAATTTTCCATTTTCAAACAATTTGATTTTATATAATTTTTTTAAAAAACCAATAGTAATATATAATTTAAATTTTTTAAATAATTTTAATTTTCATAATTTTAATATTTTAAGTATTCAATAATATTTATATAATGTTATTTCCCAATTTTTATTTAATATTTTATACATGATATATTTTTTTATAATTTTTCTCAATTTTTCTTTTTATCTAGTTTAACCTTAATCTAGTTTAAGATATTAAATATTTTTTATTAATTTATTGATTTACAATTAATTTAATCAATTTAATTTTAGGTATACATATTTATTTTTTTTTTCATTTTTATATATATAATAGTTCTAATTTTTATATATGTATTTTAATACCATTTTTATGGTATAATTTAAAATTTTCAATAATATAGCTTTGTTGTAAAATTTATGTAATTTGACAATTTTTTATATTATTTATACATTTTATTTTATTTTTATTTTATGTATAATAGTATACCTCCCATTTTTTTTTTTTTTTAAAATTACATTTTCAATTTAATTTTACATAAAAATTTTCCTCTTTTTTTTTTATCATAAATTTTTTATTCTAAATTTAATAGTTTATTTGTTCAAAAAATTTTTTTTTTGTTTTTGTTTTTCATAATAGACTAAAAAATTTTTTTTTTTTTATTTATTTTATTTTATTATCTTCTCTTCTCCAATTGCAAAAAAAAATTTTTTGTAAATTTTTACCGAATTTTGCTAAAAAAATTTTTTTTTAAAATATAAAGTGTCTCGCAAAAAAAATTCAATTATGCTATTATGCATTTTTGGAATTTAATAATTTTGTAATTGCGTTAATAAAAATCATTCTTTCTGAAGGTTTTGAAAGATATAGTCGAAAAAAATTTTTTGTGTTGTTTTTTTAAAAATGTCTAATAGTTTTTCCGGAAATGTTGTTCCAACACCTCAATGGGTAAGTAATTATTTATTTTTAAAATTATTTTAAATTTTTATATTCAATTTTTATTTATTTTTAGTATGTATCCACGGTCCACAATGGGGGTGGGTGCCTCGTCGAGTGTGACGTTAGAACTATGCAGTCCGAGGGATTCAGGGAGACGCTGGTGGAAACGTGGCGACCTTCCACTGGTGTTACGTTAGCTGAATTCCTCAGGGATTATGGCTCCCAGCGAGCAGTCTATCACGCTGTATATCCCCCTAAGAGGGTGGATATAATTTCATATTCTGATGGGAATATTTTTAGAAATTTGTAATCATTACAATAATAAATGAAAAAATTATAAATTGTTGTTAAAAGTTATTGTAAAAACAATTATTGTAAAAAAAAATCGTAAAAGAAATTAAAATGAATTTTTGAAAAAACGGAATTTATTATGTTTTATTTCATAAAATAAATTCCACTCAATTTTTTTTTGTTTTGCATTCCACTTGTTTGTTTTCTTAAAAATTTGTTAGATTGAAAAAAAATTTTTTTTCTTCTCTTAAATTTTACTATTAAGTCTTAAGTTTATGTTGATAAACAATACTTAGTTTTTATTATTACTACTCCTAATACTAAAACCCCTTTTAATCTAAGACACTTAGTTGGTAATAATCTTTACTAATACTAAAAAAAATATTTCCTAAACTTTATTGTAGTTAAGTTTCACACCTTTTCTAAACCTGCGCTAAATACTTTTCTAAACCTGCGCTAAAGACTTAACGATACTATCGCGTAATAGATGTCGTACCGTAAATTAAAATTCAGTAGATTATCCGTAATAAAGACTATTTCAATTATTATGTAAATTTTTTTTTTTTTTTATAAATGTTATTTTATTATAAATACAATGTATGATTCTTGTTTATTTATTCTCTAAATGATAACACTTCGGGTGTTACATATTCATCCATTGTGTTATCTCTTTGCTGGATCATTCTGATTGATTTATTTAACTTGGAATTAGGTTTTGCCATTTTGGTTCTGGGTAATTTTGGTGTTTTTGGTGGAGATGGTGGGTTATTCCTAGGTGGTCGAACTGTGACCTCTTCTGTGGGTATTATAGGTGTGGATATTGTTGGTCTATTTCGTCTTCCTCCAAATTCTATATCTCTGTTTATTTCCTTTGATTTCTTCCGTTTGAGTTTAGTGACAATTATATATATTATTAAAATTGTGATTACTAAACTTAATACCACCGAATTTGATATTGAGGTTAACTTAAATGTGTCCCAATTTGCTTGATTTTGTTTGGCTCTTTGTATGTCCCCGTGAAGTTCTGTTAATGATTGGCTTCTCCTTGTAAATTCTTTATTAAGTTCTTCTGGATTTATGGGTTTAATTACTTTTGATATAGGTGTCATTGTTATTACGGAAATTTCATGTTCATTTTCCTTAAGCTCTATTTCACTTATATTAGCAAATTTAAAATTATTTTCCAAAATGAATTCTTCAATTTTTGTATTTTCATAGGGTAGCTCTAATTGTTCCAGTAAGAAAGTACATTTTTCTGTTAAAGTTAGAATACCGGTGTCTTGTAGTACAATTTTGTGAGTTTGTGCTGCACATAGAGCTACTAAAGTGTTTTTATGTGGGAACATATATAACCATGTATTTTTTGTTTTCATTGGGACAATGTGATTTCCTATCTCCCTTAGTGCGTTATATTGACATAACTCGGACTTTTCGTTTTTCAGTAATTCTATTTTTAAAAATTGCTTTATGATGCAGTGTGGTTGTGATAAATCCAAAATTTTTGGTTGTAGTTGCTTACAAATTTGTAAAGCTTTATTTTCATCGGTATCTATTTGTTGACAGGCTGTCCTTTTCTCTTCGTTGGTGTAGTGTAGAAAGTGCCCCGCCGAATTATTAGCTAAATAATCCCATTCTGGTCTTAATATTATTATGTTTCCCTTGCTTTTCCTTGGTATGGGATATATTTTATATAATGTGTATTCATTTTTTTGTAGAATGCTAATTTTAATGGTGACTCCCAACTCCCCATTCTGATGTTTTAAATTTACTCTTGCTAGTTGATTTAGTACTGCTGATGAATATAAAAGTGGATGTCCTGTTTCCAGAGTTAGATTTCTTGTTAGAATTGTTAATAGTTGTGAGTCTATAAGTAATGGATGTATTTTATGTTGTTGTAACGAAATTATTATGGATTCTTGTTCTAGTAAATAATCGTATAATCGTTCTAATTCAGCCAATGCAAATATAACTATTCGATTAATTTCCAACTCCGCCCACAAATCCCTGTTATCTGCTTTTAAAATGAGTAAATTGGCATTTACTGAGTCAGTTAATTTGTTCAACTTTTCTTCTATTTCCAAAGATTGCATTGATAGGTTTCCCGTAACTTGTTTTATAAACTCGAAATTTGATGCCACTACTGCTGTTTGTTTATCCAATAATTCAATCATAATCCCTCCATCCTTTTGTAATTTATCTAAAGTGCTATAGATTCGATCAGAATCTGCCTGATCCATTGTTCCAAATAATCCTTTTGAAATTGATCCTATAATGTCTAATGCGCCGCGTTTTTGCCTACTGAAGAAATGATTTAGTCCTTTTGTTAACTTAATAATTTTGTTTCTCCAATATGATATTTCGTCCTTCCATAATTTACAACTTTTATTATTTTGAGAGTTGAAAACAGTGTTGCAGGTACTGCTTAGTTTATTTGATAATTTGTTTATGAATTCCTCTATTTCGTTCTCCCTCGTTATTGTGAATTTAGAATAGATTGTGATTTCGTCCTTGTATTCTATGGTATTTCCTAAATTTTCGAAAACAATTTCTGTGTTTTCGAGTTCCATCATACTCCAGGGTGTGGTTAGTACCAGGTTGATTAGTGTAGAGAAATATAATATTGGATACATGGTGTCGTAATTTTCCCTTATTTTAAGTCCTGCGCTTCCTTCCTGACAAATTTTAGTACTGAAAATAACATGATGAAAATTTGCTTTAGTGATCGAGAATTTGTTATTAAGATATGTTTTGTTTTCTAGTCATAAAGTAGTAGGTTGATGCCATAATTTAAGTCGGTTATTATGTATTCGCCGTGTTTTACCCTTAACCCTTATAATCGTTGTATTTTCGTTTGAATTCTCTAATACTTCAAATGGTCCTAACCAAGTTAAACTAAGCTTGTTTAATTTTTGTGGGTTTAGCAATAGTACCTTATCACCTGTCTTATATGACGAATTTTTTTCGCATTTATCATAATACAATTTTGCCTTCTTTTTACTGTTAATTAAGTTTTCCCGTGCTAATTGTCTGATCCTCTGAAGCTTGAATTTGATGACGTTACTGATGTCATCTGAATTATATAGAGGCTCAGTTTTCCGACTTACAACTTTTGGTAATGGATCGCAAAAACCATACAGAACAAAAAAAGGTGAAAATTTGGTTCCTTCGTGCGGTGTGTGATTATGGGTAAAGGCTGCTTCTGCTAGCCATTCATCCCAAGTTTGCACATTTTTTTCCACTATCATCTTTAAATATTCCACTAATGGTCCATGTCTTCTTTCCAAGGATCCATTTGACTGAGGGTGGTAAGCGGTCGTTTCCAATTTTTCAATTTTCAACATTTTGCAAAGATTTCTGAAAACTTGGCTAGTGAAGTTGGTACCTTGATCGGTAATTAATTTTTTTGGTATGGCGGAGTATTTTAATATAATCTTATCATAAAATGCTCTGGCTACTGTTGTTGCTTCCATGTTTGGAAGAGCTACACAATCCAGTAGTTTGGTCAAGTCGTCTTGAAAGCTTAAAATGTATTTATTCCCTGTATTTGATATTGGGAAGGGTCCAACGATATCTAGATATACTTTATCAAATGGACGTTTGGCTGTATCAGTAATCATCATAGACATTTTCGTTACCCTTCCTCTTTTAGTTTTTTGACATTTTGGGCATGACTCGATATACTTCCTTACTGTTTTGAGCATTTTTTTTCCAAATATAGTGTCTCTTTAGTCGATTGTAAGTTTTAACGACACCTATGTGACCGCCAAGAGGTGAGTCATGATGTTGTTGTATTGTTTTTTGGATTTCTTTTTTGTCTATTAATTCCATTCTTTTTGACCATTTCTCAGTTGGTTTACCCTCATCCTCTTCGTCAGTGTTAGAATCTTCTTCATCTTCCTCAATAGTTTTATCCATATCCTTGTCCGCTAATTTTGCCTTTTGAGCTCTAGTTATTATATTTATTTGATTTGTTTCCGTATCGTTTTCTCTATACGGGATCCGACTTAGTGCGTCCGCGTTACCATTTTGTTTTCCTGGTTTATATTCGATCGAAAATTTATATTCCGAAAGCCTAATTTTCCAACGATTTAGTCGTCCTTCAGGATTTCTTTTATTGTACTCACTAATTAATGGTTTATGATCTGTGAAAACCTTGAAACTTCTTCCCAATAGGTATGACCGAAAGTTTTTTATTGCCCAATATATAGCTAGCATTTCTTTTTCTATCGTCGCATAATTTTTCTCTGATTTTCCTAATACTCTACTAGCGTAGGCAATTGGTTTATCTTCTCCAGTCTGAGTTTGTGATAAAACCGCTCCAAGTGCTTGATTACTAGCATCCGTAGTTAAATTAAATTCCGTTTTGAAATCCGGATACATGAGTAATGGTGGTTCGACCAATAATTTTTTTATTTTTTCAAATGCTATTTGGTGTTCCGAAGTCCAATTAAATTTTTGGGATTTTGTTGCCATTTTATACAGAGGTGCCCCAATGTCGGCGAGTTTAGGCATACTGGGTCTGTAATAGTTTACTAGCCCCAAAAATGATTGAAGTTCTTTTGTGGTACTAGGTACGGGGTGTTCCTGTACGCATTTGGTTTTTTCTGGGTCGGGCATTACTCCTTCTGATGTTATTTTATGGCCCAAATATATTACTTCTTTTTTTAAAAATTTACATTTTTCCGGTTGTAATTTCAGATTATTTTCCCTCAACCTTTGGAATACACATCGCAATTTTTCATCGTGATCTATTAAATTTTTCCCGTATATTACTATGTCATCGAGATATACGAAGCATTTGAACCCCTGAAGTCCCGTTAAGACGCAATTCATCATTCGTTGGAATGTGGCGGGTGCTCCGGTTAGTCCGAATGGCATTCGCTTGAACTCGAAATGGCCATATGCAGTACTGAACGCAGTTTTTTCTCTGTCTGTTGGTTCCATTTGTACTTGGTGATAGCCACTAGCAAGATCCAAGGTTGTAAAATATTTTGAACCTCCTAATTGATCCAAAATTTCTTCAATACGGGGAAGTGGAAAGGCATCGCCTACCGTGACTTCATTTAACTTTCGAAAATCTATTACCACTCGATGTCTTTTTTCTCCGTTAGGCCCCGCCTTTTTTGGCACAACAAGCAATGGTGCGTTCCAAGGGCTATTACTAGGCTGAATTATATCTTCCGTTAATAATTTACTGATTTCTTCATTTATTACTTCCCTATGACATTCAGGTAAACGGTATTGACGACTGTTTATTGGTTTGGTATCTGCTTTAACAGAAATTGAATGTGTTATGTTTTCAACACAGCTTAATTTATCTCCGGGTAGGTGAAAAATGTCGTGACATTCTTCACATATCTTTTCTAGTGTTTCTATTTCTTCGATGCTTAGATCCTGTGAGTTACATAAAACATCCTTTAATTTTTTAATCCTTTCTTTTATTCCCATTTTGTCTGTTTTCTCTTGATTGAACAGATATCTTACATAATAAATTGGTTCATTTTGTTTTTTACGCTCGTCTTTACCCCAACTTGTTAATGGGTGTACATTATAAAATTTTAGCGAGTGAACTATCGGTTCGAAAGTTGGAACTATTTGTTCCTGATTTGTTGTGTTTACCACCGGGACGGCAATTTTCCCATTTCGTACTTTGCTGATGCAATTCCCTAAGAATATTCCATTTTCCAAATTTTTCCCTATGTTTAATAACTCTCCCTGTTCTTTAACAGCTACTTCTATAATTTTCTCTGATCTCGCGGGTATTTTAATTTCGTTTTCCTTTATTTTCAACCTTGATTTTCCACCTTTTCCTTGGGAGAACTCAAGATCCGCAGCGCAGTTGTCTGCTCCTGAAAATTTTCCCTTGGATTGTACTTTTTCCTTTTCTTTTGTTAAAATTGGTGGTTTGTTCTCGTTGCCTGAAAAAACTTCAAGATCCGCTGCTCTATGGCCAGCTCCTGAGTTTTCTGGTTTTGAGTTTTCACCAATTTCAATCTCTTTGTTAATTCTATTATCCATTTTTCCTTTTTCAAAATTTCCCTTTTTAATTTCATCATTATTTCTCATAATTTCAAAGTGAATTCCTTTTTTAAACTCGATTTTTTCTTTTACTTCATCATTATTAATTTGCTCTATTTTAACTTCATTATTTCTCTCTATTTCATTATTTCTCTCTAATTTTCTATTATAACAACTATTCATTTCTTTATTTTCAAATTTATCGTTACTCTTTGTTTTGTACATTTTAACTTCCTCAAACTTTCTATTTACTTCAATATTATTCTGGTTCGTAAAGGGAATTGAAAATTCATTTTTATTGACTTTTGTTTTGGGAAAATGTAAAGTCCTTTGTGGTCCTAAAATGTTACAGTTCTCTGCTAAAAAATCGTTTCCGAGAATTCCATCCGCAGGAAGGTCGCAATTACTACCTACAACCTGGAACTCGCATCTCATTTCTTCTGGTGTCAAAAATTTTCCAAAGCACTTGCCCAAAGTGGCACTTTGGCTATGTATCGTATTTATTAATATATTTTCCTTAAGATCTATAGGTACCTCCTTAGCTATTTTTTCTTTTTTAATTAAACTTATTTGAGCCCCTGTATCTACCAATAATGTGACCTTTTTTGTGTTTGAGATGTCCAAAGGCATAGTCACTAAGGGGTCTAAGCGGAGGTTACCGTTTTTTACACCCTTTCCTTCGTTGTTTGGGGATGAGAGTTGGGATTTTACCTCATCCCTTGCTCGTTTCCCTGCTTCGATTGGTAGTATTGTCGTGCTGGACATGTTAACTCACTGTGTCCTTCTCTTTGACACCACTCACAGTGTCCTAATCGGAATGTGTTAATTCTTTGTTGAGTTGTGACTTCCTGTGCTTTTGATTTATTAAACGGACAATTAGTTGCAATGTGTCCGGAGTTTTTGCATAAATAACATTCCATACGTGCCCATTTATTTTCTCTTTGTATGTTATTAGCTGGTGGTGCGCCTGTTTTGCGAGGTGCCCTACAATCCTTGCTGTAATGGCCCATCCTACCACAATTGAAACAAGTTACTCTTTGTCCATTGTTATTATTTGGCACGTAAGAGTTATTTACTGGCCTAGCTGCTGTTACCGGTACTCTCATTCCTTGCGGTGCTTGCTGCATATTTTGTTGCCTAAATAATCTATTATTGTCTCTATTGGAACTGAGTTTTAGTTCTTTTATCATTTCCAAAAGTTGCTTTGTGGTGTCATTCATTGCCGTTGATTTTTCCGCTCGTTGCGGGCCCAACAATTCCAAGGATTCCCTAGCAAATCGTATTGCTTTTGTAAGGGTTTCTTCAATATTAGCACAATTTTGGGAAATTATGTAATGTTTAATGGATTCCGATCGCAAACCTCTAATAAATGTTTTCCTAGCCGTTTCTTCGGCATCCTGTACTATTCCTTGAAACCCATTAGGAAATTTATGCCTGGCGGCCATTTTGAAGCATCCTAATTTCCGTTCTACACGATCTCCAAATTGTTCCACAGATTCATCAGGAATCTGTACACATTCCTCAATTTCTCGCCTTAATTGTGTTAGATCCTTGTAAGGAATAAATGCGTTTTCCAAAATTGCTTTGAAATCTCTAAAGCTACTAACGGCTCGCTCCTGAAAAATGTCCGCGGCTCTGCCTTTTAATTTTCCTCGAATTATTTGATTTAATACCGCGGCCCGGTCGCATTCATCTGTTCTGAAGTATGCATCATGTGCGAGCGCAACAAAATTTTGTAAATCCAATATCATACGATCTCCTTCTCCGCAGAATGTTGGAATGCCCTGAAAAAATGTTTTATATGTTTTTTCTAGGGGCATTGTTGCGTTCATTGGAGCTGTCATGCCGAAATCGTATGTGTTATCCTTGTTTAAAAAATTTGTTGATCTCCTATTATTTTTGTGTCCTGATCCGTTGTTTTGTGGCATTAAATCCTCGTATAATCCGCTAGGTATTTGTAAGCCGCTATTGGTGCGTGGAATTGCTCCCTGCATACATAGTCTATTTGTATCCATTTCCAATTTGTCAAAATTTTTATTAATATTAATCAAAGTTTTGTTTCTTTCCTTTAATTGACTAATATTATCTATTGTTATTCCTCCTACGGCACCTTCTTCTTCGCTTTCGCTACTATTATTTTCAGAATTTTTCCCAACGTTATTTGAACGTAAACTCAAATTAATAGCGTTTAAATTAATTTCCGTTTCCGACCCGCTTTCGTTTGATATAGTGTCATCTGAATTTTCCGGCGCAAAAGTTACCGACCGTCTTCTTTTTGTTAAATTATTTGAATTACCCTGTGGTGTGGATTTTATTAATGATAATTCCGCAAAATTAAGGTTTTCTGGTAAAATAGTAGAATCCTCTAATATTTTCTTTTGTCCGCGAGTAGTTGGTGCCATGTGTGTTAAAAATAGTACCACAATTACTCATTAACATTCAATAAAATAATTCGCATTCAATTTTTTATTGAATCAAAAAAAACTCCCTTTCCCTCTACGCCTATGGTTAAATAATATTTAAAATAATAATATATTCTCAATACGAAACATATATATGTACAAACGACCATTTATTGTATCGCCTACATATACTCCAATACAACACACAAAAAAAAACCTCTCAATAATTATGCATATAACATATGTGTGTTATGCACAAAAGCTTTAACGAGTTTTTTCTTGTTTGTGTACTATATTTTTTTTGTATGCACAAAGCACAAGCTTAAAGAACGATTTTTTGCGAGAGAAAAAAAAAATTTTATACTTTAATTAAAGCTCAAACCTTTAAATTTCAGTGAGCAACTTTTCAATTATTTTATTTTTTATTTTTTCTCTTTACTTATTATAATGTAAATCCCGACAAATTTCCCCATCCAATATTGTTGTAATTATTTATAAAGTTAATTTATAATATAATTACAAAAAAAAATTTTTTTTTCGAGAGACCACAAGTGGAATTAGAAAACGACAAAATTCCTAAGAGAAGATAATAAAACAAATTCCCATTTAATACAAATTTCAGAGAGAAAGAAAAAAAAAAATATATATTTTTTTTTAACATACAAATATAACTTTAAGTTTATTATTATTTTTATTTTTTAGTCATTGTATTTTTTAAATATAATAACATTTCCTCTCTCAAAAATTAATATTAATTCTTCTGAAAAAATAATTAAAAGAAAATTCTGGCTCATGTAGCTTGAGATTTTCATTTTAATATTACGTATATTCTCTATTTTTGTATTTCTATTGTATTTAAATAATATCTTTTACTTTGAATATTTTTCAAAGTAAACTTTATTTTACAAAATTACAATTTTTATCTCACAAAATGTTACTTTATTTTTACTTTATTTTAGTTACTTTATATTATAAAATTACAAATTCTCTACTATTTCTTCAACTGTTTTAATGCAATTTTGAAACAGCTGATTAAAATTTTTTTTCCCCAATTTTTTCTCCTTTTGTTCCTTCCTCTGTTTTTTTCTTAGCTCCTTTATTTGTTTTTTAAATAATTCCTCCTGTTCCTTACTGCACCCCAGTCTTAAAATCCTGTGCAGATCTTTGATTTTCTCTCGTCTTCTTGCTGCCTCGCCGCCTCTAGTTTTTGTTGGTTCTATCGATTTTGCTGGTGTTGTTGTTGTTGTTCTTTGCCTTTTTCGATATTCTTCAATCGAAATTGGCTTAGGTCCAGCGGTCGGTGATTTTTTTATTTTCTCCTTTAATTCTGCTAACGTTTTTGACGACATTTACTTTCTTTTCCTTCCTTTTCTTTTATATACACAGATAGTGAGACCTAAGCCTGTTCACTATGCCTCATGCAAACTGCAAGTAGAGGTATCTGTTTATGAAAAAAGAAAAAAAATAACGACGATAAATTTTATTCCATAATCCAGTCGGTTTTTTGGAGCGTAGTCCAAAAATTGGTCACGGCACCAATGTTGTGTTTTACCCTTTTTTATTTATTTAATATTCACCTCTATTTATATTGTTTGTGGCCTGATCGTCTTCTTTTAATTCTCCTCCTGGTTTTACTTCCTAAATGTTTTATTTTCTTTTATAATAAAACAACTATTTGTTTGTTGACTTTTAAAGTTCTTAATTTATTTCTTTTACTGTAGGCTAAACCTGTTCAGTATAAGACGTCAATATTTGAACTCCCCGAAATACCATTTTTTCGCCGTTTATATATTCTAATATTGCTTCTTCAGCAATATTAGAATATTTCAATAAATATAAATAATTAATATTTGTTATTAATTAAAGGTAAAATTGTGTAACAACAGTTCATACATTAATTATGTTGCTATTGCCCATTTTGCTGATGACGCATTATACTTTATTATTATTATTAAGAAAGCTTATGTGCTTTCATTTATTTACTTTAGGTTTATTTACCTTTTTATTTATTCTACATTTTATACATAATAACTTAAGTGTGTCATTATGGTTTGTATTATTTGTATACAATAATATTTATAATACGATGACGTATTTTATTATTGTTTTGATTTTAACTTTGATATAGTATAATGCACTGCCGATATAATGCATTTTTAGTCAATGACGACATAAATGTATGAATGTTGTCACACAACACTTCTAGCATTCATATATAGGATTTTAAGTGATTCTTTGTTGTTAAATTTTAATGATTTCAGATTTTCTATTTGGTAGTTGTTAGATCTCTATGGTGTGTTTATGTTTATATCATTATATGTCATTTAAGTCTGAGATTTTTTTTATACACACTGTTGGTGTGTTTTCGGTTTTTTTATGAAGATTTTACCATGTTTATACCATGCAAATTTAATTTTCCCATCGTTTCGCAGATCTTTTGCGCATTTTAGAATATATTTGTATTCTTTAATTAAATGTTCATTAATATATATCGTGCGACTAGTACTTATGTTCAAAATATCAGATTTTAATGTGTTTTTTTTTTTTTAAATAATTTTGTTTCTAATATTATCTGAAATTTTAACTATAATAGGAGCAGGTAGCCCATTTTTTTTATGATTATTC
This sequence comes from Empis stercorea, assembly GCA_949752835.1. Taxonomy (NCBI): domain Eukaryota; kingdom Metazoa; phylum Arthropoda; class Insecta; order Diptera; family Empididae; genus Empis; species Empis stercorea. The sequence goes on from OX457085.1 coordinate 66,670,290, forward strand.
TTGATGCGATAAATATTAATAATATCATTAGTGTTTGTTTCAACATCCAGTTTATCACAAATAATTTTAAATATTTCTGGGAGATTTTCTTGTGGAGTTTCTGGGATTCCAGCAATTTCCAGATTATTTTTTAAGTTATTTTGTTTTAAAATGTTGTTGTCACTTACTAATTAATTTCATATCACTTCTAATTTATTTTTTTTTTTTCTGTTTGGTTTTGTTAAAATCTTGTAAGAGTTTTTTATTCTCTGCTTTTAGAAATTTAACATCCGCGCGCAATTTATTATTTTCTTCTTGAATTGAGGTTAGAGTAACATTTGCATCATTTAAACTTTTTTCAATATTATGTTGTTGTTTGGACAAACTTTCAACTTTTTCAAATATTTTTTTTAATAAACTAATTGTTTCACTTGATGCTAGATCTGTAATTTCACTTATATTTATTGCATTATCATTATCATTAGAATGCACTGATGTATTTATTGAAATGTCATCATTATTAATCGTTGTGTTAATATTATTTTTAACACAATTTACACATTTCCATTTAGTTTTAAAAATGTAATATTCCTCAGCTCTTTTTAGAGGTAAACATGTACAATATAAGCAAAATACTTGACCACATCCATTTTCACAAGTTAAATATTTAGTTTTATTTTTTTTTAGTATTTTATTGCAATTTTTATTAGCACAGTATAAAATATCATCCGCCATGATTTTCTCTCTCTCTCTCTATTTCTCTCTATGTCTATTACCTTTATTAATTTAAGAATTATCGTAAGCCTAAAACTCTACTAATAAATTTTTGTGCCGTGTTTATAATTTTCTACATATACAACAACTTCATTTTTAGAAGGTCAATGGGCACTTAGCTTAAGAATTGAAATTCAAGCTGATGGTTCATGGTTGGCCCTAAGGACCAGTTTAAGTTCTACTCATGTGAAAAATACAGCCAAAGGAAAAAAAAAATTTAATAAACGAAGCTATATACAATACATGTCATGCAAGACAGACCCAAGACATCATGCAAGACACACCCAAGACATGTCATGCAAGACGACTTGTGACATTTGTATAGCGATGTCTGCAGTCTGCCTTGGATCTGTCTTAAAGACATGTCTTTGGTGATTCATGGTTATGTCATTGAAGGCATATTTGCTGGTTCGTTATTATGTTATTTTTAGTGTTACCAATAATGTAACACTAAAACATTATCTCAATATTTAATTCTGTTGAGCATGTTAACAGATAGGAATTCCTTCCGTTTAATTTTCAATTTTGTAATTTTTTTTCAGATGATTATAATAATTTAGAAAATAATAATCAATTTATATGAAACGAAATTTTTGTTCTATTTATACCGAATCAATATTGATAAAATTGGGCCGATAAAAAAACTTTATAATAAAAAAAACAAATATTGGTAAAAAATACGGAAAAGAAATTAGAAATTCACAAGTTGAGAATAGGTAACTTATTATTTATATTATTATTTAAATTAATTACTACATTTAATTTATTTAGATATAACTTAAACTTATTAAGATGTTATAACGCCGTACACAAAATTAAATTAAATAACCTAACTAGTTCTTTTGTTTCGATAAACACCCCCTACGATGAGGAATTAGAGGCAATAATGAATTTAGATGATTCATTATTGCCAGAAATTACGATTGGTCCTGGTGAATCCGTATCCAAATTTCAAATTTTTATTAATATTACAACTTCAGCAACATCAACAATTTTTCTTACAATTAGAAAACAAATTATTAACGGAAAAATTTTTTTCAACAATTAGAAAATAGATTTTTCTAACGTTACGAACTTTTTTAACAATTAGAAAATTATTTTTTTTAACGTAACAATTTTTTTTAACTAGTAGGTACTAAATTTTTTTTTTAATGTAACAAATGTTTTTAACAATTAGAAAATTATTTTTTTTAAATTTATATAAAAATGAATATTATTTTTAATTCAATATTAATATTTAATAATACAATTTATTTATAAGAATTAATAAAATAAATAAAATATCAACTTTTAATTATTTCTTCATTAAATTAATAATATAATTATTTCTTCATTCAATTAATAATATAATCAACCTTATTACCGTACTCGCTTCGCCAGTCGATACGCGTCGACTCATGAATTGGTATCTATTTTTTTTCGGGTATTTCCAAAGTTGTAATATTCTTAATAAATTTTCTAATTCATAAAAAACCGCGTCATCAAAATTAAATTTGTTTTATCTTAAAAAAATCTTTAAAAATTCAAGAATCACCTCTATGATTTGAAATACACACTAAAGATGAATATTTTTTTTATAGAATTTAGCTATATTATTTTGTAGAATATAAGAATTTAAAATTTAAATTTTAATTTATATAAAAAAAATACTTACTCTAACCCAACCATCTACTTCACGTAAAGGTGGTCCAAGATAATTTAATTCCGTTGTTAATGCTTGCCATAAATTTTCATATCCTGCTTGGACAACATCTTATTTTTGGCGAAGTCTTGGTGCCCTTCCATGATTGTTATCAGACATTCAAACTGCATCTGGTTTGTAATTTTATTCCTTAAAACAAAACAAAAATATTATTTAAAAATTCAAACCAAATTTTTCATTAAATAATTATATTTTTATCCATTTAAATAAATAACATATGTACTTACATTTTTGTCAATTTAAAATTTAATTATTATTTAATTTACGAGATTTTGTATCACGAGAGTCGTATCAATACGAAATCAACATCTTCAAGTATCCGATAATAACTACCAGATTGGCACTACATCATGGCATCTACATCATTTTCAACCGATTCATCATTTTTGCAATCTAAATTTAAGGCTCTTGAAGCTTCTATGTCTGACAACTGCCACATCAGATATACTCTAGATCTAGACCTAGAGAGTACATGTCATTAGTACATTAAAGGATTGGTGCTCCTTCAAAATTTTAATTTGTGTGTTCTTTTTTAATTATGTGTTAGTTATTAATGTCGTAGGTTAATTTTAAATTAATTTGGTAGAATAAATATTTCGTATTTTAATTAGTAATTTAGTGTTTAGACTAGTGTTAATAAATTAATTAAAATCCATATAAACAGTATTGATTTGATGTCCTTTCTCCATTTGACACAGTATTGATTTGATGTCCTTTCTCTAGATCTGTTTTTTCTAATACCGTGTTCATTTATTTATTTATTGAATCAACTAAGTTATACCAGAAAGAATTTATATCAAGAGTATTCACATAGAACAACTTCTACGAATTTTCATTTCAATAAATTTCGCTAGAGATGGTATACCCACAACAGAAAACAATCAGAATGAGTGCATATTTACCTTTTTAGGTCTTTTCTTACTCTCTTCTGTTTTGCTTTGCCTTTGTTTGAACTAAAAAAAAAAAAACTATTTCCTCTGTTCTCGCTATGCAAAAAGAAAACTTTAGTTAGTTTATAGCAGTAGTCGCAATTAGATTTTAAGTAGTGTGCTAAAAAATATGATTTTTTTATACAATATTTCTTACGTGCCAAAATTCCATAATATAAAAAAGTATTGAAATAACAGAAATAAAAAAATGTGATTTATTTGGTTTTTTATTACTTTTAATTAATTTTTTAATTTGTTATATAAAAAAAATATGTATATTTCTTTAAAGTTTAAATGAAAGAAAAATATCAGTTCTGATATAATAAAAATATAACAATTAATAACTTTACCTATAACAATATAACAATTAATTTACCTATAACAATATAACAATTTTCATTTTTCATTATTCAATAATTATTTAATAATAAATTAAGAAATGTCATAAATTAAAAATGTACGAATACGGATCTTGCATACTGTAGATAAAATATAAATTTTTTTTCCATCCATTTATTTCTATACGCACTTATGGATTTTTGTAATATGTAATCTATTATTTTTCAGAATTTTCAGTTTTCTTTCTCTGTTTTGTTTTGTGGTGAGAGAACTTTTTTGCTCATTTTTTTTTATGAGAAAAAATAAAAATTGGGTTATATCTAAACATGACAATTTCATTGTTCGTGGTAGTTTGTCTTATTATAAATAGTTTCTGGTTATACACATTAATATATACATTAATTTGAATAATAAAATTTATATTTAAAGATTTTAGATTTAAAGCTATAATAATTTAAGATCAAGTATTTATCATTATAAATTTTAATCATACGTGTCAAATAACAAAAAGCACCAGAGTTTGACAATTCATTTTTAATTATTAGTGGTAGTTTGACAAATCTTTTTAAATTATACGTACAGACGGTGACGGAATTCTAAATTTAATTTTAGATAATAATTTAATTTTAGATCAGATCTATGAGGCGTAATCTTTCTATATAAGGAGGAAGATTAGAACGATCCCTCCAGTTTAGATTTCTAAGAGCAAAACGAAAGAATCTCTTTTGCACACCTTCTATACGATTTTTACGAACTTCATAATATGGATCTGACAAACATACTCTAATATAGGACGGACGAAAGATATAAAAAGAAGTTTAATAAGATATGGATTACACAATTCATGAGACTGACGTTTAACGAATCCTAACCAAATCTCGTTCATCGCAAGGAATTCATCGCAAGCCATTCATCGCGGTAGGAATTCATCGCAAGCAATTCATCGCGGTAGCAATTCATCGGAAGCAATTCATCGTTACTACTACAGTGCATGGTAAATCATAGTAAAGCGGCGCCGCACGATGAATTACTTAAATATGTAAGTAATTGAGAATTATGTATCTCATCGTTAGTTTTATCTAAACTGACCACGTGGAAGTCATGAGATTTCAGCTCCGTTTTTTTTTTCAGTCTTCTCAGTTCTCTTGACGAGAAACTAGGTAAATTCGGGTGTTTAAAAGTAAATTTTTAAACAATAAAAAATAAAACAAAACGAAAAAAGAACAATTAAACGAAATAGTAAATTTTTTAATATTGATGATCAATTTGTTGATCAATCAGTAAAAATTATGGCTACAAAAAAAAACTAAAAAATCAGGTAATAATGTACCTGAACCATCAAATGCTAACTACTTTAGCCCGTTACAAACCGTAAATGATTTAGATGAAGTGGAAAATATTACAGATATAGTGGAAAAACCAGTTAAAACTAAAACTATTCCTCCAATTAATTTGTTAAAGTGCAGTAGTGAAAATATTCATAATATCTTAAAGGAAAAAAATATTATTAACTATATGATTAAAAAGATATCCATTGGGCACAAATTGTATTGTGAATCAAATGACACCCGTGCTAAAATTTGTGAAATTTTAAGTGAAAATAAAATTGAATTTTTCACGTATACTGCCAAAAATAATAAACCATATAAAGTTATATTGTCTGGTTTAGACAAAATGAATTGTGAAGAGTTAAAACAATTATTAATAATCAAAGGTTTAGACTGTATTGATGTGAAATTAGTAATAAAATTGTTAAAAAACCGACTGATAATCCTAACTCTTATCGGCCAATAAGCTGAATAAGTAAAATTTTAGGAAGGGTATTGAAAATAAAAATTAATGATTATAGTGTAATACCAAATAGTGTAATACCAAATAAACACTATATAGGAAAATAGTGTAATACCAAATCAGCAAAACCGCTAGTACGCGTGACAAAATTAGTTAAGAGTAATTTGCAATCTGGTCTATCTACAGGTATGGTAATATTGGACATAAAAGCAGCATTTGACACAGTTTGGCACAATGGCCTAATTCACAAAATATATAAATTAGGTTTTCCTATTCCACTTATAAAAATCATTCAAAGTTTTTTAACAAATCGTAGTGTTTCGGTTAATATCAACAATTGCACATCAAAAGCTTATAATATCAGTGCTGGATGCCCTCAAGGTTCTTGCTTGTCTCCCAGTCTGATTTTCCAGAATTATCCAACTCTACTAACTCATCGATATTTGCACTTTGCAGATGATACTTCGATCTTTAGCTCAAGTTTGTTGGCACAAGATATAATAAACAACTTACAATGTTCGCTAAATATTATTTGTGATTGTGATTATGGTAAATCCAGAAAAATTTAAGTATATTTTTTACAAAAAAAAAAAATCTATATATGTACCACAAACAAATATAAAAATTGATAATACCAATGTAACATGGACAAATGAAATTAAATATTTGGGTGTAAAATTAGATATTAAACTCACATTTGGTTCACATATATCTTACATTGTAAATAAAATAAATATACTGATTAGAACTTTTTACCCTTTTATAAACAGAAAATCAAAATGAAGTATAGAAAATAAAATGATTATTTTAAAAGTAATTTTTCATGCCACAATGTTTTATGCTGCACCCGTTTGGTACAAATGTGCGAATTGTCATATCAATAAATTGCAAATATGTCAAAACAAAATATTAAAATTGATCCTAAATTTACCATGGCATTTTAATACATTAGAATTACATGAAAGAAATAATATTGATTTTGTTCATGAAAGAATTCACCATATTTCGGAACGTTTTTTCGAACATTGTGCAGATGCAGAAAATCCTTTAGTTAGACAATTACTTAACTAATCGATTTTTTGTTTGTGCACCAGGTTACTTTTCTTGTTATTTAATATATAAGTTTAGTTTTTAAGGCCCATTTGCTGATTCACATCATAAATCTACATCTTAGCTATGTTGAACATACAATTTATGATTAGGTTAAGTTATTTCCATTTGCACCATAAAATTTATGTCTATCATAGTAAAGTTTTAGCTAGGACACAAAAAAAATATAAAACAGCCAACTACAATTCCTAAAATCATCGAAATGTCACACAAAATCAAAATATTTTTTTTTTTTTTGGTTAATGTCATGAATATGAAAATTTTTTATTTAATTTTAATTTTTTTACTCCATAATAATAAAAATTTTGTTTGGCTTTTAATTTTTTTGTTTTCCAGAAAATTAATAATAATAATTGCCAGAAAAATAATAATTTTTATAGATTACTATGTTACTTCAACTTCAAAATAACCTATAAGCTCATCATAAATTACTTATGATCTACTAAATCCTCCACTTAAGTTATGTGAAACATAACGAGATTTATGTTCTACTTTTACGTTGGTGCAAACCGGTAAGCACAACTTAGACATTTAAGTTGAACATAAATATTTATGATGTGAATCAGCAAATGGGCCTAAGTGATTTAGGCCCATTTGCTGATTCACATCATAAATCTACATCTTAGCTATGTTGAACATACAATTTATGATTAGGTTAAGTTATTTCCATTTGTACCATAAAATTTATGTCTATCATAGTAAAGTTTTAGCAAGGACACAAAAAAAATATAAAACAGCCAACTACAATTCCTAAAATCATCGAAATGTCACACAAAATCAAAATATTTTTTTTTTTTTTTGGTTAATGTCATGAATATGAAAATTTTTTATTTAATTTTAATTTTTTTACTCCATAATAATAAAAATTTTGTTTGGCTTTTAATTTTTTTTTTTCCAGAAAAATAATAATTTTAATTGCCAGAAAAATAATAATTTTTATAGATTAGTATGTTACTTCAACTTCAAAATAACCTATAAGCTCATCATAAATTACTTATGATCTACTAAATCCTCCACTTAAGTTATGTGAAACATAACGAGATTTATGTTCTACTTTTACGTTGGTGCAAACCGGTAAGCACAACTTAGACATTTAAGTTGAACATAAATATTTATGATGTGAATCAGCAAATGGGCCTTAGTTTTTAAGATTAAGTTTTAGGTTTTTTATATTTTTCCTAAAAATATTTAATAATAATTATTAAGATGTTGAATAATCATTTATATATATATATTTCACAGATGAAGAGATAAATTAAATCTAAACACTGTAAAACTTTTTTAAAACTAGTATTATTGAATATTTCGTTAATGCCGGTATGACAATGGCTTGACAAAATCAAAAAAAAAACTAAAAAATGTCTCTTTGTGCGACTGAAACACAAATATTTTTCAATGAGAGCCAACTATAGTGTCGTATTGATGCTATCAAATATATTGTTTTTGTTTTTTAATCTGTCAAAGATATTTCGCTGCTCGAATACTTGTTTGCTTCATACGCCTCTGACATTTTCACTTTGCTCCATATCCACCCTAAATTTACAACTTACAATTTACACATGTTAGACTTCTTGGTCCGTGTTTCAAGACGGGTCCCGAAGATAACTGGCACGGCTCCATGTCCATCTTATAATATAATGACTATGAAAATTACTATGGATATAAGGCAAAAGTAAAAAAAAAAAAATTTGGCATTAAAGTTCTATATCAATGAGCAATGGATATGGAGCAAAAAAATTAATTTAATATTAATGTTAATGTTTCATGTACATTGCTCATTTATAGAGCAAAAAAACATTTAATAAAAATAACTTGAAAAATGTATAGAAAAGTTGCTCTAGGTGCTAGCTTTTTTCTGATTTTTGAGAAGTGAGGCAAGCAAGCATTGAAAAAAAAAAGAAGTGGATGTGGAGCAAAACTGCTACTCGATATCTCAGTAACTATTAGAGATAAGAAAAAACGAATTGCAGTTTTAAAAAGAGAATCTCCCAAACACTACAGATATTGTCCTAACTCAAAAATCTCTAAAATGGCGTATGAAGCAAACACGTATTCAAGCGGCGATTTGTAATAAAATAATAAAAAAAAGCTTGAATATTGAAAAAAATCATGAATGTCAAAAAATATACAAAAAAAATCCAAAAAAATTTCGATTTTTTTTGACAGAAATGGTTTTGTTGCTGCTACACAGTGACAAATCATTAGCGACATGGATTTTTTTTGGATTGTTTTTGGATTTTTTTTGACTTTCAGGATTGTTTTCAATATAGCGTGTTACTCGCACTCATATCTTTTTCTCATATAAGAAATATTACCTCTCCCTCTAAATGGATAGTTTCTGAAAAATTGAAATTTTCAAGCCATTGTCATACCGGCATAAATAAATAAATTTGAGATTTGAATTGTTTTTTTTTTGTTTTTTTTTCACGTATTTTATATTTTCTTTTGGGTTTTTCTATTTTTATATTTTTTTTCTTGCGATTGCTTGCGATGAACGAGCCTGGAATCAAATATTTGTTGTTTCTAGAAATAAATATTGAATATTCAAACATAAAACAATCAAATTGTCTAAGCTTTTCGAAACAAAAAAGAATTTTTATCAAAATAAAATTTTTGTCATTTTTTTTATTTTCTTAGCAAAGCTTATAATTTTTTTTAAAATTTTATTCCGAAAAATGAGACGTATATTTCTACCGCGATGAATTGCTATACCGCGATGAATTGCTACCGCGATGAATTAGCTTGCGATGAATTACTTGCTATGAATTGCCTGCGATGAATTCCATGCGATGAATTTATTGCGATAAAACAGCCTGTTACCCATTTAAAGTACTCGTCCTTTTTTACTTTCCCTTTTATGAATTCACACTTCCAGTATATATATACCGTATATATATATATATAACTCTTAAACGGCTTGACCGATTGAGCTCAAATTTCTCTTCCCCCTCATCAAAAAGGCCATAACTCTTAAACGGCTTGACCGATTGAGCTCAAATTTGGAAGTTGAGCTCGTGTCATCAAATGCTTGGCATATAAATTTGTGGCCTTGATGACGGGGAAGGGAGCTCGGAGGGCCGTTTAATTTTTGAATGTGCCAAAAAAACCATGTGGGGTATCAAATGAAAGGTCTTGACGAGTACATCTCATTGGACTGTAGTCCGGGGGGCGCCGTGGGTCATGTCGGGCTCAAATCGGGTCAATGTGGGGCTCCATAACACAAAAAATAATGTGGGGTATCAAATGAAAGGTCTTGACGAGTACAGCTCATTGAGCGCTAGCCCGGGGGGCGCCGTGGGTCATGTCGGGCTCAAAACGGGGCAATGTTGGGCCCTATAATACAAAAAATTATGTGGGGTATCAAATGAAAGGTCTTGACGAGTACATATCATTGAGCGGTAGTCCGGAGGGCGCCGTGGGTAATGTCGGGCTCAAAACGGGGGCAATATTGGGCCCTATAATACAAAAAATCATGTGGGGTATCAAATGAAAGGCCTTGACGAGTACATCACATTGGAGGGTAGTCCGGGGGCGCAATATTCAACTAAAAAGTAATAAACAAGCAAATAATTACACATCAATGTACTTTCCCGTTGAGTTTTAGCCCTGTCAGCAATAGCAAGGGAAAGTAGACCTTATCAGAATTAATGCCATTGATAAGGAGGTCTGCTTACCCTTACTATTGCTGACAGTTGCTCAAACTCAACGGGAAAGTACATTGATGTGTTGAATATTTCTTTAAGGGAAAGTATTTTTAAAAAACTTTTTTTTATTTATATTTTTTTAGAATTATGTTGTGTAATCCATAAGCAAACTCCGTATACTGTAGCTTGCGTGTTAAAGTCATTGCAAAGTATTTTTCAATGTTTAAAATAAGTTGATCAGTTTTACATCAAGAATAAAGGTTATCTAAATCGGATTGTAATTTAATACAATCATAATATTTTTAATCACGCTTGACAGAAATGAACACACCAATGCAAAGAGTATGTACTGTTTTTGAATTGATTCAATTCTATATTATTAAGATGTAAGTTATTTTAGGCTTGTCGCATTCCCTCCATGTTATAGATTTCAAGTTTGTTTCCTATTCTCTTATCTCCTCCATAAGGTGGGTTTTAGAAATTCGACAGAAGGGTTCTGGTCCTATGAATGGGCGTCGGACGCGGTCCGTTAATACCACTTTGAATACGTATACGACTTTTGGAAATCTGTAAGGATTTCAAGGTAGCCTGTAAGGTCACCTGGTTTGAATTTAAAAACAGGGGCCTCCTTTTTTAGCTGCAAATGCAGCAAGAGTAAATTTAGTAGGGTCTCCATTGATGTAGTAGGGCATGTTCTCAATGCACCTGTAATGTCAGGCACGCAAGCCGTTGCACTTTTTCCAACCGAGCCTGCATTTGCAACAGCCTGCCCGACAAACTTTTGACCCTATTGGATGGCCTAACACTGTTGCATGCACCAACAGGGTCGTCGGATATAGGGGTGTTTAAGCAGTCCGGAAAGTAAGTTGCTAGAAACTCCCCTATGGTTTTCTTTACGTTGCTGGCATAGTTATCGTCAGGTTTTTCAAGTAGACGAATACCGTTTGAATGATCCTTTGGGAGCACTTTTTCAAGGCGAGCTGCGGTCGGTATCTTATCTACCCTTTCACAAAAGTCTTTCCAGCTCTTTCTTGTGGATTTTCTAAGTTCATTATTATAATTCGTAAGAATTAGACGTTATCCGTCCCTCTCGTTGGTGCGTTGGGCCCTATTAAAGAGCTTGCGAACACTATTACGAAGCTTACCTAACTCTAACTCTCTATTTCACCAAGGCACATCCGTATTGGTAACCTTCTGTTTAATAGGACAGTAATTTTCATAAGTATTTATTACAATATGTTGTAGCTCGTTAGCTACTAATTCTAAGTATGGAAGGTACTCAAGGCTTCTGTTTAGAGAATCTAACTCGGACGCATTTGATCTTTGAAGGAGCACCAATCCGTTAATGTACTAATGACATGTACGATGTACTCTCTAGAATATATCTGATGTGGCAGTGGTCAGACATAGAAGCTTCAAGAGCCTTAACTTTAGATTACAAAAATGATGAATCGGTTGATGATTTCATGATATTATATTACTTTAAGTCATCGACATAAAGTCGATGTGGTATATCTGATAAAACTTCAGATAAATCGGAAATGGAAATGTTAAAAAGGAGAGGAGCTATATAACTGCCTTGAACACCGGAGGATACCGCAGTTTGTTTAGAAATACAACCCTGACATTTTATAAACTGTAATCTGTTTGTTAAGTGAGATGTAAGACATTCAAGTACTGAGCCTGTTAGACTTTTTTTTCGCAACTTATGAATAAAAATAGTATGGTCAACCAGATCAAAATCCATATAAACACTATTGATTTGATGTCATTTCTCCATTTGACAAAGGATATCAGACAACAGCACCATCAGGTTAGTTGTTGTAGATCTGTTTTTTCTAATACCGTGTTCATTTATTTATTTAGTTATTGAATCAACTAAGTTCTAGTTATACACATTAATATACACATTAATTTGAATAATAAAATTTATATTTAAACATTTTAGATTTAAAGCTATAAGAATTTAAGATCAAGTATTTATCATTATAAATTTTAATCATACGTGTCAAATAACAAAAAGCACCATAGTTCATCAAATCATTTTAATTATTAGTGGTTGAAAAACACGTACAGACGGTGACGGAATTCTAAATTTAATTTTAGATAATAATTTAATTTTAGATAAAATCTATGAGGCGTAATCTTTCAATATAAGGAGGAAGATTAGAACGATCCCTCCAGTTTAGATTTCTAAGAGCAAAACGAAGGAATCTCTTTTGCACACCTTCTATACGATTTTTATGAACTTCATAATATGGATCTGACATGCATACTCTAATATAGGACGGACGAAAGATATAAAAAGAAGTAATAAAACAATGGATTACACAATTCATGATACTGACGTTTAACGATTCCTAATATAGAATTTGCTTTTTTAATTATAATATTAATATGTTCAACAAAATATAATTTTGTATCAAGACATATTCCTAGGTCATTTAAAGTACTCGTCCTTTTTAGAATTATGTTGTGTAATCCATAAGCAAACTCCGTATTCTGTAGCTTACGTGTAAAAGTCATTGCAAAGCATTTATCAATGTTTAAAATAAGTTGATTAGTTTTACATCAAGAATAAAAGTTATCTAAATCGGATTGTAATTTAATACAATCATAATATGATTTAATAGCTTTGAAATTTTTTACATCGTCCGCATAGATTAATAATTTAAAATTTTTAATCACGCTTGACAGATCATTCACAAGAAGTATGACTAACAGTGGGCAAAGATGGCTACCTTGAGGAACACCTCTATAAACATTAAAACTTTCTGAAATGATATTATTAAAAATATTCCTATATGACCAGTGAGATATGATTTCGACCATAATCAGTGAGATATGATTTCGACCACAGTATTCATTAAAGCCCATTTTTCTTAACTTCTTTAAGAGTATGTCATGTGAAAGACTTACTGAAATTAGTGAATATACAATCAACACTAAGGCGTTTCTCAAAACATTCGACACATCTGCCTTTCATAAAGCCATGTTGTTGTTTTGTGATTTGATTTAACATGAAAAGAAAGAGTTTTTGTTACCAGAGCAATACAGGATAGTCAAGAAACAGGACGATAATTGGAAATGTGGCTTTTAGGTCCTTTTTTATGGAGTGATATAATAAAGAACGACTTCCGAATAGATGGAAAAAATTTTTTAATATAGAACATTTAAACAGATACTCCACTGGCTTACATAGATTAATTCCACATCTTTTTAAGATAATAGATGGTACTCCATCAGGACAGGTAGAAGTTTCAGTGAATCCATCTATCTCTTTCAGAATAAATTAAAATTTAAATTATTTAAATGTGAAAATGATTGAATATTCAACAACGCTGTCAAGACAGTCTGAACGAGAAATATCATCAATATCACAGAAAGAATTTTTAAAAAAGTCAACAAACAAATTACTAATCACAATAGGATCAATAGATAATATATAATTATAACAGAGTGAAGACGGATAGCCAATAGATTTGCGCTTTTGGTTAATAAATTGTCAAAAATCTTTTGGATTTAATTTTAATTTATTTTGTATATCAGAAAGATAGTTCATGTATTTTCTATTAACTGCTGGATCAAATTTATCACGGTAAATAATATAAGAATCATAGTCATTTCAGTAGTTATATTTGAACCGCAAAAATGTTTCCATTTTTTATTACATAAATTACGAAGTTTTTTTAACTCATTGTCATACCATGGTGGTGATTGTTCAGAGTCAGAACTACAAGTAATAGAAACATGTTTTAAAAATAAGTTAAATAGTTAAGAACTTATTGGTTTGTCAGTATTTAATGATATTTCTAGAGCAGGATGATGCGATTCTTTTGCAACAATATAGTTATCAGACTATATTAACTGACAAATCATAAATGTTTACTGAAAATACCAAATCAAGCAAACGGCCATTGTCATTACAAATATCATTATGGTGCTCTAAGTTTAATATAGAAAATTGGTCTATAATCCCAGCATCGACAGTAGCACTACATATAGGAATTAATGTATTATCATCTTGAGATCTAATCCAATTCCAATCCAATTTTAGGCAAATTGAAATCTCCGACACAATCAATTTCGTCATTTTCTTTTGATATTGATAAAATGTATATATTCCAAACAGATGAATTATTAGATGGAATTAAGGAATGCAATACCGGAGGAAATCTCAATACCGGTATTTCGGTATTGTAAAATAATAAAACCGGGATCCCGGTATTAAAACCGGTTTTCAAAAAAAATAATTTGTGTTTAATTATTCAGTGAATATTTATTGCAAATGAAAAATAAAAAGTATAATAAATAATTCCTTAAAATAGTATTATAAAATAAACAAACTAAACATGAAATAAAATAAGGGACATAAAAATCACAATTCAAAAATTGAAATAACTAAGACCAAATTCACACCCAAAAATTTATATGGTGTGCGGTTATGATTAAATTTTCAGTAAAAGCATCGCCAAACTAACTCCAATTTCTTTTGAGACACACTTTCTTACACTTTCTTACACCCTCCATGGTGTAGAAAATTTTTGCGTTCTTTTGACTACACTTTCTACACTTTTTTAAATCGGCGCCTAGAAAAAGTGTACACTTTTCTACACCCTAAAATTTGAAGGTGTAGAAAGTGGAGATGTAATTTTTTTTTTTTTACTTTTTGAAGTGGAAATATATACTATTCATCAATTAAATAATGTTGTAATCACAAATTATGAAAAAAAGTATGACAATTTAAAATTATAAAGAATTTTGTCAGGGTGTAATAAAAGTATGTTTTTTTCACACCTTACACTTTCCTACACCACAGTTTTTTGACAATTCCCACCATGGTGTGGTGTAGAAAAAAAAATTCTGAAAAGAAATTGGTATTACACTTATTACTTATTATTGTTAATTTAAGTAGTTCATGAGTTACTTAAATGTGTTAGTGTAAATAGGAACGGCATATATTTGTTTTAAAATACAAATTCTATTTTATTTAGCTGTAAAATGTATTCTTTGTTGTTTAAATATAATTTTAATTCAATACCGAAATACCGGTATTGAATCTTCGAATACCGGGATTTAATACCGGACAAAAATGACCGGTATCCCGGTTTTCGGGATACCGGGATACCGGTATTGCATTCCCTAGATGGAATATATACATTAACTACGATCTATTCACTATTCACTGTACACATATATTTTCTAGATTTTGACTTTCAGCAAAATCAATTAAAGTACAATTAAAATTTGAACTAACTGTTATTAAAATACCTCCTCCAACTATCAATATCACTATTACAATGACGATCTCTTCTAAATAATTGAAACGAAGAGTGAAATAACTCTAAGTCCAGAAATTTTGAATTTAGCGATGTTTCATAAGAGCTATAACATCGTATTTGCAATTATATGTATTAAAGCAAACTTAATCAGTCTGTGTCCTTAATCCATGTACATTTTGGTATATTATTATAATACCAATAATTAATAATTGTGTCTCAGTAGAGTTGTCATTATTTTTTGAAAAGAATTTCGCTGTTTTTGTGCATTAAACTCATGTAAAACCATACCTTGTAGCCAGAACTTTGAGTAATTTAAAGTAGATAAGTAATCTTCTGTCACAAATAATTTGAATGATGCATATTTTTTTATTATTTTTAAAGTACAGTCATAATCAGTGGTCAAGCGGTCTGGAAATAGAACAGCATAAAAATTATAACAAAACTTTTGTTTTGCAGCAATTTACATACAGTCAACATTAAGGATAATTTTATAATGACCAATGGCAAGAAGTTTTTCAGTGTTAAAAATGTTGTCCAAAGCAATATGACAACAGTAGCTATCGGCTATTACATACATATACATACCTATATTTAATACTGTTGCTATATACACTGTCATATTGATTCTTTCATCTTAAACATTTGCAAATTTGAAAATATTGTCACTGATAAAATTGGTTTAATATCTATAAATAAAGAAATAATTTATGAATCTTGAATAATTATTATTTCATCATTCCTGTTTGCACTAAAAAATTAAATATAAATTATAAATGTTAATAAAAAGGAAAGTATTTATTCCTATAGTTTTACATTAAAACAACAAATATTAAATGGAATGTACGGATATTTTTAATGTGCTATTATATTATGTGAATGTGGAACAACAGAAGAGGCAGGATAAATATTTGTGTTTATATATTGATTGTCATAAAATTATTTATTTTTGTACAGAAAATGCAGTAGAGCAATCCCAAAATGCATCCACTTCCGCGATACATTCTGTTCAGTCAGTGGAAAATAATAGCCAAACCCAAGACGTTACAGGATGGAGCAGTCATAGAATAGCAGAGCAGACATTCCGTACCGTTGAACAAATGGCCAAACTATTGATGCGCATGAACGATAAAATCAGTAATTACCATTTGAATATTTTATATTTTTATATTTATCAATAAACAATAACATTTATTATTTAGAATAATAAATATGTTATTGGTTTTACTTAAGATATCACCAAATAATCATCCAAAAAACATATAATCTTTAGAAAAAGGGATTGATGAAAGCAATAGAAGAATTTCTGATTTGGATGATTGGTTCCATGAAAAATCAGAATTAAATTCTGATATAGATTTGCCAATAACATCATTCACATTATATGATGAAAAGGAAAAGAAACGCGTCCATGTCCAAGACCTGATATATCAAAAATCATAAATAAATTTTTAAAATTTTTATTAAATTTATTTTCATTTTAATATTTTTATTTTAAGATCAGAAATCTCTCAGACGTTGGCGGTCCCCAAGCGTGGAAAAAGCTGTTAGGAACTTAATAAACCTGATATTTTCAGACGAATTACACGGCAAAAAAACGGCAAAATATAAAAAAATGCCAATAAATAAAACTGGTTTTGGGTATTTAGAAATTCAATTTTTTTTTGAAAAAAAGAAAATAAATAAAGGCAGTAAAATTTTATATGCAATGCGGAGAAGAAAATTGTCAGAAAACTCAGAAAACATAATATTTCATTTTAGTGATTTTATTGATTTTTTTATATATTTTTTAGAAAAATATTTTTTTTAGAATATTAACTTTAGAATAAGTAAAATGAATTGTTTTATTCTAACGGAATTTTGAATGTTTTTATTTTTAAATGTACATATTTTTAATAATATTATAAAGCAAAATAAGTAGTACAATATTTATTGCATAATTTTTATATTTATAACTATATATATTTATGTATATAAAAGAGAAAAAGAGCTGAATTAAAGAAAGAAAAGGTAAATACATACTGAAACTGACACAAATTTTTATAATTTTGCATAAATGTGACACAATATCTTACATTAATACGACTAAATTTCTCAAATAATTGTGACAAAAATTTTCACATAAATGTGACAAATTCAATCACAAAAATGTGACAAATTCTATTACAAAAATGCGGCAAATTCAACCAAACTTGTCACAGTTTTATCAAGAAAAATTAAATGTTAAACGAATCAAAATAATGACATTATATCCAAATAATGACATATCCAAATAAGTTACGGAAAACGTTATTATTTAAGCACGTCTTGAAGCTTAACTTTTTGATATTTTGCATTCCGTTCGGTTATTCACATATTTTGCTACAATATATGAAATAAAACAACAAATACCAACAACAAGACACAAGATGTGTAGAAAAAACGAACATTAACGCAGATAATTTTGCTTCAAGTTAATTTTTCTCTCGTGAGAATGGCCTTAGTATGTATATATGTATTTGGTTACGGCCAAGACTTCAGTTTGCTGCAGCTTATAATTCAGTTGTTGAAGCTTAAGCAGCCTGAAAATTGAGAAGCAGTCGGAATGCATAAATTTCGACTGAAAATTAATACGACCGGCTGCAAAAGCCAAATATTATTTGCA
This sequence comes from Empis stercorea, assembly GCA_949752835.1. Taxonomy (NCBI): domain Eukaryota; kingdom Metazoa; phylum Arthropoda; class Insecta; order Diptera; family Empididae; genus Empis; species Empis stercorea. Next base: position 66,688,481 of record OX457085.1, read on the forward strand.
TATTCAAAGAAAATTAAAAAAACAAATATTTTAAATAATAATTAGTCGTAATCATGGCGTGCAGTTTTGAATTAAATGAGCACGAGAATAGCAAATAACAAAAGAAGAATACAAGGAATAAATAAATTGAAAATTAAAACTTTTGCAATCTCTTTTCAGTAACTGCTTAAACTGCAGAGGCTTCAATTATATTCTGAATTTTAATCCGAAAAATTGCACTGCTTTTGCTACAAAAGTGAATCTCTCACCGACTTGCGCAACGACTTTATTCTGGACCGTACGATATATCCTCACGCTCACCTACCATAACTTTTGAACGGCTTTACCGATTTAGCTCAAATGTCGTTTTATAAAAATTTAAGACATAAAGCCATAAATTTTATTTTATTTGAAATGTTGAGAAAAATTATTCTTATAGAATTTGGGGCCGCGCCGTAGGGCCGCACCGACGGGATGCGTAATATTATTTATTTAATTATGTTTAATTGTTGAATACTACAAATTTCTTAATTTTGTAAAAAAAAAATTAAATCCAAATTTTTTTAATAAATTTTGTGTTATCTTTTAAATACTTTTTTTATTTTATTAAATGGGACACTTCATTTCTTATTCGGGTGAGACATAAAACAATACGCTGGAATTTCGCGAATATGGCCTTATGTTTCACCCAAATGGATAAATGATATAATTTAAAAATTCGGCCGGTAGGCGGCGCTATTCGCATTGTGCCAAAACATCTTTTTCACAATAAAAATGTAATTTAATATAGTAAATGTTCACAAGAAATGAAGTTTGACCATTCTTTGGAAAGGTATTTAAGGTAGAATACTGAATACTAAAAATTGGCATTATTTCTCGCTTATTATTTCGTAGGTTTGTATTAAATTCATCCGATTTTTTTTCTGATTTTGGTACGATCATTTTGTTTACTTTCGCCCGGGGACTTTGGCATTATTTCTCGCATACTGTTTCGTAGGCTTGTATTAAATTCAGCCGGTTTTCTTCTGACCTACTAATACTAATTCAGTCTACAATTTTGTATTAAATTCAGCTTGTATTAAATTCAGCCGGTTTTCTTCTGACCTACTAATACTAATTCAGGGCTACAATCTAAATCTTCCTTTATCGAGTTTCAAATTCTCATAATGATGGTTGGAAGCTTATAGTCATAGCACCAGTGTACGGTGTTACAGTGGGTCTTTTATTGACGCTTTTAATTGGCGGTGAAAGCGCTCTACCATTCCGTTTGCTTTCGGATTATATAAGTTGGTACGAACTGGATTAGGCAGATGAATTTACATAATTCTTTAATTAATTTAGACCACTTTGAGCGGTAGTGATAATTGAAGGAATTCTGAATCTTGTCACGTAATTTTGGTAAACTGTTGTGGCTACAGCAAGTGCGGTCATATCTTTCATAGGTATACCTTCAGGCCAGCGGGTTAGTCGGTCCACCATGGTAAGGATGTGCGTTCAGCCTTAGATAATAGAATATAACGATAGGCTATGTAAGTGATTTACACTATAAAATGAATTTTCTGTTGAAGTACTTTTTTTGCTCTTTCCCACTTTCAATTGCTATGTCTGTCTCACCTCCACTAATATAAATGTGGTTGACTACAAAGAGTAGCCGTGAAACAAAAATTAATATAGAAAAGCGTAAATGGTACAGTTGAAATATTTGAAGTACAAAAATAATATTATATAATATTATAAGATTTACAACTTTAAGGACATTTGCTCAAAACTTTTCTGTATTAAAACACCTGAGGGATATCAGAATTTTTTCCCAGTTTTGAACTTGTTATCTTGTAAAATAAATATATGTGTGTGTGTGTGTTGATATGTTTCGGAATGTAGAATTAATTAATGCAAATGTGAGATATCTATACTATTTTATTATATAAACACTTTTGTTTACGTTGATTTATTATTTTTTTTTTTTTTTTTTTTATTAATTAAATTTTAAGTTTTCATAATGTTACGATTATTATTAATATTTAAGCAATTTTATTTTGTTAATGTTAAACATATTTTATAAGATTATATTATAAGAATTTATTAAGTTTATTTGTGGATTATTGTATAATTATTTATTTATGAAGCGTTTCAACCGATATTATCTTCAATTGGTAAAAGACACAATTTTTTGATTGGTCTTTTGAAAGTTCCATTCGCGGTTCTCACGGTGACCACGCGCACTAAGTTATCATCACCGGGATGAGTTGCGGTTATACGCGCAATGTGCCAATGTGTTGGTGGCATTCGTTCATCTTTTATTAAAACGATGTCTCCGATTTTCATGTCAACTTGGGTTGTATTCGATTTCGGACGTTTTTGGAGTTGCGTTCAATATTCTAAATTATTTAATTTAATATCTTTTAAATCTCTTTCAGGTGGAGCGTTCAATGAATCTATAATCAAAAAATGCCTGGGAGTCAAAACATCTAGATTATTAGGATCCGCTGATTTTAGGCATAAAGGTCGCGAGTTCAGACAGGCTTCAATTTGCGACAAAAAAATGGCATATTCTTCGAATGTTAATTTTGCATTTCCAGTTATACGTTTCATGTGATACTTAATCGACTTGATTCCGGATTCCCATAAATCACCCATATGAGAAGCTGATGGTGGGTTAAAATGCCAATGTGTGCCCAATGAACTCAATTTCTCAGCTATTTCTTGGGACCATTGTTGTTGAATTATTTTTGTTCTTTCTTTAAAATATTGTCAGCTCCAACGAAATTTGTTCCACAATCGCTGTAGATATTTTGACATATTCCTCTTCTCGAAGAAAAAAGATGAAAAGCTGCTATGAACGATGCGGTGCTAAGATCGCTAGCTAACTCAATATGAATCGCTTTTGTGCATAAACAAATACATAAAGCAATGTAACCTTTTATGAATTTGCTACATCGACCCTTCCATGTGTAGGGACACCCTGTGCAAGCATGAACAGTTGTGGTTGCTAATTACTAATTTGTAGCTATTATTTTTAAATTCGTAATTACTCATTTCTCTTATTAACTCACTTTGAGAAATGCAAACATAACTGTTCATCTCAAAAAGAAATTATATTTAATCGACTGCAATATACAAATAGAGAATCATAATTTCGCTCGTCTAGCAAGCAACACATTTTTATCCCGGTGAATCGTAAATGTTAAGCATTTATTATTAATAAATTAAGTATTAATAAATTAAGAGTATTAATTGAATTATATTAAGTATAAGTAAATAAAATAAGTTTCCTAGTGAATAATAAATCACGTGTTTTTAATTTACGAAGAAACCTATATTGGTGACCCCGAAAAAGTTTTTTTTTGGTATACTCGAAAAATCATATTGGTATACCCATAAAGCTTTTATAACTACAAAACACGCTGTAAAAAATCTTCATTAAAAAAAATAAAAAAAAATTTCTCATTAAAATAAAACAAAAAACAATACAGACTCGTGTCTATAAAAACATTAAAAAATTTAGAATTGTTCACAACAAAAGTGTCTAACAAAAATTTGTTACACATTTAAAAAAAAAAAAAAGGAAACAGAAAAGGGTACAACCCATAAAAGTTTCCTACAAATAAAAAACGAAAGTTTCTCAAATCTAACTTTCGCATCGCATACAACGTTTTCAACGTTCGTTTCTCACCAAGGAAATCAAAAATTATTTTTTTTTTCCCCACTTGACAACAAGATTTGCAATACTCAACAAGCGTCATCAATCAACAATCGAAAATTGGCATCATCAGCCCATTAATCAACTTTACAGCTACAATTGTAACGGCACCACCGCATCAGATCAGAAGATTTTTCAAGAAAAATACAACAAACAAGTACAGTTTTTTCATTTATATAGTACAAAATTCTTTTTACAATTATAAAATTAGTTTTATTTAAAATCACATAATGAGTGTTTTCTTTTATTCATTCCGAATATTCCGAACGCGCCTAAAATGTCAAAAAACGTTCTTTTATTCATTCTATTTATTCTATTCATTCCATTCCGTGTTCTTTTATTTATTCGGAATATTCCGAATACAATTTTTTCGTACTAAGTAGAAAGGTAGAATAAAAGGAATATTCTTTATTCTAACCTCAAATTTTAAAGGAAAAACAATTTTTTATAATTTTAACATGACTATAATAATAAGAAATATACTTTAAAACTATAATAATTTAAATTAATTCTAGCATATATAATTAATTAAATAAAAGAAAACATTTAATTTTACGTATGACAAAAAATATTCCTTTTATTCCTTTTTCATTCTTTTAATCGAGTGCGTTTGGAATATTCAGGCATGACGTCATCAATATTCTATTCCTTCTATTCCTTCCACAGAATGAATAAAAGAAAACACTCAATATATTTATTTAAAATCAAATTTCAAAATTACATTTCAAAATTATTATTCTGAAACAAATAAATTAAAATTACAAATATTCAATAAAAGTGTATAAGACCAATAAGAAAATCATTAAAATATATACAAGTTTCACATAAAAAAAAAATGAAATCAACTTAACATCAATTTTAATAAAAAATATAAAAAATTTTTTTTTTTAAATTATATCAATTTTACCTAAAAAATATAAATCAGAAAATAACCGAAGCACCCTGTAAAAAAAAAAAAAATAATAATTTTTGCATTCAAATTTTTAAGTCGATAAATATTACGAATTTGTTTTGTATTACGCATTCTCATTAAAAAAAAAAATATTCTTAAAAAAATTCAAAAATCATATTTTAATATATAACGATTTTTCTGATTGGTGCATTGTCATACAAATATTATTTATCTATTTAAAATTGATATAAGACGATTTCTGATTGGTCGAAAATTAAATTTTAATGCAACTAATTGAGAACTGAATTATAATATGAAAATTCGATTGTGCTAACCCTAATGGGCTCCACGTAATTTTTTAACCCGCATGGTGTTAACGTAATAATTTTAACTCATTGAATATTGAAAAATTTACTTAAAATTTTTATTCTAATATTAAATCAAATTCAATTTACACTCAAGCGTCAATGCATTCATATTGTAATCATCAGTTAGATGCAATAGAATTTAATTAATAAATAAATAAAATTTCAAAATCTTTGATAATTTAATAAAAATTTCAATAAATCAATACATAAAATATATTTTCAATAAATTTTTATAAATTAATAAAATTTTATTTCAAAAATTATACTACAGTTTCATTTAACATAATTAATAATTTTCTCTTCTCAAATCAAAATTTTTAAAATTTTTTTTTGTCTCATTAAACTAAAATCAAATTAATTAAATAGCATTTTAAAATAAAATAAAATTTATTACTAATAATCTACATAAAATTAAAAAAAATAAATAAATTACTATGAATCAAATATTAAATATTAAATATTACAATGAATTAAATAATAAATAAATTATAAATAATATAATTTTTTTTATACAAAAATACAAACACAAATAAATATTTTCTGTATAACAATTGTAATATCGGGATAAAACACTTGCTCTAACACTGTCGCGCATATAATAACTCAAAACTTATTTCTCTGCAGTAAGAAAAACATTCAACGAACTCTGAATATTTCTACGAAACTACATGAATTAATTACTTTCTGCGTTTCGCTTTTCAATTACAATCTTTATTACAAATTGTCGTAATAAATTAGTTTTGGTTTTTGGTTTTCTTTCTCACGTATATCAACTTTTGCTCGTACTCAATTTACTCATAAATCTATATCATTCGCACTCCAAAATTTCATATTCAAACATGTCCGACACAGAAAATAGTACTCCTCCGAAGCAACAGACTGAAGTAAATAGCGTGCATATAAGGCTTCCTCCTTATTTTCCAAATTCGCTGAACACGTGGTTCATTCAAATAGAATCACAATTTACCTTAGGTCGAATAAAAAATGATTTAACCAAGTATAATTATCTAGTATCAGCCCTACCACAAGATGTTGCTGAATCACTACTTGACATTTTAGAAAATCCTAAAGCCATAAACTTATACGAAAATTTAAAGAAAATAATTATCAGTAGACATTCACTAAGTATAGAACGCAGAATCAAAAGAATTATTTCTGATGAAGAAATCGGGGACAGTAGACCTAGCGAATTTTACAGAAGGTTAAAGGTTCTAGCAGGTAATTCTGGAACGGTAGGAGACGAGTTAATAAAGAATCTTTGGCTTTCGCGTCTACCTAACTTAATTAACATAGCCCTAATTTCGCAAAGCGATTCTGAAATAACTAAAATATTGGAAACCGCCGATAAAATATTCGATTCAATGAACACAAATGCAAACGTTGTAGAAATTGCTAAGTCATTGAATCACTGTAAATCACCATCATGTAGTGGTGACAACGGCGACGTCAGTAAATTACGGAGAGAAGTTTCCGAATTCAGAAGAATGTTTCAATCATTCAACCCAAGACCATCTCGTCCAAACACTCGGTTTAGATCAAATTCGCACAACAGATCAGCAGAGCGAACACAAAAATGCTGGTATCATCGTAAGCTCGGTGTAAAAGCGACGAAATGTACACAGCCATGCAAATTCAAAGTGCCACCATCAGCTAATCAGCCTGATAATTCAAAAAACTAATTAACTCTACTGATACAGCGGCTAACAGTAGAATTCCAAATTCAAATTGCCGCCTTTTTATCAAAGGTAAAAACAACAAATTGCAATTTTTAATAGATACAGGTGCCGATCTGTCGTGCATTCCTGTAAAAAATTTACAAAAGATCAAGGTTTATGATAATAACTGTTGTTTAACAGCTGCTAATGGTACACAGATTCATACGTACGGCAACAAATTACTAGAAATAGATTTAAGATTAAGATGTAAATTTAAACCTACGAATAAGAAATATATGGAAGTGGCATAAATGTTCCCTCTCTTTTTAACACATTAAAATTTTAATATATTGAAAAATTGTTTATGAAGCCACGATTTTGGTAATTCTCTTTCCTTTTGCTCGCCGAAGTGTCAAATTAATAATATGAAAAATATTATAACAGCTGATTTTAGATTTACAGGGCTGGCTTATTTTTTTAAGTTTAAGAGTCTCAATATAAATTAACAATATTAACTAGCTAAACAAATTACTCTATTTTATTTTCCATTTGTATAATTATCGTTGCGCGACCTAAAATATTCCTTAGAATGATCTTTACTTGTATTTAAAAAAAAAAACAAAAATTATCTCCTTAAAAATTGATGCCCGAATTAAAAAAAACCTAATCCGCCCCTAATTTCTCATTTTTATATTTTGACAATTCGGCTAGCAAAAAAAGAGACAACTATACCCGGCGTGGCTTCAAATTTTTATATTTATGCCCTATCCATATATCTTCTATATCGTTGATTTAAACATGAATTTTTAATAGCAGAGGTTAATAGACCTATTATAGGCGCAGATTTTTTAAGAAGGACTGTACAGAATGGCGTCCTTGCGGCGATTACAGGCGACTAAACGCAGTCACCATTCCGGACAGGTTTCCAATTCCACACATTCAAGACTTCACAATGAAGTTAGCTGAATGTAAAATATTTTCCAAAATTGATTTATTTAGAGCCTATCATCAAATTCCTGTGGCTGCTGAAGATGTTTACAAAACGGCCATAACCACACCGTTCGGTTTATTCGCGTTCCCTCGCATGAGTTTCGGTTTACGTAACGCAAGTCAAACGTTTCAACGTTTCATATATGAAGTGACTGCGGGATTGGAATTCACCTTTGTCTACATTGACGATATCTTGATAGCTAGTCGCACTGAGGAAGAGCATCTAAATCATTTAAAACTTCTGTTTCAGAGACTTGAACAATTCGGTTTAACAATAAAAACAGCTAAATGCGTTTTTGGTGTGAAATCACTCAGCTTTCTAGGTTACACTATTTCGGAAAGTGGTATCATACCATCAGCAGAAAAAGTCAAAGCTATCGCAGAATTTCCAAAACCAAGTTCTATCAAACAGGCACAACACTTCATTGGTATGGTGAACTACTATCACCGGTTTTTACCTCAGTTAGCTCAAGATTTAACGCCTATATACTCTCACGTAACGAAATTACCAAAATTACATGGATCAAAATCAAACTTCACATGGCCGGACGAATGCGACACAGTTTTTAACAAAATTAAAAAAACACTAGCTGACGCAACGCTATTGACTCACCCGGTAGAAGGTGCTGCCTTAAACATCACGACGGATGCATCAAACGTAGCAGTTGGTGCCGTGTTGCAGCAGTTTAACAATGGATGCTGGCAGCCCTTATCGTTCTTTTCGAGAAAAATGTCCGCTACCGAAATAAAATACTCCGCGTTCGACCACGAGCTCTTAGCCATCTATTTAGCGATCAAACATTTTAGACATTTTATAGAAGGTCGATCTTTTGTAGTATACACAGATCACAAACCCCTGACGCGAGCAATAGAATCTAAAACGGAACGCAGCCCCAGGCAGACACGTAACGTGGAGTGCATTGCACAGTTTACCAGTGACATAAGACAAGTCAGTGGAAAAAGCAACGTGGTAGCCGATTTTTTGTCTCGACCGTTAGAAAACTCATCGATAAATTCGATGCTAGACCATAATAATTTTTTAAGTGAGCAGAAATCAGATCGTACAATACAAAATTTCATTGACAAAAACACAAATTCGAAAACAAATATATCTTTCGATTACATTAACGATCCATTGTCGGATGGTAAAATTCTATGCGAAACAAGTACGGGCACCAACAGACCATTTGTACCAACAGCACTGCGGAAAATCGTTTTCGATAAATTACATAGCTTATCACACCCAGGCGTCAGAACATCGCGTAAGCTTGTTGCGGATAGATATTTTTGGCCGAACATGAACAAGGATGTCGGTAACTGGGCAAAGGTTTGTTGTTCCTGCCAAAAGTCTAAAGTACATCGGCACACTCGTACAAGTTTTCAGAAATTCAATACCCCAAACGATAGGTTTGAGCACATTCACCTAGACCTGGTTGGTCCATTGCCAGTTTCTGCCGGTTTTCAGTACATTCTGACCATAGTCGACCGATTCTCAAGATGGCCAGAAGCCGATCAAAGACATTTCAACGGAGACTGTAGCAAAAACGTTTGTCTCACAATATTTATCAAGATTCGGTGTACCTTCCATTTTGACAACAGACCGTGGAACACAATTCGTCTCTCGTTTATTTTCTGCAATTACAACATTAATTGGCACGCACCACATACGCACTACAGCCTACCACCCGCAATCAAACGGGCGGGTCGAAAGATTTCACAGACATCTCAAATCCGCACTCATGTCAAGATGCAACACCGTACATTGGAGCGAGGAACTACCTTTTGTCCTTCTCGGAATACGCGTCGCGTACAAAGAAGATTTAAGATGCTCGTCAGCTGAAATGCTTTACGGACAAACCTTGAGAGTGCCAGGTGAAATATTTACAAAAAACCCAATTTCTGAAACTGACTCTTTTACATTAGTCAATAAGTTGAGAACATTCATGCAAAACCTGAAAACACAAGAACCCAAGGCAACGACACAAAACGACATATTCATTCCAAAATCGTTAGAAAATTGTTCGCAAGTTTTTATTCGGGTGGATAAAGTAAAAAAATCCCTGCAACAACCATATGACGGTCCTTTCCCTGTAGTCAGAAAATTCAGAAAGCATTTTGTGGTTAACGTAAAAGGTAAAAATATCTCAGTTTCAACAGATCGTTTGAAACCAGCCTTCAGCATATTAAGTGGAGACAATCACAAAAATAAAAAACGAGTAAAATTTAAATAACAACTTACCAAAACTCCAAATTAATTTCAACATAATTTTAACTAATTTCAATTAAATTTCAACATTTTTTTTTATTTTCAACAAATGTCAATAAAATTTCATATGATAACATCATTATCTGAGTATTAAATTTTCTTTTATAAAGTAAAACAATTACATGTTTCATTCCGGGTTAATTAAATGCAATAAATTGTTACAAAAGGAAACCATTCTACCAATTCACAGCAAAGCATATTCTATGAAGGCGAAGCATAAATATTATTAAAAGAAATCAGAGATTCGGAATGTTATTCCTACTGAAAGGGGGGTGATGTAGGGACACCCTGTGCAAGCATGAACAGTTGTGGTTGCTAATTACTAATTTGTAGTTATTATTTTTAAATTCGTAATTACTCATTTCTCTTATTAACTCACTTTGAGAAATGCAAACATAACTGTTCATCTCAAAAAGAAATTATATTTAATCGACTGCAATATACAAATAGACAATCATAATTTCGCTCGTCTAGCAAGCAACACATTTTTATCCCGGTCAATCGTAAATGTTAAGCATTTATTATTAATAAATTAAGTATTAATAAATTAAGAGTATTAATTGAATTATATTAAGTATAAGTAAATAAAATAAGTTTCTTAGTGAATAATAAATCACGTGTTTTTAATTTACGAAGAAACCTATACATGCTTTAATTTCAATGGGACCAGCATAGTCGACACCAGTGTTAAAAAATGGACGAGCAGCCTGAACACGAACCGATGGCAAATTTCCCATTAATTGATTTCCTTCTTTTGCTGTAAAACGAAAACATAAAAGGCATTTTGTAATTACTCTTTTAATATTATTTTTTGAACTAATAATCCAATATTTATTTTGTAGTTATTCATTAACTAGTGTTTGTCCACCGTGAAACGTAGAAATATGTGCGTCCAGGATCAGCCAATCTGTAAAATGGTTTTTTTTGGAATGATAATAGGATGACGTATATCATATTTCAAAGTGGAATTTCTCAATCGACCACCCACCCTTAACATTTCATGTTCATCCAGAAATGGATTCAAAGTTAAAATATTACTTTGTTTCGCAATTGGTTTTTGTGCCAATAACTTTGTTCGTTCATCTTCATATACAGATTTTTGAACTTGTATGATTGCACAATTTAAAGCATTTTCAATTTCTGCAGGAGTAATTGGTCCAATTTTTCGACTTTTGTGATGACGAAAATTATAAGTTGGTCTAAAACAACACGCAATTACACGTAATAATTTGGTGGATTCAAAGTTAAATCTGAAGAATATTTTTGTATTAATATTTCAATTAAATTTCTGGTTTTACTTGATGTTCCGATAAATAATGATTGTTCGCCTGTTAAATTAAATTAAAAAATTAACTTCTCCTTGAACTTATAAAATTAAAAAGATATGATTGAGTTTTCGATCCAATATAATTTATTAAATCCTTAAAAATTAAGTTATAATATCACAATAATATTAAAAAAATTTTAATATAATATTTCACAATATAATTAAAATAAAATTATTAAAATCCAAATATAATTAAATTACAACTTAATTTATACAATAAATTTAAGTAACTAAAATTTAACAATTGTTTTATAATTAATAATTTCAAAAATTCAATTTATTCTTAATTAAATTTCAATTCAAAAAGTTGCCGTAAACGATTCTTGATGTTACAGCTTCACACAATTTGCTGCCTTTTGTTGATTGGGATGACAATTGATTCCAATTGTTTTGATGTAATAACTTAACTGGGTTGCCTAGAGCGGTGTGCATACACAGTAAAAAAAATTGATTAGTCGGTTTTTAGCACATTTCCAACCAAGAAAAGTGTATATTAGTTTCACTCTGTCTGTCCGTCTGTCTGTCCGTCCGTCCGTTTACACAAACTTCTACAACTATTAAGATAGAGACTGAAGAAATTGTATACGTATCTCCCCTCCCCTTTCCGTTGTGGCCCTTCGAAAATCAAAAAATTGCATTTTTAATTTACTTGTAAAACTATAACTGCACAATATTTTTAAAAACAAATATTGAGAAAAAACAAATATCATATTTCTTTAAAGTGCATTAATTAATAAGTTATAATCATTTGCCTCACACTTATAATTAATCAAAATTCTTAATCATGTAAAATTTTGCAAAAAACGAAAATTTTGCATATTTTTAGGAGCTATATAAATGGAATATTGGATATTATTTCATATCATATTATATGTTCAATTAAAAGCAAAATTAGGGAAAACTTAAATGATAAGTTTATATATATGTATTTTGCTGGAATAATAACCATGGAAGGAAAAAAAATTGATAAAATCGAACAGGGACACATTTTTTACCCATATTTACCATATCATATTTTATCTTTCCTATGTATAGTACATTGAAAATACTACTAAAACTGCACAATATTTACTACTAAAGCTGCACAATATTATAGTACATTGAAAATACTACTAAAACTGCACATACACGTAGAGGAATTCCCATTGTTTTAGAATAGCTCATAGTTCTACATGTGGAGATTTTGAGGAAATGTGCTTTTGACAAACCCGGGGTTTGTTTATCGTATTTTTTATAGTTATTATTTGAAGTTGTAAATTTCAAATAAAACACAAAATTTTTAAATTATTATTTGAAGTTGTAAATTGCAAATACAAACAAAATTTTCAATTAAAGTAAATATGCGAATTTAAATCTCTCAAAACAAACTAAACTTAATCGCAATATTCCACGAGAGGTATCATACGCCGATTCTCAATTATTACAATAACTGACGGTGTAATAATCAATATACACAACAATAAAGAAGCTTCACGTATAATTGGCGTATCATGCATTGCGAAAATTTTTTTTTCCCCCTTATTATTCCTTTTACGTGGAACATAGGGACTCTACTAGATTTTTCCAGAAGTTCGAGCTCTCACAGTTCGCTTCATGTCTTCCCCGCTCTTTCCCGATTTTCTGTAATGTCTTCCCCGATTTTCTGTAATTCGCTTCTTACAGTTCTACCCCATGTTGTAGATGGTCTTCCAACATTGCGGTGTCCTTGTGGATTCCATTCGCCATACGAGTGATGTCCGTTGGATGTTTTCGTAATGTATGGCCAATCCATCTCCATTTTCTTCTCTTTATCTCCACTTCTATTTTTTCTTGATGTGTTCTTCGCCATAATTCTTCGTTGGATATCCTTGTTGGCCAGAATATTTTCAGGATTCGTCTCAAGCACTTATTGCTGAATACTTGGAGTTTTGATGAATCTGTTGTTGTATACTTCCAAGTTTCGCAGCCGTACAGAAGCACTGATTTTAGACAGGCATTATATATTCTTAGTTTGTGGATTCTACTGAGATATAGTGAGTTCCATATTTTTCGTAGTGATCCGAATGCCTGTCTAGCCTTAGTTATTCGTTGCATGATGTCCTTTTCTGCGCCGCCATTTTCTGTTATCATGCTTCCCAGGTACCAGAATTCTTTGACTTCTTCTTTTGTTGAATTTTCAAGTATTATTGGCGTTGTGTTGTTTGTATTGGCGCGTATAACTTTTGTTTTACTTATGTTTATTTTTAGTCCTATTTTTCTGCTTCTTCTCTTAGGGTTGATAGTTTCTGTTGGATATCCCGGTATGAGTGCGCCATTAGACAGATGTCGTCTGCGTAGTCCAGATCTCCTAACTTTTCAGTTAAGGTCCATTGTAGGCCGCTGGTTCTTCTGGATACTTCCTTCATGACATCATCTAACACTATGAGGAACAATAGTGGATAGAGTATACATCCTTGTCTTACACCTCTTGCTATATGTATTTCTTGGCTAAGTTCTCCTTTGAACAATACTCTGCAGGTGGAGTTATTGTATAGCGACTTGATTATATTTATTATTTGTTGTGGAATTCATCTTCTTCGTAAAGCTCTGCAAATAGCATCTCTGTTTAATCGGTCGAATGCTCGCTCAAAGTCCACGAATAAAAAGTTTAATTTTAATCAAATGTAAAATTCAAAATGTCGACCGTGATTGGCAATTTAACTTTTCTTGTAATAATTTTAAAAATTAAATTTTAACAACAAGCAAAATAAATATAATTATTAAAATTGTTAGTAAATTGACTAATTTTTATTATTCACTTTATTAAATTATTTTATTAAATTTGGATTATAATTTTCCCGAAATTTATATTATGTGCCAGATTATTTTTTATTTATTATTTTTATTATGCCCCTAATTTAATCACCGCAAAACAGTCACAACTTTCCACAAAAAATATGCGTAATTGTTGACCTTATTTTTAATGATTAAATTCCTAAAACAGATTTTTTGTTAATAAATTTTGTTAGATTACTCACGAAATTGTTCCTTATTATTATCTTGCTGACGCTTGAAAAATGAAAGAGGACGATGATTCTGCGCATCGCTCTTTTATAGCTCAAAATCCTGCAAATTCTGTCAGGGCTATGTAATTTTTCCCGCCTTTACATATCTTTAAAATTATATAAAATAACCATAATTAAAATTTCTCTTTTTTTACAATATTTACAGCGTAACAATTGTATATAATACTTTTTGCTCTAATTTATATATGATTTCCATTATTTAGGTTATAATATACATTTGGTTGGTTTAAGTGGCGAGCCTCTTGACCCGGCTGTTCAAGAGGCTCCAATTAACGCTATAGCGCCGTTTTGCTACCACTGGCCTCGTGAACCACCAATTTCAAGTATGGAAGGAGAGAAGGTAGATTAAAGCCACCCTGTGGCATTTAGGAAATGTACCATATCTGTTGGTAGTATTGTGGCTAGGCTGCTGAGATTGTCAAGAAAAGGACTGCCCAGAAAAGAGTATCTAGCTCTGGCTAGCGCTGGGCACTTACAAGTGTAGTGCATTACAGTTTCCCTCTCGTCCGGTTCTTGACAGCTACGGCAGGATAGGTGGAGGGGGATGCCTAGCCTGGCTGCATGTTCACCGATTGGCCAATGCCTGCTACCATCCAATCACTGCGAGTCGGTATCTTAACCTTGAAGTTCTTATTAAGTATTAACTGGGGGATGGAATAGTCCGTGGACAAGGGGAGCAGTTCTCTAGCTAACGAGCTAAGAATACGGCTATGTCCGTAAGGTTTTTCACGCCAGTACCCACTTTCTCTGAGTCTGAGCGCGCTGCATGAGGCTAAGTATTTGGTGTTGAGATCAGTTGGGAGAAGGTGGAGAATTGTATTCAGGGCATCCCCCGGCGTTGTCCTTAACGCACCTGTGATGCAAATACATGCACTTCTCTGCACCCTACCTAGCATGGTACGGACATAATCCCTATCTAGGGCAGGCCACCATGCTATTGAACCATAGGTGAGGATAGGTCTCACTATAGCAGTGTACAACCATAAAACCATACCAGGTTTTAATCCCCAACTTTTTCCGAGCATTTTTTTGCAAGAGTACAAAGCCGTGTAGGCTTTCTTGACTCTCTCCTCTATATTCCACCTCCGGTTCAACTTCGGGTCGAAAATCAACCCTAAGTATTTGACTTTGGAGGATAGATTCAGTGTTATACCGTCCAATTTTGGTCGAGAAAACACAGGTATTTTGGTTTTTGTGGTGAATAGCATCATTTCGGTTTTGCTAGGGTTGACATTCAGACCACTAATTATGTTAAGGAATTTGCCAGAAACCAGTATTACAAGGTCGTCCGCATAAGCGACGGCCATTATTCCTTCCTCTTGAAGTTTTGATAAGATTTTGTGCATTACAAGGAGCCATAATAGTGGAGACAGCACACCCACTGTGGCGTACCTCTATTAACATACCTAGTAATGTGAGAGTTACCGAGGTCTGCTTGCACCTCCCGCGTATGAAGCATGTTGGCTATCCATGGTCTAAGTGGAACTGCTACCTCCAGTTCCACCAGAGACTCTAGGACAGCGAACACGTGGATATTATTAAAAGCGCCTTCTATATCTAAGAAGGTGGCTAGGGTATATTCTTTATACTGGATGGATTTTTCTACCGTTTGCACAACTTCGTTCAGTGCAGTCTCAGTAGACTTACCTTTGCAGTAGGCATGTTGGAATTTGCACAATGGGGTTCTTTCTAAAACGCTTCTCAACTCCTGGTCAAGGATGCGCTCAAGGGTTTTTAGCATGAAGGATGAGAGACTAATTGGCCTGAAGTCTTTGGCCATTTCGTGTCCTCTTTTTGCCGCTTTTAGTATGAAGACAACCTTGACTCGCCTCCACCACTGTGGTATGTGGCCGAGTCTGAGGCTGCCCTTGAAAAGTTTTATCATCCAAGGGATAACTAGGTGTATGGATTCCTGTAGCATCTTTGGAAAGATTCCAACAGGTCCAGAGGATTTATAGGGGGAGAAATTATCAATTGCCCAGGCAATTTTCTTTCCCGTTATAAGAGTATCTGCAGATGATTCTGTCCAACTACCCTCCGCACTCTTGAGGAAGGACGGATTGGAATGTTCTTTGCTTAGGATTCTGCTTAGTCTGGCAGAATCCCTAGTACTTTCAATGGATTCGCAATACTCTTGCCAATTCCTTTTTTTTGCCTCGTTAATTGCTTTGTTGTACTCACGAAGACGGTCCTTGTAGAGTTGCCATGTACCCTGCCTGTAGCAGACGTTGTAGGTTTCTCTAGTCACCTTTCGTAACTTAGTGAAATTGTCATCCCACCACGGAGGGAAAGATTTTTTACTACGCTTGATCGGACATGATACCTTGAATGAGACCTGCATGGCCTTGGTAAATTTGTCCGTCATTTCCCCTAGGGAATTAATGGTCGTTATTTCTGATTGGTTATCTATGGCTGATAACTTCTCTTTTAACACCGATCTAAACTTTGACCAGTCTGTGTTTTTGGGGTTTCTATACGGTTTTGGGCTTTCAGGGTTTAAATTAACATTGAAGAGTATCCACTTGTGATCTGAGAAAGATCTTTTCTCTGATACTCTCCAGTTTTCTACTTTCAGGGAATTATTGTTGCTAATTAGGGTAATATCAATCACGTCTTCCCAGCCAGGGAATCTTTCCGAGCTCGGAAAAGTGAATCTTGGTGTGCTGCCTCTATTACACACCATTAAATTAGAATTTAAAATAAAATCAAAAAGTGACTCACCTCTCTCATTTGTTTCCGAGCTACCCCACAGGGTATGTCTGGCGTTTGCATCACAACCAATAAGCAGGTTACTTCCAGTGGCTAGGACTATCTGCTGTAGATTGGTTGTCGGGGTGGTTTCGTCATGAGGCATATATACCGAGCTGATATATAATTCTTTGCCATCATTCTGCTCGGCCTTCACCACGGTAATGTCTTCATAGCTAAAATTAGAACAAAAATGTGCAATTATGTGTTTTCTAACTAGAATACACGTTCGTGGCTTACCATTGGCACCACCAACAAGCTTGTAGAATAGGTTATAGTCTCTGTGATTCAGACCTCTTATTCTGGAGGTGTTGATCCAGGGTTCCTGAATTAGGCTATGTCGATGTCTTCCTCCCTTAGGAAGATCATCAGGTTATCCGAGGCGAATCTCCAATGCTGGAGATTAACCTGGACAACTCGTAACATCTGTCGAGCTACCTTCCCCTGTCTCTTTGGCTAGAGACATCTCTTCCAGCAAGTCGCTTGCCTCATCTAACTCGTCAACCTCGTCACTATTCGCCTGGAATATCTTCAGTTTCGCTTGACGGATACCGAAACGAAGCTTGTTCTCAAGCTTCGCGACGGGCACCAGGCTTTCCTCGTTAATCAAAAGGAGGTAGGACAAACTGCTTTGCTGCAGTTCCGTAGTATCCCCCTCCTTTTTTATAACCATCCAGTTGTCCATCGGGACATCTGGATTGTGTAATTGCAAGAACCGGAGAAGCTTCTCCCCCTCAATTTGCATCCTAGGCAGCCAAATGCGCGCTCTAGGTCTCCTCGGAATCTCCTTAGCTGGGATTAGACCAATCTTGGCATCCTCCCAGGCATCGCTAATCTTAGCGACACTGCTGCTAAGAAAATCCAGAGAAAACTGATCGACACACTTGACCACCCGGTAGCCCCTGACTACCTCGGACGAATCGAACCCCGGGATAGGCCCACCAGTGCTTCCAAGTAAATGATCCATAACCATCTCTGACAGTTTTGCCTCAATTTCCATCCAGAGCTTGGATGAAACTTTTTTGTTGGAATCCTTATCGTTGATGACAGCTACATTCAAGTGGCATCTGACGATGTCGCTTAGCTTTTTCGCTGTCATCTTCGATTTGGCACTGGTCTCCATCTTGGCGACCTTGGTACGTGCACCTGCTAAGGACTCATCTTGAGACCTATTTCTTTTGTTAGCAGGCCGAACTTCAGATTGTGCGATCTGTGTCTCAAATCGTTGCACAATCTGAGTGTATTTTAGCTTATCCTCTGCATCGTTTTCGTGAGTATTCCCCTCAGCTTCATTTCGGGCACTCTTGCGCAAAATAAACTATGCCTTGGAATACTCACGTTTGAGGAGGGTACCAGCACTTCTATATTTCTTAGTGGTACCAGGCTTGGTACCATCTGTACTTGTAAGTGTAGTAGTACTATGACTGGTACTTGCTACACCTATAGGTTTGGTTGTTATTGGTGTACTATGGCTGGTACTATCGGTGACGTCCGAAGCTGGAGTACCGTAGCTGGTACTGTCACTTACCGTGTCACTCTTAATAGTCTCCTGGCTGGAGGATAGGAGTTCATCCTCCGAGGATGAACCGATATTTGGACTTGCTTTTAGTTGTTGTTGTTGTTGTTGTTGTTTTTGTTTTTTATTAATAAGCTTATTCATTGCTGTTCCCACGAGTTTGTCCGGAAATGAGAATCCATCATGGCAGAGCCGACTTACCATGATAAGGCACTTAATACAACCACCCTTGCCTGGGCATCGGAGGGAGCTCGTTAGCGACTGGTTTGACCCCCAGCCTCTTCAGTCCTCGGCACGGCGCTCACACCACCACTGACATTAGGTCGCACACTGCATATTCCGTCTGTGTCCATATTTAATATGTACACAGTTCCAGGGGCCACCACGAGGAGGTAATGCAGGCACTTGGCTAGGAACTTCTACAGTTGCAACATTTATACCCTAGGATACAAATGCCTACCCTGTAGAATCCCCACCCCGACTCCCAATATACATTTATTAATGTAAATATTTCTAAAAAATTGTAAATTATGTACGCCATAATTTTCTGAGCGATTTCCATAATTTACTCACCCTCAACTTGAGCACAAAAATTCGTGTGTACACCCCTTAATTCGTTGCGGGCCACACTTATTCGAATTTTCTATAGTTATCCCCTTTTCTCATATTATCTCACTTGTATGAGTTACAAGTTTCTAATTTAACTTAAAACGCTTAATTTCGAGCGTTTTAAGCGTTTTACGCGTTTTTAATTATTTTTGTTAAAATCGCGAAAAAAATTTCTACAGTGTACATGGCTTGTCATGTCACACAATATAAAGTTTCGTCGTATATTTGTATAGTTTTTTTTCTCGGTTTGACAGGTGAAATGCCGGCATTTCATATTATTATTGTGTATTAAATTATTTAAATATATCAAGGTAAGTGTATTTATTATTATTATTAATCAATCCTTAAATCAAATAATGTATTTGGTTTATGGATTTCTATTTTATTTGTTCCTAACTTGTATGGACAAATGTAATATTTTTCCTTTTCATTTCAGGTTAGAACATATTGGATAAATTTATCTGAATTTTATCCAATATTCTAATAGGATTGGATCCAATTGCTGTTCAATCAATTGTTTAGGTAAGTTTTTATATATTTGTACTATTTTTCAGGTGAAAAAAGCAACAATAAATGGTTAAAAAAGCTATATTCTCCATACAAAACGTAAATAAATATTTAATACTAATTTTTTATATATTTTCACGTTTATTGGACATTTTATTGTAAGTAAAACTACCAGTTTTTAGATAAAATTTGAAATTATGAAATTATATGCTACGTTTAGAAATTTTATTTATAATAGGTAATTTTATTTAAAAATTTAAAAATATCTTTGGCAGGATGCCATTGAATACCAAGTGCTTTGATAGATTCATTTTTGCCGAATGTTAATGGTAAATTAATTTCTCTTTTATTTTCAGGAACTTCAGTTTTGAACTTGTTATCTTGTAAAATTAATATATGTGTGTGTGTGTGTTGATATGTTTCGGAATGTAGAATTAATTAATGGAAATGTGAGATATCTATAATCTTTTATTATATAAACACTTTTGTTTACGTTGATTTATTATTGTTTATTTTTTTTTTTTTTATTAATTAAATTTTAAGTTTTCATAATGTTATGATTATTATTAATATTTAAGCAATTTTATTTTGTTAAAGTTAAACATATTTTATGAGATTATATTATAAGAATTATAATTATTTATTTATGAAGTGTTTAAACCGATATTATTTTCAATTGGTAAAAGACACAATTTTTTGATTGGTCTTTTAAAAGTTCAATTCGCAGTTCTTACGGTTAATTTTGCATTTCCAGTTATACGTTTCATGTGATACTTAATCGACTTGACTCCGGATTCCCATAAACCACCCATATGAGAAGTGATGGTGGGTTAAACTGCCGATGTGTGCCCAATGAACTCAATTTCTCAGCTATTTCTTGGGACCATTATTGTTGAATTATTTTTCGTTCTTTCTTTAAAATATTGTCAGCGCCAACGAAATTTGTTCCACAACCGCTGTATATATTTTGACATATTCCTCTTCTCGAAGAAAAAAGATGAAACGCTGCTATGAACGATGCGGTGCTAAGATCGCTAACTAACTCAATATGAACCGCTTTTGTGCATAAACAAATAAATAAAGCAATGTAACCTTTTATGCATTTGTAAAGCAATGTAACCTTTTATGAACATTGACCCTTCCATGCTTTAATTTCAATGGACCAGCATAGTCGACACCAGTGTTAAAAAATGGACGAGCAGCCTGAACACGAACCGATGGCAAATTTCCCATTAATTTATTTCCTTCTTTTGCTGTAAAACGAAAACATAAAAGGCATTTTTTAATTACTCTTTTAATATTATTTTTTTAACTAATAATCCAATATTTATTTTGTAGATATTCATTAACTAGTGTTTGTCCACCGTGAAACATAGAAATATGTGCTTCAAGGATCAGCCAATCTGTAAAATGGTTTTTTTTTTGAATGATAATAGGATGACGTCTATCATATTTCAAAGTGGAATTTCTCAATCGACCACCATGTTCATCCAGAAATGGATTCAAAGTTAAACCACCATGTTCGACCACCATGTTCATTTCATGTTCATCCAGAAATGGATTCAAAGTTAAAATATTACTTTGTTTCGCGATTGGTTTTTGTGCCAATAAGTTTGTTCGTTCATCTTCATATACAGATTTTTGAACTTGTATGATTGCACAATTTAAAGCATTTTCAATTTCTGCAGGAGTAATTGGTCCAATTATTCGACTTTTGTGATGACGAAAATTATAAGTTGGTCTAAAACAACACGCAATTACACGTAATAATTTGGTAAGTGAAGAATATTTTTGTATTAATATTTCCATTAAATTTGTGGTTTTACTTGATGTTCCGATAAATAATGATTGTTCGCCTGTTAAATTAAATTAAAAAATTAACTTCTCCTTGAACTTATAAAATTAAAAAGATATGACTGAGTTTTCGATCCAATATAATTTATTAAATCCTTAAAAATTAAGTTATAATATCACAATAATATTAAAAAATTTTTAATATAATATTTCACAATATAATTAAAATAAAATTATTAAAATCCAAATATAATTAAATTACAATTTAATTTATACAATAAATTTAAATTACTAAAATTTAACAATTGTTTTATAATTAATAATTTCGAAAATTCAATTTATTCTTAATTAAGTTTCAATTCAAAAAGTTGCCGTAAACGATTCTTGATGTTACCGCTTCACACAATTTGCTGCCTTTTTTTGATAGGGATGACAATTGATTCCAATTGTTTTGATGTAATAACTTAACTGTGTTGCCTAGAGCGGTGTGCTGTGCATACACAGTAAAAAAATTGATTAGTCGGTTTTTTATAGTTATTATTTGAAGTTGTAAATTTCAAATAAAAAACAAAAATTTTTAAATTATTATTTGAACTTGTAAATTTCAAATAAAAACCAAATTTTCAATTAATTAAATATGCGAATTTAAATCTCTCAAAACAAACAAAACTTTATCGCAATATTCCACGAGAGCTATCATACGCCGATTCTCAATTATTACAATAACTGACGGTGTAATAATCAATATACACAACAATAACGAAGCTTCACGTATAATTGGCGTATTGTTGTGAATTGAAGCACCCAGTACTTCAATTCACAACCAAAAAACAGCTAACTAAATTATTTTGAAATAATATAACATTATTAATTGAATTTGCTAAATAATTAAAAATTAAACTAGCACATTATTTTGAAGATTGGCTAACCAAAAAATCGCATGCGATGATGCTGATTGATTGGCTAACCAGATTGGCTAACCAAAATATCGCATGCGATATTTTGGAAAACAAAAAAGGTCTTCAACCAAATAAAATAGCTGTTTTTTGGTAACCAAATTAAGTTTTTTCGGAAGTATCAAGTAGACACCAATTAATTAAATTAAAAATCAACTAAAGAATATAATTAAAAAAGTAAAGATTATAGTTAAAAAGTTGAGTAAAGGTATAAAAAAAGAATATTTTTCGTTAAAATTATACTACAAAGTTTTGTTACATTAGAGTAATAATTGATAATTTAAACAGTTAAAATAAAATTTTATTGTATTATAATTTAATAGAAAATAATAAATGATTAATTTAACATTACGTGTTTAAAAAATAATTCAAAGTAGTAAATATTTTAATAAGAATTTAAATAACATAAAATAAAATTAACATTGTAAAAGATAAATAAAAATTAATAAATAATTAAATAATTAAAAATAATTAATAAATAAAAAAGTTAAATTGGAGTTAAGAAAGTGTTTTATTTGAAAGGAAAACAATTATAACAGGTAACTTTTATAACATTGGCGCTGCGGACAGGATAGGACCTACGTTTCCTATCCTAAAAAAAAACTTGTGTGCGGTAAAACGTTTCGATTTTTAAAAAAAAAACTACACAAAAATTAATTTTTTTTTGTTAAAAAATATACATTTTCAATACTAAAAGTGAAAAAAAATATATCAGATCAAATAACAACAGAGCAAACAACAGTAGCAGTATCAACAAACAACAGTAGCAGTATCAACAAACAACAGTAGCAGTATCAACAAACAATAGTAGCAGTATCAACGAAGGCAGTGAAAAACAAAAAAAAAAACAGAAGAATAAAATCAACAAATTTACTATGTAAGTCAAAAAATCTTAAGGAAAATTATTATATTTAGTAATAAAAAAGAAGGAAGTTTTTAAAATCATAGTAACATTTTTTTTCAAATTAAATTTCTAAAAATTCAAATTGATTCTTTAATTAGTTATCAAAAAAAATAAAAAAAAAAACGAATTCAAAATGTATCAAATTAAATGTTAAATAATTATCAAAAAAAAAAGTTTTTTCCAAATTTTGTGCAAAAAAGTTATACAAAAAATCAAATTCCTATATACGGCATATAAATATAAAAAAAGTCATATTTTTTTTCGTAAAATCCAACAAAACTTGTAAACAAAGTTTATGGATATATATGGATATATATAAATTGTATATAACTTTTTTTTGTTAAACAAATTTCCTAACCTTTCCCAATAGTTACCCTAATTTTTTTTATACAAATATAATAAATATTATACATAAATGCATATCAACAAAGCACACATTAATTCATATGGTGCAATTATATAAGTTTTTTTTACTATAAGTCGACCATATATACATATGTATATACATATTTCTTTTTTCGTTGCATTATAATAATTGTGCGTTTTCAGCAATTATATAAAGTTTTTGTTCTTTGTTGCCTAAATTTTTATTAGCATTAAAATTTTATATACATGGTAGTGTATAAAAAAAAATAAGGTAATAAAAACAATTAAAGGCAGTATGTGTTAAATTTAATTACAAAAATACTAGGGTTCGTTGATTTTATACTAAAACTGTGTAAAGACAATACAAATGTACAGTTTGTATTAAGTTAACACAGGGCTGTATAAAATCAACTAACCTGGTATAAATTTTTTTTTCTATGTAATAATAAAAAATTGGGATACAAATTTTCTTTGTTACCCAATATTTTTCTTTTCACCCTATAGAACTTTAAAAAAATTGTTTGTCCTCTTATGACAAAATAATATATATACATACATACTTATAATTAAAATTTAGCGAATTTTCTTTGTTGAAAATAAATAATTTCGTAATTTTTTGTTTTTAAAATTTATAATGAAGGTAATTAACCGCAATTTCAATTTACCATTGCAAAACAAAGTCAACCAAAATATTTTTTTTTCAATTAAACTTACTTAACAAAATATTTTATAATCATTGCATACCTTTAGGAGATAAATAAAACATTTTTGGGTATTTATAAAAAAAAGTGAACTTTTAGAAGTACATATAATAATAAAGTTTTTAAAAAGAAAATTATATATATTCATCGTCTTAATTTGGATTGGTCTTTATAATAAAATTTTAAAAAAAATATGTATTAATAAAATTTTATAATAATATTGAATTGGATTTCCTTTTTTTTCTCGACCCCTAAAATATAATTATACTAAATTTACATTTTATATCAAAATTTCATTAATTTTTTTTTTGTTCGTAATGACGAAAATTATATATACATATATATAAAGGGATATATATATATATTTTCAAAATACGTTTGATCAATTTTATATAAAATATTGTTGTCAACTTAATTGATATTAATATTAATATTTTAAATGACGTACGTAAGTTTCATTAGAACAAAGCGCGTTTTTTTTTGTAAAAGCATTCATATTATGAAAATTTATTAACAATTTTTTTGAATAAAAATTTTATTGCATAATTTTAGGAGTTAGGGAATTTATATTTTTTTATGTCGAAAAAATTTTTTTTATTGCATATATTCAGGAATAAAAATAAAATAAATAAAAATGAGTATTTTATTTTAAATAATTTTATTAAATTGGAATGATTTTCGTTAAATAAGATAAAATTTAAATTAAAAATAATTTTTAGGAAAAATACAAACACAATTTTTCGAGCTTAAATTTTTTTTTCAGAATAAAAAATTCGACCCCTAAAAAATAAGTATACAAATTTTTTTTTCACTTTTACTGAAATTTAATAAAATTATGAAATCATAATATAAAAAAAGGGCGTATTTACATTGTTGTTGTTGTAATTTTTTTTAATAAGGAAACTAATGTCGCAAAAATCAAAAACCCCAACTTTAGCGCAATCTATTTTAAAATTTTCGAAACGAATTTCTACTTTTTCATTTTTAAATTCAAGTCCAGAATTTGAAGATTCGGACGAAAAAACTAAAACAAACATCGAAAATATAGAAGAAGAACCAAATTTAGAAGTTTTAAATAAAAACAATTTTTCTGATTTTTTACACCAAGTGCAGGAAGATAGAGTGTCGGAAAACAGGAAAAGCTTTAGAACATTAAGATCAGGGGCAAAATATAATAGGATTGGTCCGATAAGAAGACCTAAAAAAGCAAGAAAAAATAAAGTGATTATTACTAAAACGGAAAGAAGTTTAAATATTAAAAAATCCGACAAAATGAATCCAGTAAATGACCGTCATTTCTTTAGCAACAGTACAATGAATAGACCAGGACCGTCAGGGTTAAATTCGATCCCTATTCCGCCTCCACCACCACGTCAGTTACCCGTACAACATGAGTACAACGCGGAAAATTTCACGAAAATTATTAAGACATTTTTGGTACACGTTCCAACATTTTCAGGTGTAGGGTTGGACATTGAAAACGAACTAAACAATTTTCTGGAGTTGGCTCACCAATCATACGAGTTAACGAGGGATGAGCAAAAAGGCATACTTTTACGGATTTTAATTACCAGTAAATTAACAGGTGCGGCCAACGCTCTCTTTAGATATGCCAACGTCGAAAATTTTACACTATACAAGGATATTTTAAGAAACCGTTTCATAGAAAGTAAAAATATGGCTACTTTAGCCTCTGAAATAATGGGAATGTACCAATATGAAACGGAAACTGTAGAGCTTTTTGGAGACCGAATATCCGAAAAATTGGCCGCGTATCGGAACAGGGTAAATGAGAGATATAACAACGAGTGACGAGCATTGATAAACGAGATGGAGATCACAGCAAAGAGAGTGTTTTTGGGAGGACTGCGATCAGCAGAGTTAAAACAATATCTATTATTTAAAAATCCGGAAAATTTACGAGTCTCTATAGGAGCAGCTCGACAATATCTGAATGAAACTCGAAATTTAGGCGGCATTGGAAGTTCTAATACATCAAGCAACAATCAAGCAGTCGTAAGGGATCAAATGCTGACATTAATTACGACATTGATGAAAAAATTAAACGAAAATGGGCTACAAGCGGAACAACCCAACAACAACAAATTTGGTAATGGGAATAATCAGAGAAGTTTTAACAATAATAATAATTTTAGGAACAACCAACAGCATAATAATAACGTGCGCCATAATTTCAACGCTGGGAGTAGAAATCTAAATAATAACAACAAAAACAATTTTAGTAATAATGATAAACAATTTTCTAATAATAATAATAATAATAATTTTAATAACAATAAGACCCCGTTCAATTATTACAATAAGACCCCTAATAGATTGAACAATAATAATGGTAGTATGTTTAACGGAAATAACTATCAATCCAATTATAATAGTAATAATAATAATCATAATAATATTAGGAATACAAATATTGCTAACAGAGGACCAAATTCAAATCCTCTTATAAAATGTTTCAAATGTGGTAAACCAAGCCACATAAGTAGAGATTGCACGATGCAATTTCGCTCACATAATGAAATAAAACGTTATAACAACTGCGGAATTTACGGACACGAATCCGCTAATTGTTTAAAACCACGTGCAGGGAATAACGGCGCAAGCCCACAAAGAATTTTAACAGTAACCAACACGGAAACCACTTGCGAATGGTGTGTAAGGGAAGGGCACACAATATTAAATTGTGAAGCACGTCAATCCTACGAATCTCGAATGGCGTTAGTTTCGGGAAACGAGAATGGAGTGAACTAAAAAAGCCCAGCTCATTCCATACGGAGGGCACAACAACCACCTTACAGGAGCCCATAGTTCAATTGGCTTTAGATATAGCCAAAACAGACAAAGTAAAGTTATTAGTAGACACAGGAGCTCAGGTTAGTTTAATAAAAAATTCAACGTTGAAAAAAGGAACACAAATATGTAAAGATAATAAAATACAAATAAGTTCAATAAATAATGTGAGCTCCACTTTAGGTTCCTGTGAGGGTAAATTTTTATTAGGGCAAAATTTTAAATGCGATTTTCAAATTATAATACCGGCACGCATGGAAAAAGTAATTAGTCTCCCTACAACGGAGGAGGGAGAATTCTTTTGTGAAGCGCAACAAATAAAACCAGGCGTGTTTTTAGGAAATTGTTTGGTAAAAAGTAAAAATAATACTGTAACTGTTTGTGTAGTTAACGTAAACACGGAAAATGTAGAAATTGAAAACGTAAAATTAAAGTTGACCCCTAATCAAAATTTTGAAATAAAACCCCTAAAAAATGACCCCCAAAACATACCAAAAATAAAAGAAAGAGTTAATTTTAATTTTAAAAAACGAAAGAACACCATTAGTTTTGGTTTATAAAAATGACTTAAAAGAATTTAAAAAAAAAATATATATATATATATAGAAATCCACAAAAAAAAAAGGATCCCTACACAAAATTCATATAAAAAAAAACCGATTATTTTTAATTTTTCGTATCTTAAATTCACAAGTTTTAATTTTTTTGAATGTTTTTATAATAAAACAATTTCTAAAAATAATAAATTTTTAATTTATTAAACTCACTAGTTTTTAATTTAAAAATATATTTTAAATTTTACCTATTAGTTTCCCACTAAAATTACCTTTGTCCAATAATCTAAATAAAAACCTTAATTTCAATTTCCCTAAATAATAAAATTACAAAATATTCAAAAACCTGATAAAAAAATTTATATACCAAATAAAAAAAAAAATTATAAATAAATATTAAAATTAAAATAAAATAAGTTTCAATTTATTATTCTTATAATATATAGTAAATATATAAATAATAAAATAAATACAAAATACTAATAAAATACAATATATTAAACTATTTATAAACAAATATATACATATATTATTATACATACAAAAAAAGTTACGGATAATGATATTAAGTTACCAGTTGATGGTATTTTAGGGAACAATTTTTTGTCCCCTAATTGTAATATTTTAGGACCCCAAAAGCAATTACAATTTCCAAAAACAAAAACAAATAATTCAGAATTTTATATTCCATTTTCACAAACACAAAATGAAAAAACAAGTATGCATTGTATTAAAGATTCAAATAAATTAAACGCGGTGAAGATACAGCAATTACGAGAAATTTATGAAAAAGTACAGGAGAGTTTTAAGGTAAATAATGAAGTTATGGAAGTAAAAGAGAATAAAGAAGTTATAGTAGAGACTAAGGAGTTATTAAATGAAAATAGTAGTGAATTAAAGGAGGAGAAAATAGGAGAGGAGGATATTATTGTAGTTAATGCGGAAGTTATGGAAGTAAATGACATAGTTAGTAATGAGAAATATGATAATAATTATGACATAAAAGGAGAGAAAATGGTAAATAACGAAAAAATTAATGAAGAATTAGTAATAGAAGATGAAGTGATTGATTTAAATAAAAGTGTTATAGAAGAAGAAATTAAAACGGAGGATAAAATTGAAGAAGTACCAACGGAAAAATATAAATTTGAATCTAATAATGTAAAATGTGAAAATACGGGAAACAATGGAATAACAAAATCATTTAAAATTATAATACCGGCACGCATGGAAAAAGTAATTAGTCTCCCTACAACGGAGGAGGGAGAATTCTTTTGTGAAGCGCAACAAATAAAACCAGGCGTGTTTTTAGGAAATTGTTTGGTAAAAAGTAAAAATAATACTGTAACTGTTTGTGTAGTTAACGTAAACACGGAAAATGTAGAAATTGAAAACGTAAAATTAAAGTTGACCCCTAATCAAAATTTTGAAATAAAACCCCTAAAAAATGACCCCCAAAACATACCAAAAATAAAAGAAAGAGTTAATTTTAATTTTAAAAAACGAAAGAACACCATTAGTTTTGGTTTATAAAAATGACTTAAAGAAATTTAAAAAAAATATATATATTGTATATATAGTTATAGTTCCACAAAAAAAAGGGGGAGGGATCCCTACA
The DNA here is from genome assembly GCA_949752835.1 of Empis stercorea. Classification (NCBI taxonomy): domain Eukaryota; kingdom Metazoa; phylum Arthropoda; class Insecta; order Diptera; family Empididae; genus Empis; species Empis stercorea. The sequence continues at coordinate 66,717,786 of OX457085.1, forward strand.
CAAAATTCATATAAAAAAAAACCGATTATTTTTAATTTTTCGTATCTTAAATTCACAAGTTTTAATTTTTTTGAATGTTTTTATAACAATTTCTAAAAATAATAAATTTTTAATTTATTAAACTCACTAGTTTTTAATTTAAAAATATATTTTAAATTTTACCTATTAATTTCCCACTAAAATTACCTTTGTCCAATAATCTAAATAAAAACCTTAATTTCAATTTCCCTAAATAATAAAATTACAAAATATTCAAAAACCTGATAAAAAAATTTATATACCAAATAAAAATTAAGCTAAAATATTTAAAAAAAAAAAGGAATTGATTTTCAATATATATAAAATAAATATTACAAATTAAAATAAAATTTAACAAAGAGAATTTGATTTTTTTCACTTATAAATTAATATTTAAATAAATATATAAATAAAAAAAAAAAAAAAATTATAAATAAATATTAAAATTAAAATAAAATAAGTTTCAATTTATTATTCTTATAATATATAGTAAATATATAAATAATAAAATAAATACAAAATACTAATAAAATACAATATATTAAACTATTTATAAACAAATATATACATATATTATTATACATACAAAAAAATTTTTTTTTAATTATTCTAAAAATATATATTATCTTATACATTTATATATATAAAAATACCTAAATAAAAATTGTTTTTGTACAATTAAGTAAAAATGAAGTAAAAATTGTTTTTTTATATTAAAATAAAAAAAAAATATTGTAAAATAAAAAAATATATAATCCAAATTAAATTCTTATTTTTAAAAATATAGTGTTCGAAGTAAAAACTTCGATCCCTATATTTTTTCTAAAGAGAGAAGGTGTTGTGAATTGAAGCACCCAGTACTTCAATTCACAACCAAAAACAGCTAACTAAATTATTTTGAAATAATATAAAATTATTAATTGAATTTTCTAAATAATTAAAATTTAAACTAGAACATTATTTTGAAGAGCTGATTGGTTAACCAAAATATCGCATGCGATATTTTGGAAAACCAAAAAACTCTTCAACCAAATAAAATAGCTGTTTTTTGGTAACCAAATTAAGTTTTTTCGGAAGTGTCAAGTAGACACCAATTAATTAAATTAAAAATCAAGTAAAGAATATAATTAAAAAAGTAAAGATTATAGTTAAAAAGTTGAGTAAAGGTATAAAAAAAGAAAAATATTTTTCGTTAAAATTATACTACAAAGTTTTGTTACATTAGAGTAATAATTGATAATTTAAACAGTTAAAATAAAATTTTATTGTATTATAATTTAATAGAAAATAATAAATGATTAATTTAAAATTACGTCTTTAAAAAATAATTCAAAGTAGTAAATATTTTAATAAGAATTTAAATAACATAACATAAAATTAACATTGTAAAAGATAAATAAAAATTAATAAATAATTAAATAATTAAAAATAATTAATAAATAAAAAAGTTAAATTGGAGTTAAGAAAGTGTTTTATTTGAAAGGAAAACAATTATAAAAGGTAACTTTTATAACAGTATCATGCATTGCGAAAATTAAATTTGCTTTAAAATAATCAAACCCACAATAAATTCAATAAAATTGTAATTAATTATCAACATTAATTCAAATATTCAAAAAATTATTAATTTTCAAAAAAAAATTTTTTCTCTTATTATTCCTGTTACGTGGAACATAGGGCTTCTACTAGATTTTTCCAGGAAGTTCGAAATCTCGCATTTCGCTTCATGTCTTCCCCGCTCTTTCCGATTTTCTGTAATTCGCTTCTTACAGTTGTACCCCATGTTATAGATGGTCTTCCAACAGTGCGGTGTCCTTGTGGATTCCATTCGCCATACGAGTGATGTCCGTTGGATGTTTTCTTAATGTATGGCCAATCCATCTCCATTTTCTTCTCTTTATCTCCACTTCTATTTTTTCTTGATGTGTTCTTCGCCATAATTCTTCGTTGGATATCCTTGTTGGCCAGAATATTTTCAGGATTCGTCTCAAGCACTTATTGCTGAATACTTGGAGTTTTGATGAATCTGTTGTTGTATACTTCCAAGTTTCGCAGCCGTACAGAAGCACTGATTTTAGACAGGCATTATATATTCGTAGTTTGTGGATTCTACTGAGGTATAGTGAGTTCCATATTTTTCGTAGTGATCCGAATACCTGTCTAGCCTTAGTTATTCGTTGCATGATGTCCTTTTCTGCGCCGCCATTTTCTGTTATCATGCTTCCCAGGTACCAGAATTCTTTGACTTCTTCTATTGTCGAATTTGCAAGTATTATTGGCGTTGTGTTGTTTGTATTGGCGCGTATAACTTTTGTTTTACTCATGTTTATTTTTAGTCCTCTTTTTTTTTGCTTCTTCTCTTAGGGTTGATAGTTTCTGTTGGATATCCCGGTATGAGTGCGCCATTAGACAGATGTCGTCTGCGTAATCCAGATCTCTTAACTTTTCAGTTAAGGTCCATTGTAGGCCGCTTGTTCTTCTGGATACTTCCTTCATGACATCATCTAACACTATGAGGAACAATAGTGGAGAGAGTACACATCCTTGTCTTACACCTCTTGCTATATGTATTTCTTGGCTAAGTTCTCCTTTGAACAATACTCTGCAGTTGGAGTTATTATATAGCGACTTGATTATATTTATTATTTGTTGTGGAATTCATCTTCTTCGTAAAGCTCTCCAAATAGCGTCTCTGTTTAATCGGTCGAATGCTCGCTCAAAGTCCACGAATAAAAAGTTTAATTTTAATCAAATGTAAAATTCAAAATGTCGACCGTGATTGGCAATTTAACTTTTCTTGTAATAATTTTAAAAATTAAAATTTTAACAACAAACAAAATAAATATAATTATTAAAATTGTTAGTAAATTGACTAATTTTTATTATTCACTTTATTAAATTATTTTATTAAATTTGGATTATAATTTTCCCGAAATTTATATTATGTGCCAGATTATTTTTTATTTATTATTTTTATTATGCCCCTAATTTAATCACCGCAAAACAGTCACAACTTTCCACAACAAATATGCGTAATTGTTGACCTTATTTTTAATGAATTCCTAAAACAGATTTTTTGTTAATAAATTTTGTTAGATTACTCACGGAATTTTTCCTTATTATTATCTTGCTGACGCTTGAAAAATGAAAGAGGACGATGATTCTGCGCATCGCTCTTTTATAGCTCAAAATCCTGCAAATTCTGTCAGGGCTATGTAATTTTTCCCGCCTTTACATATCTTTAAAATTATATAAAATGACCATAATTAAAATTTCTCTTTTTTTACAATAGTTACGCTGTAATTGTATATAATACTTTTTGTTCTAATTTATATATGATTTCCATTTTTTAGGTTATAATATACATTTAGTAATGTAAATATTTCTAAAAAAATTGTAAATTATGTACGCCATAATTTTCTGAGCAATTTCCATAATTTACTCACCCTTAACTTGAGCACAAAAATTCGTGTGTACACCCCTTAAATTCGTTGCGGGCCACACTTACTCGAATTTTCTATAGTTATCCCCTTTTCTCATATTATCTCACTTGTATGAGTTACGTTTCTAATTTTCTAATTTAACTTAAAACGATTAATTTCGAGCGTTTTACGCGTTTTTAATTATTTTTGTTAAAATCGCGAAAAATTTTTTTACAGTGTACATGGCTTGTCATGTCACACAATAGAAAGTTTCGTCGTATATTTGTATAGTTTTTTTTCTCGGTTTGACAGATGAAATGCCGGCATTTCATCTTATTATTGTGTATTAAATTATTTAAATATATCAAGGTAAGTGTATTTATTATTATTATTAATCAATCCTTAAATCAAATAATGTATTTGGTTTATGGATTTCTATTTTATTTGTTCCTAAATTGTATGGACAAATCTAATATTTTTCCTTTTCATTTCAGGTTAGAACATATTGGATAAATTTATCTGAATTTTATCCAATATTCTAATAGGATTGGATCCAATTGCTGTTCAATCAATTGTTTAGGTAAGTTTTTATATATTTGTACTATTTTTCAGGTGAAAAAAGCAACAATAAATGGTTAAAAAAGCTATATAAATTTCAGTATTGTTGTTGTTGCTTTTTTCTCCATACAAAACGTAAACAAATATTTAATACTAATTTTTTATATATTTTCAGGTTTATTGGACATTTTATTGTAAGTAAAACTACCAATAATATATATTTTTTAATAAATTTCTTTATGTTTTTAGATAAACCTGGAAAGTTTTCACCCATTTGATAAAGGTAAATTCATTTCTTATAGTAATCAATATTACTAATCTAAATTTCATTTTATTTTAGGATTGGTTCAATTTTGAGATTGGTACAATGATTGTATTATTTTTGCTTCTAGTTCTGTTTCGTTACTAACATTTTGTGTAAAATTTTTAGATGAAAATTTTTTAAGGAATGTTGGACCCTGCCACCACAACGAAGACATTTTCATTTCCGCAGGAAGTAGTCGTGAGCCAGCATCAGCTGGATTATCTTTTGATATAACATGGTGCCAATTAATGGCTGGAACACGAGCATGAATTTCAGTTACTCTGTTAACCACAAAGGATTTCCATTTAGAAGGATGCGCTTGTATCCATGCTAAAACGATCATTGAATCAGACCATGCATAAATTGGAACATCTTGCATATTCATAGAAACTTTAGTGAATTGTATAAGTTTTGATAACAATAATGCACGACATAATGCATTGTTGTATCCATAAATCCTGCTAATTTTAATTTTTAATCATTTTTGCATAAACAATGCAAGGCGAAATCCACCCCAATGGATCAAATAACCGTGATATGTCTGATAATATGCTACGTTTAGAAATTTTATTTATAATAGGTAAATTTAAAAATATCTTTGGCAGGATGACATTGAATACCAAGTGCTTTGATAGATTCATTTTTGTCGAATGTTAATGGTAAATTAATTTCTCTTTTATTTCCAGGAACTTCAGTTTTGAACTTGTTATCTTGTAAAATTAATACATGTGTGTGTGTGTTGATATGTTTCGGAATGTAGAATTAATTAATGCAAATGTGAGATATCTATAATCTTTTATTATATAAACACTTTTGTTTACGTGGATTTATTATTGTTTTTTTTTTTTTTTATTAATTAAATTTTAAGTTTTCATAATGTTACGATTATTATTAATATTTAAGCAATTTTATTTTGTTAATGTCAAATATATTTTATAAGATTATATTATAGGAATTTATTAAGTTTATTTGTGGATTATTGTATAATTATTTATTTATGAAGTGTTTAAACCGATATTATTTATTTTCAATTGGTAAAAGACACAATTTTTTGATTGGTCTTTTGAAAGTTGCATTCGCGGTTCTTACGGTGACCACGCGCACTAAGTTATCATCACCGGGATGAGTTGCGGTTATACGCGCAATGTGCCAATGTGTTGGTGGCATTCGTTCATCTTTTATTAAAACGATGTCTCCGATTTTCATGTCAACTTGGGTTGTATTCGATTTCGGACGTTTTTGGAGTTGCGTTAAATATTCTAAATTATTTAATTTAATATCTTTTAAATCTTTCAGGTGGAGTGTTCAATGAATCCATAATCAAAAAATGTCCGGGAGTCAAAACATCTAGATTATTAGGATCCGCTGATTTTGGGCATAAAGGTTCAATTTGTCACAATAAAGTGGCACAATAAAGGCTTCAATTTGTCACAATAAAGTGGCATATTCTTCGAATGTTAATTTTGCATTTCCAGTTATACGTTTCATGTGATACTTAATCGACTTGACTCCGGATTCCCATAAACCACCCATATGAGAAGCTGATGGTGGGTTAAAATGCCAATGTGTGCCCAATGAATTCAATTTCTCAGCTATTTCTTGGGACCATTGTTGTTGAATTATTTTTCGTTCTTTCTTTAAAATATTGTCAGCTCCAACGAAATTTGTTCCACAATCGCTGTAGATATTTTGACATATTCCTCTTCTCGAAGAAAAAAGATGAAAAGCTGCTATGAACGATGCGGTGCTAAGATCGCTAACTAACCCAATATGAATAAATAAAGCAATGTAACCTTTTATGAATTTGCTACATCGACCCTTCCATGCTTTAATTTCAATGGGACCAGCATAGTCGACACCAGTGTTAAAAAATGGACGAGCAGCCTGAACACGAACCGATGGCAAATTTTCCATTAATTGATTTCCTTCTTTTGCTGTAAAACGAAAACATAAAAGGCATTTTGTAATTACTCTTTTAATATTATTTTTTGAACTAATAATCCAATATTTATTTTGTAGATATTCATTAACTAGTGTTTGTCCACCGTGAAACGTAGAAATATGTGCGTCCAGGATCAGCCAATCTGTAAAATGGTTTTTTTATGAAATGATAATAGGATGGCGTATATCATATTTCAAAGTGGAATTTCTCAATCGACCACCCACTCCTAACATTTCATGTTCATCCAGAAATGGATTCAAATTTAAAATATTACTTTGTTTCGGAATTGGTTTTTGTGCCAATAACTTTGTTCGTTCATCTTCATATACAGATTTTTGAACTTGTATGATTGCACAATTTAAAGCATTTTCAATTTCTGCAGGAGCAATTGGTCCAATTTTTCGAATTTTGTGATGACGAAAATTATAAGTTGGTCTAAAACAACACGCAATTACACGTAATAATTTGGTAAGTGAAGAATATTTTTGTATTACTATTTCAATTAAATTTGTGGTTTTACTTGATGTTCCGATAAATAATGATTGTTCGGTGAGCCTGTTAAATTAAATTAAAAAATTAACTTCTCCTTGAACTTATAAAACTAAAAAGATATGCTTGAGTTTTCGATCTTATATTGGATCGAAAACTCAATCATATATAATAGGATGACGTATTGGATCGAAAACTCAACCATATATAATAGGTTTTATTAAATCTTTAAAAATTAAGTTATAATATCACAATAATATTAAAAAAATTTTAATATAATATTTCACAATATAATTAAAATAAAATTATTAAAATCCAAATATAATTAAATTACAATTTAATTTATACAATAAATTTAAATTACTAAAATTTAACAATTGTTTTATAATTAATAATTTCAAAAATTCAATTTATTCTTAATTAAGTTTCAATTCAAAAAGTTGCCGTAAACGATTCTTGATGTTACCGCTTCACACAATTTGCTGCCTTTAAAAAACAAAATTTACAAAATTTTCAATTAAATTAAATATGCGAATTTAAATCTCTCAAAATAAACTAAACTTAATCGCAATATTCCAACAGAGCTATCATACGCCGATTCTCAATTATTACAATAACTGACGGTGTAATAATCAATATACACAACAATAAAGAAGCTTCACGTATAATTGGCGTATCATGCATTGCGAAAATTAAATTTGCTTTAAAATAATCAAACCCACAATAAATTCAATAAAATTGTAAATAATTATCAAAATTAATTCAAATTTTCAAAAAATTATTAAAATTCAAAAAATTTTTTTTTTCCCTTATTATTCCTTTTACGTGGAACATAGGGCCTCTACTAGATTTTTCCAGGAAGTTCGAGCTCTCGCAGTTCGCGTCATGTCGTCCCCGCTCTTTCCGATTTTCTGTAATTCGCTTCTTACAGTTCTACCCCATGTTGAAGATGGTCTTCAGTAGTTACTATATGCATGTTCTAGACCACTTTTTTCCATTCACAACCTACTTTTTGACCAGTTTTCTGGGTCTTATTTCTCATACAAAAAAAAAACTGGTCAAAAAGTAGATTTTGTATGGAAATAAGTGGTCTAACAAAATGTGTAGAAAAAAGTACGAATAAGATGATACACAAAAAAAACAAATCAATGATAATTTACTATACTATACTATATTTTCTGGATCACTCATTTCCATACAAAATCTACTTTTTTACCAGTTTTCAGGGTTTTATTTCTCATACAAAAAAAAACTGGTCAAAATGTGTAGAAAAAAGTATTTATTTCTCATAAAAAAAAAACTGGTCAAAATGTGTAGAAAAAAAGTACGAATAATATGATAAATAAAATAAATGATAAATGATAAATTACTAAAATTTAACAATTGTTTTATAATTAATAATTTCAAAAATTCAATTTATTCTTAATTAAGTTTCAATTCAAAAAGTTGCCGTAAACGATTCTTGATGTTACCGCTTCACACAATTTGCTGCCTTTAAAAAACAAAATTTACAAAATTTTCAATTAAATTAAATATGCGAATTTAAATCTCTCAAAATAAACTAAACTTAATCGCAATATTCCAACAGAGCTATCATACGCCGATTCTCAATTATTACAATAACTGACGGTGTAATAATCAATATACACAACAATAAAGAAGCTTCACGTATAATTGGCGTATCATGCATTGCGAAAATTAAATTTGCTTTAAAATAATCAAACCCACAATAAATTCAATAAAATTGTAAATAATTATCAAAATTAATTCAAATTTTCAAAAAATTATTAAAATTCAAAAAATTTTTTTTTTCCCTTATTATTCCTTTTACGTGGAACATAGGGCCTCTACTAGATTTTTCCAGGAAGTTCGAGCTCTCGCAGTTCGCGTCATGTCGTCCCCGCTCTTTCCGATTTTCTGTAATTCGCTTCTTACAGTTCTACCCCATGTTGAAGATGGTCGTCTTCAGTAGTTACTATATGCATGTTCTAGACCACTTTTTTCCATTCACAACCTACTTTTTGACCAGTTTTCTGGGTCTTATTTCTCATACAAAAAAAAAACTGGTCAAAAAGTAGATTTTGTATGGAAATAAGTGGTCTAACAAAATGTGTAGAAAAAAGTACGAATAAGATGATACACAAAAAAAACAAATCAATGATAATTTACTATACTATACTATATTTTCTGGATCACTCATTTCCATACAAAATCTACTTTTTTACCAGTTTTCAGGGTTTTATTTCTCATACAAAAAAAAACTGGTCAAAATGTGTAGAAAAAAGTATTTATTTCTCATAAAAAAAAAACTGGTCAAAATGTGTAGAAAAAAAGTACGAATAATATGATAAATAAAATAAATGATAATTTTTGCATAGCATTTTGCATTGACTTTTTGTATTTTTGTCATCTTATTCGCATTATTTGAGTCGCGCGCATACCGCATATAATATTTATATTGAACTTTACCTTTTACTTTCAATTTCATGGAAATAAGAATTAAAAGTTTTCTGGAAAATATGCTTATTAAAAATGAAATATATGCATATGAATAAATGATGCATATCAAAATAACATCTACTTTTCAATAAACAAAACTGTGCCAGAAATTTTAAATTTTAGAATATTTTTTTTTATTATATTTATTATAATGATAAATTTTTTATAACAAAAATAAATTGTATAACATATTAATACAAAATAATTAAACTATTGTTTTAATTAATGTTTCGGTAAATATATTTATATTTTCCGAAAACATTATATTGTCTTGAGGATAATAATTACGGTTTTTGTGTTGAAAAGATAGAATTCTATTATAAACATATTGTGGTTCGTTGTTGGTTGTGAATTCATTATCGCAGGTTGATAGTCGTCTCGCTATTCTTAAGTCCAACGGTGTATTTTGTTCCTCATCAATATTTTCTTCTAGTCCTTCATCAGTTGTTAAGTCGATTATATCCTGACTTATCTCTTTATCTAGAGTTAAGTCAATAGTGTCGAGACTTCCTCCGATTTTTGATAAGTCCTCCAATGTTAACTCGATTATTTCATCGTCATCGCTGGTTAGGTCAATTTCCATATTTTCATCAATAGCGGGATCGATATACTTCAGAATATTAAACTGTTTATTGCACATTTAAAAGCACTTTGGAAAAATAATATTTTATGCTTGTTTATACATATATACCAAAAAGAATGAAAATAAAAAGTTTAGTAACATTGACAATAAGTAATTTTTAAATAAGAGTACTATTATTAATACTTTAACATTTATTCTTTACTACATTATTACCTAGTAATTTTAATTAATATTCCAAACAAGACCATTGAGTTTTTTATAACAATCTCTTTCAAATTTTAAAATAATATTACACGAAAAAAAAATTCGGATTAATAAAATTTTATTAGTTGAGGAACTCATTAATTGTGTTATACTTTGTATGCAACCTTTTAAAATATATGATAATTTATTTAATTTATTTTTTATACATATTATGCGACATAATTTGCAAGATTAAGTAAAATGTGTGGTTATAAGACTAATTAGGATTAAGTAAAATGTATGGTTATAAGACTGTTTTTATGTATAATTACTTTATGACTTTTTTAAAGTAAGTAATAAATAATAAATTTGAACTGATAATTGAATTAATGAAACAGAAACTTAATAAATATTCATGGACAACTAAAATTATTAAAATAAATAATCACATGGTAATTAAAGTTTTTTGACACAAAGAACTAAAATCTTTACCTTTTTAAAAATAAGATACAATTTATTTCATTTATTTATTGCATAAATTATGTAGCATAATTTACAAGATAACAATAAAGATTAATAAAAATACATGTTTCTAAAATATTTTTTTTTATGCACAAATTACTTTTATGTTTTTTTTAAAATAAGTAATAAATAATAAATTTAAACTGTTAAATAAATTAAAGAACTAAAATCTTTACCTGTTAAAAAATAAGATGACAATTAATTTCATTTATTTATTGCATAAATTATGTAGTATAATTTACAAGATAACAATAAAGATTAATAAAAATGCATGTTTCTAAAATATTTTTTTATGCACAAATTGCTTTTATATGTTTTTTTTAAATAAGTAATAAATAATATATTTAAACTAAATTAATAAAGAAGTTAATTAAATTAATAAAGAAGAAATTTAATAAATATTCCTAGGTAATTAAAATTTTTAAAATAAATATATTCCGTCGGTAATTAAAGTTTTTAGATAGGAAGATCTAAAATCTAGTAGAATTTTTTCAGAAAATTAGGTATAAAAAGTCACTCATTTTTGAAAATATTTATAGTCTTAAAGTAACCTTTATTAATAAATATTCTTAAACCAATTTTACAAAAACTAAAATGGATCAAAATTAAGTATCAATGCTGAACACATGTAACAATATTTTTGAAAATAAAGTCCTTAAAACATCAGAACTTGAAATAAATAAAACTTACAAAATTATAAATTTAGCAGTGAAAAACGTACAATTTAAAAATGGTGTAAATAAAAGTGTTTTGGTAGAATTAGAAGGAGGATTTAAATATTGGTTACCTAGAAAATTTTATTCTATAATTGAAGAAATAAAAAATATAGATACTCAAAATACAAATATTAATATGAAATATTTAGGCCGTGATCAATATAACTCTCCCTTGTTCAATTTTTCTTTGTGCGCATAAAAAATATAATGTGGGTTGCATATGCCGCAGAGTCCTGGACTCGGGCTGTAGACTTAAAAACTTATATAGAAAGATTAGAAGAACAATTTGAATGTTACAAATGGGATATTATATTAAATTTGAATAAGTTTTATAGTGAATTTCAATTAGAACAGTTTAACAAAGAACTTGAATATTATAATAGCGGTCTAGAAATCATAGAACAATATAAGAATAAATTAATAAATATTGAAGATTTTATAAAATCTATGTATCGTATAGATATAGAGTTTTTACGCGGATTTTTACAGAATCTTAAAGAATTTATACCGCATATTTATAATAAGTGTATTGAAAGTGAAAATAATTGACAATGTTTTTGTGTGAGATTTGTGGTCTTCGATTTCTAATGGCCGTATGACAATGGCTTGACAAAATCCAAAAAAAAACTAAAAAATGTCTCTTTGTGCGACTGAAACACAAATATTTTTCAATGAAAGACAACTATAGTGTCGTATTGATGCTGTCAAATATATTGTTTTTGTTTTTTAATCTGTCAAAGATATTTCGCTGCTCGAATACTTGTTTGCTTCATACGCCTCTGACACTTTCACTTTGCTCCATATCCACCCTAAATTTGCAACTTACAATTTACACATGTTAGACTTCTTGGTCCGTGTTTAAAGACGGGTCCCGAAGATAACTGGCACGGCTCCATGTCCATCTTATAATATAATGACTATGAAAATTACTATGGATATAAGGCAAAAGTAAAAAAAAAAATTTGGCACTAAAGTTCTATATCAATGAGCAATGGATATGGAGCAAAAAAAATAATTTAATATTAATGTTAATGTTTCATGTACATTGCTCATTTATATAGAGCAAAAAAACATTTAATAAAAATAACTTGAAAAATGTATAGAAAAGTTGCTCTACGTGCTACCTTTTTTCTGATTTTTGAGAAATGAGGCAAGCAAGCATTGAAAACAAAAGAATTGGATGTGGAGCAAAACTGCTACTCGATATCTCAGTAACTATTAGAGATAAGAAAAAACGAATTGCAGTTTTAAAAAGAGAATCTCCCAAACACTACACTATATGGTCCTAACTCAAAAAACTCTAAAATGGCGTATGAAGCAAACAAGTATTCAAGCGGCGATTTGTAATAAAATAATAAAAAAAATGCTTGAATATTGAAAAAAATCATGAATGTCAAAAAATATACAAAAAAAATCCAAAAAAATTTCGATTTTTTTTGACAGAAATGGTTTTGTTGCTGCTACACAGTGACAAATCATTAGCGACATGAATTTTTTTTGGATTTTTTTTTGATTTTTTTTGACTTTCAGGATTTTTTTCAATATAGCGTGTTACTCGCACTCATATCTTTTTCTCATATAAGAAATATTACCTCTCCCTCTAAATGGATAGTTTCTGAAAAATTGAAATTTTCAAGCCATTGTCATACCTGCATAAGATCTGAAAAGTTTGAAAAACATTTAAATAATTGTAAAACTATAACAAATATAAATTTTGAAAATCAAAATATTGATAAACTATTTTTATGTGAAGAGTGTGGGAAACAGTTTTTATCAAAAAAAAAATTCTATGAACATAGAGTTGTTAAACATAATGATATACCAGTAGTCTCAGAAAAACTTTTGTAAAGAATGTAATAAATTTATAGAAAAAAAACACTTGACAAGGCATTTAAAAACAAATATACACAAACAAAATATGAATAAACATATTCTAGTTTCACACAATAATGAACCTGAGGCATCAACGTCATCAAGTTCAAAGAAAAATAAATTTTGTAAAGAATGCAACAAATATATGGAAAGTAAACATTGGAAATTACATTTGAAAACGAACAATCATAAAAGAAATTGTATGGTAACTATAAATGACAATATAAAATTAATTAAATCTTGTTTTAAAAATCGGTTAGAGACTTTTCTAATCGAAAATAAAAAAGAAGATGAACTAGATATAAGTAATTTTTTAAAGTAATTAGGCAAGATATAATTAATATATTAAAAAAAAGTTTACTTAAACATAAGGCGTTCAAATATAATTTAGAATTATTCGGTGAATATATAAAGCCGCAACAAATAGTAAAAGATGAAGAATTTGATTTAGATATAAAGTCATTTAATACACAAATGACTTTAATTGAAAATGAAATAAATATAGTAGATGCATTAGATCACATGACTAATCGCATCGCATCTAATGGCGATGAGTTTCAGGAAAAAGATTCTGGTTGGTCACTAAGAATCATACATCTTGAAATTAATATAAACAAATATTGTCCAATTCGTGGTTCAACTTATATTCCTTTACCAACAAATTTAAAGATAAAAAAAGCATGTATAAATATAAAAAATAATGATATTTATTGTTTTAAATGGTGTATAATTGCACATTTACAACATCATACATTACATTGTAATAGAAAAAGTTCATATAAAATTAATAATATAGAAGATTCAGAAATTGAAATAGAATCATCTAATATAACACTAAAATTTTCCGGTCTTCAATTTCCTTTAACAGTTTTAGATATTGCTAAATTTGAGGATATAAATTCTGAAACAAGTTGCAATGTTTTTGGTTATGAAATTATAGATCAAAAATTACAAATTGTAGGACCTTTCTATCACACAAAGCACAACAACAGAACTCGTCATATTAATTTACTTTTGATACATAATCAAGACTTATGAGTTCACTAATTAGCAGACATACGACAAAAAAATACATGTGTCCAGTTTGTTTGCAACATTTTTATTCAGACGAAAAATTGAAACAACATATACCATATTGTAATAAAGTTGTTGTTAATATGCCTAAAAGTGATGATAAAATTTTAAAGTTCAAAAGTATTAATTTGCAAGCGACTGTACCATTTCTAATATACGCAGATTCAGAAAGTATGTTGCAGCATTATGACACATGTTTCCCAAATCCAAAATTATCTTCAACTACTAATACTCAGAAGCATATTCCAGTTGCTTTTGCCTACTATATTTGTTGTTCATTTGATAGTATGTAATCTAAATAAATATTTTGTCTTTACGGGTGAAAATTGCGCTAAGGAAATTATGTTATCTTTAGCAAATGAATGCAAAGAATTGTATTTAAATTATTTCTGAAAACCTAAACCAATGAATAACTTAACATTTGTCGAAATTGTTAAACAAACAACTAGTCGAAAGTGTCATATTTGTAAAAGTCAACTAGATTATTTAGATAGAGTTCGAGATCACTGTCATTTTACGGGTAAATATCGTGGACCAGCAAATTCAATTTGTAATTTCAATTATAGGGATTGTAATTTTTTTCCAATATTTTTCCATAATTTCTCAAAATATGATTGTCACCTTTTATTTAAAGAATTAACTGAAATAAGTGGTCCCATTAACGTTATTCCTATTAATAAAGAAATATACATATCTTTAAGTAAACGAATTTATGTAGGAGAAGATAAATGCTTTAATTTGAGATTTTTAGACACTTTATGCGTTCAAGTTTATACAAATTAGCACAAAATTTAGATGCAAATAATTTTGTTAACGTAAACAAATTTTTTTCTGGCACTATTGAATTTGAATTGGCTAAACGTAAAGGTATTTTTCCATACGACTATTTGGACAGTTGGGCTAAATTTAAAGAAACAAACTTACCACCGCGAAATATTTTTTATAATAACTTAACAAAAAGTGATTGTTCAGACAGTGAATATGAGCATGCAATAAATGTCTGGAGAACATTTAATTGTTTAAATTTAGAAGACTATTTAAAACTTTATTTAAAAATTGATGTTTTGATACTAGCGGACGTGTATGAAAATTTTAGAGAAACATGTAAACAAATATATTATTTAGACCAGGGGTTTCCAAACTTTTATCATCCCGAACCACTATTAAAACTATAAGGTTTTTGCGACCTACTTGTAAAAAAAAAATGTTATGAATCGTTACAGGTGATTGGTTGCCTGGTTACAATGTAAATTAATGGTTCATATATGATGCGATTATTCAAAATAAATTTTTGATAGGAAAATTTTGCAAGCACCTAAAAATATGTTACAAGCTTTTGGCACAAACATATGCCTCTATAAATATTGACTCAAATTATTTAAAAGCAAATTTATATGCAGATAATTAATAGGAACAACTAAATAATAATTTTTTTTGGTGACCCACCTTAAGTCAGATCGCCACCCACACTTTTGGAACCTCTGATTTGGACAGTGCTCAACTTTATACCACTCCTGGCCTTGCTTGGCAAACTATGCTTAAATATACTAAAATAGAATTAGAATTGTTAACAGATTCAGATATGTATAATTTTATTACAAGTGGTATTCGCGGTGGCATTAGCCAATGCTCTTTAAGAAATACAGTTGCAAATAATAAATACATGGGTGAAGAATTTAAACCTGAAGACCCAAGTACTTTTTTAATGTATTATGACTGTAATAACTTATACGCATTTGCTTTGAGAGAATGTTTACCATATAGAAATTTTAAATGGATAGAAAATCCTGATAGTTTTATAGATAAAATTGAAAACATTAAAGATGATGCTGAAACCGGTTATATATTCGAAGTTGACTTAGATTATTGATATGATTTACATGATAAGCACAATGATTTACCATTTTGTGCTGAAAATAAATTAACTCCAAATTGTAAAGATACAAAATTAATTTTAGACTTAAATGATAAAAAAAATTACATTATTCACTATAGAAATTTAAAACAATGTTTAGATAATGGACTGCAATTGAAAAAAATACATCGTGGTATTCAATTTACTCAAAAAGCTTTTATGAAAAGTTTTATTGATTTGAATACTAAATATCGTTCAGAAGCAAAAAATGAATTTCAAAAAATGTTTTTCAAGAATATAAATAATAGCCTTTTTGGTAAATCTATTGAAAATATATTTAAACGTAAAAATATTAAAATTGCAACTGAATGTGAAAGTAAAGGTAGACGATTGGGCGCAAGAGCTTTAATAGCAAAACCAAATTTTCACAGTTGTTCATATTTTACCGAAAATTTAGTTGCAATACAGTTAAATAGAGATATTTTAACGCTTAATAGACCGGTTTATTTAGGATTTACAGTACTGGATTTATCTCAAATGGTTAATGTATGATTTTCATTACAATTACACCAAGGCGAAATTTGGAAATAATGTTGACATTAATTATATGGATACAGATAGTTTTGTTTATACTATAAAAACTGATGACTTTTACAGTGACATAAAAAATGATTTAGTAGAACGATTTGATACCTCGAATTATGAAAGAGATAATCCTTATAATTTTCCGCTAGTATATAAAAAACAAGTTGGCTTTTTTAAAGACGAAAACGAAGGCAAAATTATGAGGGAATTCATTGGTATACGTTCTAAAGTATACATGATTGATGTTTGCGATCAAAAATTAATAAAAAAGGCTAAATGGGTAACAAAATGTGCTCTTAATAATATTTCACTGAATAATTTTAAAAATTGTTTATTGCAAAAAAAATTATATTACAGAAATATGAATGTTATTAGATCTAAGTTGCATACAATTTATACTCAAAATATAAATAAGTTAGTTTTAAGTTCTAATGATACAAAACGTTTTATTTTAGACGATAATATTAATACTTTGCCTTGGGGTCATTATAAGATAGATTTAGAAGATATAATTATATCAGATAATGAATTTTAAAAATGTATAAGAAATATTTGTAATTATTAGTACATAAGCAATTTGTATGAAGTATATAAACAATATTAATAAAAAAGTATAAATATGAGACATTAATGGAGCCAATCTTGCAAAGGGTTGTTAAAATTTTCTCTACTTAGTATAGAGAAGTGCGTAATTCTATTTTTTTAAATGTCTCAAAAAAAATTGTTGTTGATGAATTGCATAGACCTGCTAGGAAAAAATTTGTTCGTAGGAGATACATACAAAAAGGTCTAAATGATGTTTGGCAAATTGATTTGGCTGATATGTCTGCAATAAAAAGATACAATAATAACTACAAGTATATTCTTGTAGTGATTGATATTTTTTCTAAATTTATGTATGTGAAACCGTTAAAAACTAAAACTGGAGATGAAGTTTCTCAAGCTATGGCTGATATTTTTGCAGAAAATAACGTGAAACCCCATAATATACATTCTGATATGGGAACTGAATTTTTCAATACACATTTTAAGAATTTGATGAAAAAACATGGTATTAATCATTATACAAGCTTTACAATAATCAAAGCTGGAATTGCTGAACGTGCAATACGTACTCTGAAAACTAAACTCTATAAAATGTTTAGTTTAAATGAAAATTACAATTGGGTACATATTTTGAAAAAAAATGTCTATCGGTACAATAATACATATCATCATACGATAAAAATGAAACCATCAAAAGTTGAAAAAAGACATGAAAAAATACTCTTGAATACTGTTTATAACAGACCAAAAGTTTTTCGAAAAGGAAAATGTAAAGTGGGCGATTCTGTGAGAATATCAAAATATAAAGGTATATTTGATAAAGGTTATTTACCAAATTGTACAGCTGAAATATTTAAAATTATTAAAGTTCAACTTACAAATCCTGTAACTTATACATTAGAAGATTACCAAAATCAAATTATAAAGGGAGGATTTTACGAATTCGAATTGCAAAAGGTTAAAAATAAAGATGTTTATTTAGTGGAAAAAATTATTCGGAAAAGAGGGGATATGGTCTATGTCAAATGGTTAGGTTTTGATGAGAGTCATAATTCTTGGATACCAAAGAGCGAACTATTATAGTAAAAGTATGTTTTTAAAATAAATACTTTAGTTTTTCGAATTAATAATTTAGTAACATTTTAGAGGTAGAAATGGACTCATCAACTGAAAATAACATTCAAATAGAAGTCGAGCTAACTAATCAAAACAACATTCAAAGGGATAATTTAATGCTGGCCTACCAGTTTTTCCTCAACGATGAGCATACTGCAAAGATTTCAGCTGGAATTAATCCGTCTACATTGGAAACTAACATTGTTATAGATAAAGTTGGAAAATCGTCAATGATCTTCACATACTATTTTTGGAATTATTTTGCAGAAACTATTTGTAATGCAGCTGAAACTGAAAACATGACATTTATGTTAAGTAAAGATGAATGGAAAAAATTATATGAAATTAAAAATTTTATAACTTCTTATTCATATTCACATTGTATTAGTGAACCTTTTATAAAAAAACTATATATATCAATATTTTGAAAAATGTAATCAATTAATTTAAGTAAGTTAAGTGCAAATGATTTTTTTTTACCAAACTATAATTCATTTTTTAATTTTTCAAAGCTTTACTTTGTAAAGAATGTAATATTATCAAAGATAAATAAATGCATTTTTGGTTTTATAAAAAAGTTTCAAGTGTTTTAATTTTATTTCCTCACCAGTCACCAGAAATTTTAAATAGGATATAAAGAGTGTTACACATCTTCACTGACATCAGTTGTATTATATTTTATAAAGTGTAAACAATCATGAATAAGGTGGCATTTGTAGACTTTCAATTTCTTGTTGGAAATGGTCGACAACATTTTGTAAAAGAAATGGCTATATTAGAGCAAGGATCACTTACTCCAAAAGTATTTTGTTTCAAGCCGCCATATCCAAAACAGGAACTTGAATATGATTCAATTAATCAAAATAAAGATATTTTCGAAAATATAAACAGCTTGGAATGGGACTCTGGAATATACGACTACAACTATATTGCAACTATTATAAAAACTCTTGGATTGTATTCAAAAATTTATGTTAAAGGGTTACAGAAAAAAGATATTTTGATTAAATATTTACCAGGTGCATCATCAAAAGCAATAATTATAGATTTGATGAATATTCCAAGGTTAGAGGACTTACACAACTACACTTCACATTGTAAAATTCACGAGCAAAATAATAGAGACAAAAAAATTAAATGTGCTGTAAAAAATTGTATAAACATTTATATGTATTTATTGAAAAATAATAAAATTGATTATTAAAAAGTACATTTTGCTTCATATTAAATATAATATGAAGCTTTGTGGTGCAAAGCAAATTTCGAAAAATTTTTTTTCGAGATTTTGAATTTTTTCTTACGTTTTAGATGTCAGAGAATCAGAATCAGCAAAAAAAAATGTCGTGTCCGCCGTACGCCGTACGCAAAACAAAAATTGCCTTTTTGAATCGCTTAGAAATAGTACTAAAACACATTCAATTGAATCAAAAATTTACAGAAAGGTAAACTAAGAATGGAATTTTATGCTTATGGTATCCTTTTCAGAATAATATACCTGCAAACCCCCTTCATGGAGCAATAAAAATGCACAATTTTGTGCATGTCAAAAAACACACCTTAATATAGTCGGATCTTTACCCTGTTTCACAGTTTCATGAATAGACACCATACAAAGAACATAAGAAAAATTCAGAGCCCTGGGTCCCCGCCCCCTTATTTAATGGTAATATTATAATTGAATTTTTGAAAATAGATATGCACATAAAATCAGTACGATTTCACGTAAAACATTATAACTTTTAAAATAGGTATAACAAGTTAGTACCTTTCCATTCCATATAAAAAAAATTATTCCCCGCTTTTTTATGTGGGTGAGGAGCTTATATATGAAACAAGTTACAACCCCTCAGCGGGGAAGTTTATTAAAGAAGTGAGAAATAGGTTTCTTCATTATACTATTATACACCTTCTACATAAAAATCATCCTCATACCCGTACCCCCCTTCATTTTACTAGTGAAAGAATTTTTATGGGACTATTAAAATTGTATTTTTAGTATTTAAAATGATCATAGCATATGAAACATTTAATATACGGCCTATTATCTTATAAGTTAGATATAATAGGTTAGTATCTTTCGAAATCATTCAAAATTTTCACCCCTTTCCTTTTTTATACGGGCGAGGGGGTATATTTACAAAACAAGATGCAACACCTCCTCGGGAAACTGGATTGAAAAAATAAGAAATAAGTTTTTTTTAAATACTATTTTAGACCTTATGCGAAAATTTTTTACCTGCAACACACTCTATTCTTCATCGCTTAGAAATGCAACATTTCAAAATTTATTATATAGTTTATGAAAATTTAATTTTTGGAACTTAAAATGACTATAAAATAAGCCACAGTTTAGATATAAACTTGAAATTTATAAATTGGGTGCAATAGGTTTGTGGTAATCCAAATCACTCCAAATTTTAACATGCTGCTCTTTTTTGGTGGAGGAGGGGGTATATTTAGAAAACAAGCTCAAAGCCTTCCGCGGGGGGCTAATTTAAAAAAATGAAAAAATACTTTTTTAACAATGAAATTTTACACCTTGTATAAAAAAATCAGTCCAACCCCCCCTCAACCCTCTTTATGTTAGTTGTATTTGAATTTCGATATTTTCAAAGTAAAATTTTTGAAATTCAAAATGGCTATAAAATGGTCCACAGTTTATGTACGACTTTCTTACTTCTATGCCAGGTACCATAATTTCAAACCTTGCGAAATCACTTAAAATTATAAACCACCATTTTATTAAAGTAGAGGAGGGGGTCTATTAATGAAATAAGAAATATACCCTATGCGGGAGACTATATCAAAAAAATTAAAAATTGGTTTCTTCATAATACTATTCTACACCTTGTACATAAAAACGAGACCTGTACCTTCAAGCTTCAACCCTCTTCATTTTACAGGGGTAAAAATTTCGATATTTTAAAAATTAATATTATATTGGATATACAATTTCGAGTATTCATTTATTGAAACTTAGTAATACATAATTTCAAATTGTACAACATTGGTCATTTTGAAAAAATTATTACTTTTAATTTTATATATATTATGTGGTTCGTGAAATTCAAATTTTTCGCAAAGGTCTTAGATTAGATATTAGCTTTGAAATATAGTTATAGCGGACCCTTCTTTAAAAGATTTCCCCACCTACCCACGAAAAAAAAGCTGCCAAATTGGAAGAGTGCTTCATATACCATTTTGATCCACCTAGGATTTAGTGAAAACGAAGATTTAAATAAAAATTATGATTTTTACAAAACTCCCAAAGTTGTACAATTTAAAATTACAATCAAGTTTTTATAAATAAGTACTCGAATTTGTAATACTATATTTATACTAAATACTCGAAATGTAATATATATATGTGTTTATTCTATAAATTTCGAACTTTTTGCCCCTGTAAAATGAAGAGGGTTGAAGGTACGTGTCTCAATTTTATATAGAAGGTGTAGGTGTGAATTTCTGAGAAAAAAATTTCTCATTTTTTCAATCCAGTCCCCCGCCGAGGTATAGCAGCCTGTTTAATAGATATACCCCCTCACCCATATGAAAAGGGAAAATATTCAATTTTCATAAACTATATAATAAATTTGGAAATGTAACATTTCTAAGTGATGTAGCTTAGAGGGGGTTGCAGGTAGGGAAATAAATTTTTGGCACAAGTTGTAAGATAGTATTTTTAAGAAAATAATTTCTCATTTTTTCAATCCAGTCCCCCGCTGAGGTGCTGCAGCCTCCTTCATAAAATTACCCCCTCACCCATAATAAAAGGGAATAGGGTAACATTTTTAGCGGACACGGATGTTTTTTTGCTGATTCTGAATCCCTGACATCTAAAACGTCCAGAAAAATCAAAATCTCGAAAAAATTTTTTTCGAAATTTAGACCGCACCACAAAGCTTCATATATTTACAATATATGAAGCAATATATATATATATATTGTCTTATATCATAAATTCAACCATTCGATATAGATAAGAATTTGATCATTTTTACCATTCGTATAAATTTTATATAAATAACATCATAAGTTTTATATAAGAACATAAAATATATTTACTTTTAAATTGTGAAACACACGTAGTTTTATAAAATATTATAACTTTTAGTTAATTCTTTGTTTTTATTAAAGCCTAGGTTGATCTAAAAGGGGATATGAAGCACTCTTCCAACTTGGCAGCTTTTTTATTTATAATATTTATTTTAAATTTTTTTTGAACAATGAGCGTAGATATGAATGAAAAAACATAGCCAGCATGGCAGCTGTTTGAATTTGAATGACCTCCTTTATTTTGTAAACAAAAGTTGTGTTTATAAAAAACAAGTTGTTATAAAAACTACAACATATGTTCATAAAAAACGTCTTTACAAAGTTTATTAACATATCAAAGTTTGCAACATTTTTATTCAGACGAAAAATTGAAACAACATATACCATATTGTAATAAAGTTGTTGTTAATATGCCTAAAAGTGATGATAAAATTTTAAAGTTCAAAAGTATTAATTTGCAAGCGACTGTACCATTTGTAATATACGCAGATTCAGAAAGTATGTTGCAGCATTATGACACATGTTTCCCAAATCCAAAATTATCTTCAACTACTAATACTCAGAAGCATATTCCAGTTGCTTTTGCCTACTATATTTGTTGTTCATTTGATAGTATGTAATCTAAATAAATATTTTGTCTTTACGGGTGAAAATTGCGCTAAGGAAATTATGTTATCTTTAGCAAATGAATGCAAAGAATTGTATTTAAATTATTTCTTAAAACCTAAACCAATGAATAACTTAACATTTGACGAAATTGTTAAACAAACAACTAGTCGAAATTGTCATATTTGCAAAAGTCAACTAGATTATTTAGATAGAGTTCGAGATCACTGTCATTTTACGGGTAAATATCGTGGACCAGCAAATTCAATTTGTAATTTCAATTATAGGGATTGTAATTTTTTTCCAATATTTTTCCATAATTTCTCAAAATATGATTGTCACCTTTTATTTAAAGAATTAAATGAAATAAGTGGTCCCATTAACGTTATTCCTATTAATAAAGAAATATACATATCTTTAAGTAAACGAATTTATGTAGGAGAAGATAAATGCTTTAATTTGAGATTTTTAGACACTTTTCGTTTTATGCGTTCAAGTTTATACAAATTAGCACAAAATTTAGATGCAAATAATTTTGTTAACGTAAACAAATTTTTTTCTGGCACTATTGAATTTGAATTGGCTAAACGTAAAGGTATTTTTCCATACGACTATTTGGACAGTTGGGCTAAATTTAAAGAAACAAACTTACCACCGCGAAATATTTCTTATAATAACTTAACAAAAAGTGATTGTTCAGACAGTGAATATGAGCATGCAATAAATGTCTGGAGAACATTTAATTGTTTAAATTTAGAAGACTATTTAAAACTTTATTTAAAAATTGATGTTTTGATACTAGCGAACGTGTATGAAAATTTTAGAGAAACATGTAAACAAATATATGATTCAGACAGTGCTCAACTTTATACCACTCCTGGCCTTGCTTGGCAAGCTATGCTTAAATATACTAAATAGAATTAGAATTGTTAACAGATTCAGATATGTATAATTTTATTACAAGTGGTATTCGCGGTGGCATTAGCCAATGCTCTTTAAGAAATACAGTTGCAAATAATAAATACATGGGTGAAGAATTTAAACCTGAAGACCCAAGTACTTTTTTAATGTATTATGACTGTAATAACTTATACGCATTTGCTTTGAGAGAATGTTTACCATATAGAAATTTTAAATGGATAGAAAATCCTGATAGTTTTATAGATAAAATTGAAAGCATTAAAGATGATGCTGAAACCGGTTATATATTCGAAGTTGACTTAGATTATACATATGATTTACATGATAAGCACAATGATTTACCATTTTGTGCTGAAAATAAATTAACTCCAAATTGTAAAGATACAAAATTAATTTTAGACTTAAATGATAAAAAAAATTACATTATTCACTATAGAAATTTAAAACAATGTTTAGATAATTTATGAAAAGTTTTATTGATTTGAATACTAAATATCGTTCAGAAGCAAAAAATGAATTTCAAAAAATGTTTTTTCAAGAATATAAATAATAGCCTTTTTGGTAAATCTATTGAAAATATATTTAAACGTAAAAAAATTAAAATTGCAACTGAATGGGAAAGTAAAGGTAAACGATTGGGCGCAAGAGCTTTAATAGCAAAACCAAATTTTCACAGTTGTTCATATTTTACCGAAAATTTAGTTGCAATACAGTTAAATAGAGATATTTTAACGCTTAATAGACCGGTTTATTTAGGATTTACAGTACTGGATTTATCGAAATGGTTAATGTATGATTTTCATTACAATTACACCAAGGCGAAATTTGGAAATAATGTTGACATTAATTATATGGATACAGATAGTTTTGTTTATACTATAAAAACTGATGACTTTTACAGTGACATAAAAAATGATTTAGTAGAACGATTTGATACCTCGAATTATGAAAGAGATAATCCTTATAATTTTCCGCTAGTATATAAAAAACAAGTTGGCTTTTTTAAAGACGAAAACGAAGGCAAAATTATGAGGGAATTCATTGGTTTATGTTCTAAAGTATACATGATTGATGTTTTCGATCAAAAATTAATAAAAAAGGCTAAAGGGGTAACAAAATGTGCTCTTAATAATATTTCACTGAATAATTCTAAAAATTGTTTATTGCAAAAAAAATTATATTACAGAAATATGAATGTTATTAGATCTAAGTTGCATACAATTTATACTATAAAAATATAAATAAGTTAGTTTTAAGTTCTAATGATACAAAACGTTTTATTTTAGACGATAATATTAATACTTTGCCTTGGGGTCATTATAAGATAGATTTAGAAGATATAATTATATCAGGTAATGAATTTTAAAAATGTATAAGAAATATTTGTAATTATTAGTACATAAGCAATTTGTGTGAAGTATATAAACAATATTAATAAAAAAGTATAAATATGAGACATTAATGGAGCCAATCTTCCAAAGGGTTGTTAAAATTTTCTCTACTTAGTATAGAGAAGTGCGTAATTCTATTTTTTTAAATGTCTCAAAAAAAATTGTTGTTGATGAATTGCATAGACCTGCTTGGAAAAAATTTGTTCGTAGGAGATACATACAAAAAGGTCTAAATGATGTTTGGCAAATTGATTTGGCTGATATGTCTGCAATAAAAAGATACAATAATAACTACAAGTATATTCTTGTAGTGATTGATATTTTTTCTAAATTTATGTATGTGAAACCGTTAAAAACTAAAACTGGAGATGAAGTTTCTCAAGCTATGGCTGATATTTTTGCAGAAAATAACGTGAAACCCCATAATATACATTCTGATATGGGAACTGAATTTTTCAATACACATTTTAAGAATTTGATGAAAAAACATGGTATTAATCATTATACAAGCTTTACAATAATCAAAGCTGGAATTGCTGAACGTGCAATACGTACTCTGAAAACTAAACTCTATAAAATGTTTAGTTTAAATGGAAATTACAATTGGGTACATATTTTGAAAAAAATTGTCTATCGGTACAATAATACATATCATCATACGATAAAAATGAAACCATCAAAAGTTGAAAAAAGACATGAAAAACTACTCTTGAATACTGTTTATAACAGACCAAAAGTTTTTCGAAAAGGAAAATTTAAAGTGGGCGATTCTGTGAGAATATCAAAATATAAAGGTAAATTTGATAAAGGTTATTTACCAAATTGGACAGCTGAAGTATTTAAAATTATTAAAGTTCAACTTACAAATCCTGTAACTTATACATTAGAAGATTACCAAAATCAAATTATAAAGGGAGGATTTTACGAATTCGAATTGCAAAAGGTTAAAAATAAAGATGTTTATTTAGTGGAAAAATTATTCGGAAAAGAGGGGATATGGTCTATGTCAAATGGTTAGGTTTTGATGAGAGTCATAATTCTTGGATACCAAAGAGCGAACTATTATAGTAAAAGTATGTTTTTAAAATAAATACTTTAGTTTTTCGAATTAATAATTTAGTAATATTTTAGAGGTAGAAATGGACTCATCAACTGAAAATAACATTCAAATAGAAGTCGAACTAACTAATCAAAACAACATTCAAAGGGATAATTTAATGCTGGCCTACCATTTTTTCCTCAACGATGAGCATACTGCAAAGATTTCAGCTGGAATTAATCCGTCTACATTGGAAACTAACATTGTTATAGATAAAGTTGGAAAATCGTCAATGATCTTCACATACTATTTTTGGAATTATTTTGCAGAAACTATTTATAATGCAGCTGAAATTGAAAACATGACATTTATGTTAAGTAAAGATGAATGGAAAAAATTATATGAAATTAAAAATTTTATAACTTCTTATTCATATTCACATTGTATTAGTGAACCTTTTATAAAAAACTATATATATCAATATTTTTAAAAATGTAATCAATTAAATTTAAGTAAGTTGAGTGCAAATGATTTTTTTTTACCAAACTATAATTCATTTTTTAATTTTTCAAAGCTATTTGTTGAAATACCATTACTTTGTAAAGAATGTAAAATTATCAAAGATAAATAAATGCATTTTTGGTTTTATAAAAAAGTTTAAAGTGTTTTAATTTTATTTCCTCACCAGTCACCACAAATTTTAAATAGGATATACAGAGTGTTACACATCTTCACTGACATCAGTTGTATTATATCTTATAAAGTGTAAACAATCATGAATAAGGTGGCATTTGTAGACTTTCAATTTCTTGTTGGAAATGGTCGACAACATTTTGTAAAAGAAATGGCTATATTAGAGCAAGGATCACTTACTCCAAAAGTATTTTGTTTCAAGCCGCCATATCCAAAACAGGAACTTGAATATGATTTAATTAATCAAAATAAATATATTTTCGAAAATATAAACAGCTTGGAATGGGACTCTGGAATATACGACTACAACTATATTGCAACTATTATAAAAACTCTTGGATTGTATTCAAAAATTTATGTTAAAGGGTTACAGAAAAAAGATATTTTGATTAAATATTTACCAGGTGCATCATCAAAAGCAATAATTATAGATTTAATGAATATTCCAAGGTTAGAGGACTTACACAACTACACTTCACATTGTGAAATTCACGAGCAAAATAATAGAGACAAAAAAATTAAATGTGCTGTAAAAAATTGTATAAACATTTATATGTATTTATTGAAAATAATAAAATTGATTATTAAAAAGTACATTTTTTATTTATAATATTTATTTTACATTTTTGTTGAACAATGAGCGTAGATATGAATGAAAAAACATAGCCAGCATGGCAGCTGTTTGAATTTGAATGACCTCCTTTATTTTGTAAACAAAAGTTGTGTTTATAAAAAACAAGTTGTTATAAAAACTAAAACATATGTTCATAAAAAACGTCTTTACAAAGTTTATTAACATATCAAAGTTTATTAGCATTATTTTATAAATGCAACAAAAAAAAATATCTTCTGCAATAACAAAAATTGTTTTCGAAATACATATTAATAAATTGATTGAACTTGATTTTTATAATTCCAGGTTATCAAAGTTATTAACCCTATTTTTCATGTGAAAAACTTATGCACTAAGAAAATTGTTTTTTCGTATTTGTACATAAATTTACATATGATAATAAAATTGAACTTGATTTTTAATTCAAAGTTAAATTTTTCAAAGTTTGTTGACATTATTTTTATATGGGGGAATATTATGCGAAAAACCTACATACATATACATATTGAAAATAGTTTGTTGAAAGTAAAAAAAAGCTTAGCAACTGAGTTTTAGGATTTTTTTTTTGCGTGAAAAATACTAATTATTTTTTGATAAATTTTACTTATTTTTTATATAAAACATATATGTAAGCGAAATATTTTAAAATTTAATTAAATATTTTACGTTATCAAATAAATTATATATGTACATATTAATATTATATATATATATTATAGTATAAAGTAAAAAATATAAATGTTTAAAGTTTAAAATATACATTCAAAACTCTTCTAACTCGAACAACCACAATTCAAAAATTTCTCCTAGTCGAATACTTAAAAGAATTCCTTTATTATCAAGTAAGGATATGATAAATATGGAAAAAATTTCCCATAAATTAAAATTAATTTAATTAGACTTTTTTCTAAGGGATGTATTCGACTTAACGGAGTTTGACTGTATATAAATATAATTTTTTTGCTAAGGTAACAATAAATTTATAAATTTTAATTTTAATTCAAACCAATATGTTTTTCTTTTTCAAAACGTATGAAAAATATATTGCAAAGGTAAGCATTTATAGGGTATATAATCAGGTTTTGAATTTTAATTCTAATCAATTCAAAATAATACTTCTTTTTACAAGTAACTTATTTTTTAATCCAAAAATGAATTGTAAAAAATGTTTAAGTATTATCCTATATCTTTGGAGTCAAATAAACAGCCAAGATATAAAGAATATAAAATTAAACTTTTTTGAAAATAACAACAAGGGAGCGGTAAACTTTAACAACAACATTTGGGCTACAATAAATATAGCTCATAGTCCAAACAATATAACATCGATGGAAGCAGATGAGATAATCCCTGTGTCTGCTAAGACACCCCAAAGGCGACGACCAAAAACTGAAACAATAACAACAACAACAACCACTCCAAAAATGGCTGAAGACTCGGAATATCAGTCCCAGGAGTCCAGGTCTATGGAAACAACTACACGGGCCTCAAGGAGATATAGTCCTAGAGCTACACCAACGCCTACAACAACAACAACATCAACAACAACAACAAGACCCAACACAATAGAATCGTTTGAAAACGTAGAGTCGAGGTCAGTAGAAGAAAATATTAGAACCTCCTTTGTAGAGTAAGTTAATTACGGAGGGCCGTTTAATTTTTGAATGTACCAAAAAAACCATATGGGGTATCAAATGAAGGGTCTTGAAGAGTTGATCTCAATGGGTGGTAGTCCGGGGATTGCCGTGGGTCAAGTGGGGCCCAAAATCAAAAAAATCATTTCCTATAATAAGGTCTTTTTTAGCAAAGGTTGTATTCCTATAATAAGATGTAAAACCTATAAAATCAAAAAACAAAAAACAAATTTTTTTTCAAATAAATAAATAAAAAGACAATTTTTTGATTATAAACAAAATTTGTTTTTTATTAAATTTTGATTATTAAAAAATTTAAATTTTTAGTATTAAAAAATCTACAATTTGAAATTTTTGATTCATAATTTCATAACCAAACATTACAACTTATTTCAAAATTTATATCCTCAAATGTTAGCAATACCTAAAATTTTTAAAGGAAATTGAAGACAGGAAAATTTTAGTGTTATATTAGATAATTCTATTTCGATTTCTGAATCTTCTATAATATTAATTTTATATGATGTCTTATGTTTAAGTAAACTATTTTTTAATATTACATATTACCTAATTACTCTAAAAAATTGCTTATATCTAGTTCATCTTCTTTTTTATTTTCGATTAGAATAGTCTTTAACCCATTTTTAAAACAAGATTTAATTAATTTTGCATTGTCATTTATAGTTACCATACAATTACTTTTGTAATTGTTCGTTTTCAAATGTGATGTCCAATGTTTACTTCCCATATATTTGTTGCATTCTTTACAAAATTTATTTTTCTTTAAACTTGATGCTATTGATTATAAAATTTCACCATTTTTCTTTACCTTTACTTTAAACTTTTTTATTGTTAAAGCATTTTTTTAGGGATGTTTGAGGTCAAATTATTTTCCAGTTTTTATCGCTACAAATTTAGTACAATCTTTACAACAAATATTTCGTGACTGCACCGGTGCTTCATTATGTGAAGTTAACTCTATGTTCATCAAGAAAAAATTTCGATAAAAAAATTTACCACGCTTTTCACATAAAAATAGTTTATCACTATTTTTGATTTTCAAACTTTATATTTGTTATTGTTTTACATTTAGTTACATGTTTTTCAAATTTTTTAGGAGAATTATAATTATTTTGTCCTAAATATGTTATGTATATATTTGCTGTTGTGTTTTCTAATAAATTTAATTTTTCAGTCACCGGATTAAATTTTGTAGGCAACCAATATTTATAGTCTCCATCAAGATCTAACAGAATACGTGTACCGATATTTCTGATTTTTACACTTTTAGCAGACAATCCGATAATTTTATAAGTTTTATTTACTTTCAACTGATTTGTATTTAACACTGAACTTTTGTCATTACAAGGGTTAAAAGAATTTAACAAATCAACTAAA
Organism: Empis stercorea; assembly: GCA_949752835.1. Taxonomy (NCBI): domain Eukaryota; kingdom Metazoa; phylum Arthropoda; class Insecta; order Diptera; family Empididae; genus Empis; species Empis stercorea. Next base: position 66,748,421 of record OX457085.1, read on the forward strand.
TTCTTATTCATAGTTTATTTAAAAACTATTGTTATGTTTGATTTTTTAATGAATAGTACTTTTAAACTGTGAAAAAATATTTGCATATTTATACAAATTTTTCTGCAGAACTTTACTATTAAATATTAATTGCCTCTCAAAATAATCAATTAAAGAAAAATATAACATAAAAATTATTTATTTGCAATTTTTATTTACTAAAAACAATATACCTAAAAGCTATAATAAAAAATCATATCAACCATCATCTGATATGTAAATCATAATTTAGAAGCTAAAGACTAATTGATTTTTATTATAAAATCGTAATCAATTAAATTATTTTAAAGAATGATATTGATTATTATTCAACGTTTATCAACATTAAACATAAAAATTAAAAGTTAGTGAAATTGTGAAAAATCATATGCATCATTTATATGATATCAATTTATATTATTTGTAAATAATAATATTTTATAATAACAATATGATATAAATATCAATTCAACAAAAGCTGTGTTTTTTTCAAACGGGTCTGGGTCAAGGTTTTCATTTTTATATGAAAAACAACAACAACATAACCCAGATATTTATCTGGTTCAAGGTTTTGAAACCTGAATAGATTTAATGTGGAAATTTACAAACAGATGGCGGTGCAAACAAAATTAGATAAAAAATCTTTTCTTAGTGATTTATTTTTTTAAAAATACTGTAAAAATATAAAAAAATTCAAATATATATGTTGCTAAGATGTTATTAGCCTTTTTAAAACTATTCATATATACGAATAAAAAAAATTATCATATGTACATAGAATTAAAATGATGACAAACCGGTACCACCTGTTCAAATTTATGAAACCCGAATAAATGATCCTTATCGTTTTTTTCAAACCTTGACCCAGACCCATTTGAAAAAAACACAGCTAAAATAAAGTTCTTAAAAATTGCTTTTAATTTATAAAAATCCTTGAATAAGTCATATCTGATTAATTATAATTTATCGGACTAAAATAGAATATTTAAAAAGAAGTTAAATTAAAAAGAATTTAATTTATATTGAATCTTATTAATTATTATCTGATATATGAAAAATAATTTCAATCTAAAAATTATTTACACATAAGATAAAATATATCCATATCCGGTCAAAACTTTAAATAAGGAAACACTATCAATTGTTTATAGAAATTAAATTTTAAATTAAAAATGTATAACATGTTTAATTTTAATAATATTTGACTATGACTATATTTCAAAATTCGAAATTGTTTGTCGCAATTTGACCCAACATGAAATTGACGGAACAATTTTATTGTGGTGAAATTTATTCTTTTATCATCGTAAAATGTATTTATAACATTCTCTTCAAAATTATAAACATTTTTTCTAAAATACTGCAACCTATTACTAAATCATTTTCGAGGTTAACAATTTGATTATTATTATATATTTAATTTAAAAATATGAGATAAAAATATTTTAATAAGGCAACTTTCAACATTATATTCTGCAATTGTCAAGTTAATCATTGCATTTATTTAATACTAAATTTTATCAAAAAATTAAAATTATTGTTATCATAAATTGTAAGACTGTCAAAATTATTTATGATAATGTATCAAAGTATACTTTAAATTTAAAATTATTGATCCGTTAAATTATATAAATTGTAAGTTATATACAATATTTATAATTATAATAATTAAAATATACTTAACTGATTAATAATAAAAAATACATTATTTATTTGTTAATCTTACCCTTGGAAACAAAAAGTAATCCAGCATATTGACTTTTACATAACTTTTGAAATCAGTTTACATCTATTTATATTTTTACATTTAAAAAAATTAAGAAGGATTTTTTCAAAATTCAGCATTTTTTGTGTATATAGAAGTATTATCAGTTAAAAAAACAAAATTATCAAAATGGATCCCGGGAACAACCAAAGAAGACTTATGATTTGTCCTCCAGCAATCGATCTAACGATTGAAGATGATGAGAATCTAGAAGTTATCGATTTAACTCTACATGACGAATCATGTCCGGTAATAATAATCGATTTAATTTCCGATGAAAAACATGACGAAGAAGAAGGTGAGCAACAGCAGCTGTTGTGCCTACTACATCAACAACAAATGCTGCTCCGGGTACTTCAACATCAACAACAAACACAACAAGATCAAGAACTAGAACAAGAACAACTGTTATTTACTAGGAGAGAAGAATGTAAAATTTTATATAGCAGACGATAAATTATAAAATAAATATTTTTGTAATAATTATATGTAGGTAGTAGGATAAATTAAAAAATTATATGTAACCAAATATGTAAAAATAATACTGCTAATTCTGTCAGGGCTATGTAATTTTTCCCGCCTTTACATATCTTTAAAAATATATAAAATGACCAGAATTAAAATTTCTCTTTTTTTACAATGGTTACGCTGTAATTGTATATAATACTTTTTGTTCTAATTTATATATGATTTCCATTTTTTAGGTTATAATATACATTTATTAATGTAAATATTTCTAAAAAATTGTAAATTATGTACGCCATAATTTTCTGAGCAATAATTTACTCACCCTTAACTTGAGCACAAAAATTCGTGTGTACACCCCTTAAATTCGTTGCGGGCCACACTTACTCGAATTTTCTATAGTTATCCCCTTTTCTCATATTATCTCACTTGTATGAGTTACAAGTTTCTAATTTAACTTAAAACGCTTAATTTCGAGCATTTTAAGCGTTTTACGCGTTTTTAATTATTTTTGTTAAAATCGCGAAAAAAATTTTTACAGTGTACATGGCTTGTCATGTCACACAATATAAAGTTTCGTCGTATATTTGTATAGTTTTTTTTCGCGGTTTGACAGATGAAATGCCGGCATTTCATCTTATTATTGTGTATTAAATTATTTAAATATATCAAGGTAAGTGTATTTATTATTATTATTAATCAATCCTTAAATCAAATAATGTATTTGGTTTATGGATTTCTATTTTATTTGTTCCTAACTTGTATGGACAAATCTAATATTTTTCCTTTTCATTTCAGGTTAGAACATATTGGATAAATTTATCTGAATTTTATCCAACATTCTAATAGGATTGGATCCAATTGCTGTTCTACCAATTGTTTAGGTAAGTTTTTATATATTTGTACTATTTTTCAGGTGAAAAAAGCAACAATAAATGGTTAAAAAAGCTATATAAATTTCAGTATTGTTGTTGTTGCTTTTTTCTCCATACAAAACGTAAACAAATATTTAATACTTTTTTTTTATATATTTTCAGGTTTATTGGACATTTTATTGTAAGTAAAACTACCAATAATATATATTTTTTAATAAATTTCTTTATTTTTTTAGATAAGCCTGGAAAGTTTTCACCGATTTGATAAAGGTAAATTCATTTCTTATAGTAATCTAAATTTCATTTTATTTTAGGATTGGTTCAATTTTAGGATTGGTACAATGATTGTATTATTTTTGCTTCTAGTTCTGTTTCGTTACTAACAATTTTTTAGATGAAATTTTTTTAAGGAATGTTGGACCCTGCCACCACAACGAAGAAATTTTCATTTCCGCAGGAAGTAGTCGTGAGCCAGCATCAGCTGGATTATCTTTTGATATAACATGGTGCCAATTAATGAACACGAGCATGAATTTCAGTTACTCTGTTAACCACAAAGGATTTCCATTTAGAAGGACGCGCTTATACATGCTAAAACGATCATTGATAAATTGGAACATCTTGCATATTCATAGAAACTTTAATGAATTGTATAAGTTTTGATAACAATAATGCATGTAGTGACCCGGTACAACAATAATTAATAATTTTTATTAATTTATAATTATTCTCTTGAACAACAAAAATTATTATTGTACCGGTAACTAATTGTTTTGTTAATAATCGGATGATGCGATCATACCACCCAATCATATCATTTTTTCATTTGCTGCAATTATAATAAATGCAAATGAAGAGATGATAAGATTATGATTATATAGTCAGCAACGAGAGTGTTCAGATCGAAAAATCGATCAAGTTAGAAATAAATTTAATTGTGCGTTAAGAAAATAAATTACAAGACAAAGTAATAAATTACAACTATTAAATATAGTATATTAAATTAAATAAATATTAAATATAAAATAAATTAATTATGTTAAATAAAATAAAAAAAATTTGGAACAATGAACTTAAATATTAAATATAATAAATAAAATTATAAGTTGGATAAATAACATTAAGAAATAAGTTAAATAAATAATAGCTTATATTTTAATTTAACCAAATTAAATAGTTTTTTTTATATAATGAAAAATAAGATCCTTCAGGACAAAATAAAGACAAGTGAGCTTGGTAAAAATTAACACGCGCACCACCCCCACATGCACGACATAATGCATTTTTGTATCCATAAATGCTGCTAATTTTAATTTTTAATAATTTTTGCATAAACAATGCAAGGCGAAATCCACCCCAATGGATCAAATAACCGTGATATGTCTGATAATATGCTACGTTTAGAAATTTTATTTATAATAGGTAATTTTATTTTAAATTTAAAAATATCTTTGGCAGGATGCCATTGAATACCAAGTGCTTTGATAGATTCATTTTTGTCGAATGTTAATGGTAAATTAATTTCTCTTTTATTTTCAGGAACTTTAGTTTTGAACTTGTTATCTTGTAAAATTAATATATGTGTGTGTGTGTGTTGATATGTTTCGGAATGTAGAATTAATTAATGCAAATGTGAGATATCTATAATCTTTTATTATATAAACACTTTTGTTTACGTTGATTTATTATTGTTTTTTTTTTTTTTTTTTATTAATTAAATTTTAAGTTTTCATAATGTTACGATTATTATTAATATTTAAGCAATTTTATTTTGTTAATGTTAAACATATTTTATAAGATTACATTATAAGAATTTATTGAGTTTATTTGTGGATTATTGTATAATTATTTATTTATGAAGTGTTGAAACCGATATTATTTTCAATTGGTAAAAGACACAATTTTTTGATTGGTCTTTTGAAAGTTCCATTCGCGGTTCTTACGGTGACCACGCGCACTAAGTTATCATCACCGGGATGAGTTACGGTTATACGCGCAATGTTCCAATGTGTTGGTGGCATCGTTCATCTTTTATTAAAACGATGTCTCCGATTTTCATGTCAACTTGGGTTGTATTCGATTTCGGACGTTTTTGGAGTTGCGTTAAATATTCTAAATTATTTAATTTAATATCTTTTAAATCTCTTTCAGGTGGAGTGTTCAATGAATCCATAATCAAAAAATGTCCGGGAGTCAAAACATCTAGATTATTAGGATCCGCTGATTTTGGGCATAAAGGTCGCGAGTTCAGACAGGCTTCAATTTGTGACAATAAAGTGGCATATTCTTCGAATGTTAATAAGTTTCATGTGATACTTAATCGACTTGACTCCGGATTCCCATAAACCACCCATATGAGAAACTGATGGTGGGTTAAAATGCCAATTGAACTCAATTTCTCAGCTATTTCTTGGGACCATTGTTGTTGAATTATTTTTCGTTCTTTCTTTAAAATATTGTCAGCTCCAACGAAATTTGTTCCACAATCGCTGTAGATATTTTGACATATTCCTCTTCTCGAAGAAAAAAGATGAAAAGCTGCTATGAACGATGCGGTGCTAAGATCGCTAACTAACTCAATATGAATCGCTTTTGTGTATAAATAAATATAGCAATGTAACCTTTTATGAATTTGCTACATCGACCCTTCCATGCTTTAATTTCAATGGGACCAGCATAGTCGACACCAGTGTTAAAAAATGGACAAGCAGCCAGAACACGAACCGATGGCAAATTTCCCATTAATTGATTTCCTTCTTTTGCTGTAAAACGAAAACATAAAAGGCATTTTGTAACTACTCTTTTAATATTATTTTTTAAACTAATAATCCAATATTTATTTTGTAGATATTCATTAACTAGTGTTTGTCCACCGTGAAACGTAGAAATATGTGCGTCAAAGATCAGCCAATCTGTAAAATGGTTTTTTTTGGAATGATAATAGGATGACGTCTATCATATTTCATAGTGCAATTTCTCAATCGACCACCCACTCTTAACATTTCATGTTCATCCAGAAATGGATTCAAAGTTAAAATATTACTTTGTTTCGGAATTGGTTTTTGTGCCAATAACTTTGTTCGTTCATCTTCATATACAGATTTTTGAACTTGTATGATTGCACAATTTAAAGCATTTTCAATTTCTGCAGGAGTAATTGGTCCAATTTTTCGACTTTTGTGATGACGAAAATTATAAGTTGGTCTAAAACAACACGCAATTACACGTAATAATTTGGTAAGTGAAGAATATTTTTGTATTAATATTTCAATTAAATTTGTGGTTTTCCTTGATGTTCCGATAAATAATGATTGTTCGGTGAGCCTGTTAAATTAAATTAAAAAATTAACTTCTCCTTGAACTTATAAAATTAAAAAGATATGATTGAGTTTTCGATCCAATATAATTTATTAAATCCTTAAAAATTAAGTTATAATATCACAATAATATTAAAAAATTTTTAATATAATATTTCACAATATAATTAAAATAAAATTATTAAAATCCAAATATAATTAAATTACAATTTAATTTATACAATAAATTTAAATTACTAAAATTTAACAATTGTTTTATAATTAATAATTTCAAAAATTCAATTTATTCTTAATTAAGTTTCAATTCAAAAAGTTGCCGTAAACGATTCTTGATGTTACCGCTTCACACAATTTGCTGCCTTTTGTTGATAGGGATGACAATTGATTCCAATTGTTTTGATGTAATAACTTAACTGTGTTGCCTAGAGAGGTGTGCATACACAGTAAAAAAAAATTGATTAGTCGGTTTTTTATAGTTATTATTTGAAGTTGTAAATTTCAAATAAAAAACAAAATTTTTAAATTATTATTTGAACTTGTAAATTTCAAATAAAAACTAAATTTTCAATTAAAGTAAATATGCGAATTTAAATCTCTCAAAACAAACTAAACTTAATCGCGATATTCCACGAGAGCTATCATACGCCGATTCTCAATTATCACAATAACTGACGGTGTAATAATCAATATACACAACAATAAAGAAGCTTCACGTATAATTGGCGTATCATGCATTGCGAAAATTAAATTCGCTTAAAAATAATCAAACCCACAATAAATTCAATAAAATTGTAATTAATTATCAAAATTAATTCAAATATTCAAAAAATTATTAAAATTCAAAATTTTTTTTTCTCCCTTATTATTCCTTTTACGTGGAACATAGGGCCTCTACTAGATTTTTCCAGGAAGTTCGAGCTCTCGCAGTTCGCTTCATGTCTTCCCCGCTCTTTCCGATTTTCTGAAATTCGCTTCTTACAGTTCAGCCAATAGATGGTCTTCCAACATTGCGGTGTCCTTGTGGATTCCATTCGCCATACGAGTGATGTCCGTTGGATGTTTTCTTAATGTATGGCCAATCCATCTCCATTTTCTTCTCTTTATCTCCACTTCTATTTTTTCTTGATGTGTTCGCCATAATTCTTCGTTGCATATTCTTGTTGGCCAGAATATTTTCAGGATTCGTCTCAAGCACTTATTGCTGAATACTTGGAGTTTTGATAAATCTGCTGTTGTATACTTCCAAGTTTCGCAGCCGTACAGAAGCACTGATTTTATACAGCCATTATATATTCGTAGTTTGTGGATTCTACTGAGATATAGTGAGTTCCATATTTTTCGTAGTGATCCGAATGCCTGTCTAGCCTTAGTTATTCGTTGCATGATGTCCTTTTCTGCGCCGCCATTTTCTGTTATCATGCTTCCCAGGTAGCAGAATTCCTTGACTTCTTCTATTGTTGAATTTTCAAGTATTATTGGCGTTGTGTTGTTTGTATTGGCGCGTATAACTTTTGTTTTACTCATGTTTATTTTTAGTCCAATTTTTCTGCTTCTTCTCTTAGGGTTGATAGTTTCTATTGGATATCCCGGTATGAGTGCGCCATTAGACAGATGTCGTCTGCGTAATCTAGATCTCCTAACTTTTCAGTTAAGGTCCATTGTAGGCCGCTTGTTCTTCTGGATACTTCCTTCATGACATCATCTAACACTATTTAGGAACAATAATGGAGAGAGTACAAATCCTTGTCTTACACCTCTTGCTATATGTATTTCTTGGCTAAGTTCTCCTTTGAACAATACTCTGCAGGTGGAGTTATTATATAGGGACTTGATTATATTTATTATTTGTTGTGGAATTCATCTTTTTCGTAAAGCTCTCCAAATAGCATCTCTGTTTAATCGGTCGAATGCTCGCTCAAAGTCCACGAATAAAAAATTTAATTTTAATCAAATGTAAAATTCAAAATGTCGACCGTGATTGGCAATTTAACTTTTCTTGTAATAATTTTAAAAATTAAAATTTTAACAACAAACAAAATAAATATAATTATTAAAATTGTTAGTAAATTGACTAATTTTTATTATTCACTTTATTAAATTATTTTATTAAATTTGGATTATAATTTTCCCGAAGTTGATATTATGTGCCAGATTATTTTTTATATATTATTTTTTATTTATTATTTTTATTATGCCCCTAATTTAATCAAATATGCGTAATTTTTATTATCTCTGCTAAGACAGCTCTCGATGAGCCATTGCTTCTCCAACAATTCTTCTCCAATTATCTCTGTGTTCCGCCAAAATTCGCGTACATTTTGTACATTTTGAGTTTTGTGTTTCTTGATATAAGTCTTGATCGTAAAAGTTTTATATTTGTGTAGAAAGCTTTATTTGCGGCTTGTATACGTTCATGTACAGCAACGGCTGTATCACCATGGCTTCGAAAACTTACGCCAAGATATCTAAATTCTCTAACAGCTTCAAAGTTGTAATCACCAATAACGAGGTCTTGCAATCTTCTGGTAGATTTTGTCCTCAGAAAATATTTAGTTTTTTCACAATTTATTTTTAGACCTACTGACTTCGCTCTTCTTTCTAGCTCGATGAATTTTTCTTTCAACTCTCTTATATTACGCGCTATTAACGCTACATCATAGGCGAATGCAGTTATTAGGGAACTCCTGTTTATGAGAGTGGATGTTATACCCATTTCTTCCACTACTGAATGGAGCATTAAATTAAATATTAATGTAGATAATGCATCTCCTTGCTTTACGCCTGAAAAAACCGGAAATTCATCAGTCAGCTTTCCGTGCACCATAACTTTTGATTTGGTGTTATGAAGTGTTATATTCACTAGTCTAATTAATTTTGCAGGTATTCCAAGCTTCAACAATATGTTACCAATTTTCGATCTATCAACACTATCAAAAGCTTGTTTAAAATCTATAAAGAGACAGTGGACGTCCAATGAAACATCAGAAAATTTCTCAAAAATCTGACTTAAGGTGAAACATTGGTCTGTAGTAGATCTATTGGCTCTAAAACCACACTGATAGTCGCCTAGAATCTCCTCTGCTATGGTGTTCATTCTGTTATAAAGTATGTTTGTAAAAATTTTATATCCTACATTTAGCAAAGATATTCCACGGTAATTACAACAATCTCTTTTGTCTCCTTTTTTGTAGATTGGAATAATGATACTATATAACCAGTCTAATGGTAATTCTTCTAAATACCATATTTTTAATATTAATTCATGTATCGTATCGTACAAAATTGTTCCACCGTATTTAATTAGTTCAGCTGTAATGGAGTCTTCACCGGGTGATTTATGATTTTTCAACTTGTGGATATGCGTAATTTTTGACCTTATTTTTAATGATTAAATTCCTAAAACAGATTTTTTGTTAATAAATTTTGTTGGATTACTCACGAAATTGTTCCTTATTATTATCTTGCTGACGCTTGAAAAATGAAAGAGGACGATGATTCTGCGCATCGCTCTTTTATAGCTCAAAATCCTGCAAATTCTGTCACGGCTATGTAATTTGTCCCGCCTTTACATATCTGTAAAATTATATAAAATGACCATAATTAAAATTTCTCTTTTTTTACAATAGTTACGCTGTAATTGTATATAATACTTTTTGCTCTACTTTATATATGATTTCCATTTTTTAGGTCATAATATACATTTATTAATGTAAATATTTCTAAAAAATTGTAAATTATGTACGCCATAATTTTCTGAGCAATTTCCATAATTTACTCACCCTTAACTTGAGCACAAAAATTCGTGTGTACACCCCTTAAATTCGTTGCGGGCCACACTTACTCAAATTTTCTATAGTTATCCCCTTTTCTCATATTATCTCACTTGTATGAGTTACAAGTTTCTAATTTAACTTAAAACGCTTAATTTCGAGCGTTTTAAGCGTTTTACGCGTTATTATTATTTTTGTTAAAATCGCGAAAATGTCACACAATATAAAGTTTCGTCGTATATTTGTATAGTTTTTTTTCGCGGTTTGACAGATGAAATGCCGGCATTTCATCTTATTATTGTGTATTAAATTATTTAAATATATCAAGGTAAGTGTATTTATTATTATTATTAATCAATCCTTAAATCAAATAATGTATTTGGTTTATGGATTTCTATTTTATTTGTTCCTAACTTGTATGGACAAATCTAATATTTTTCCTTATCATTTCAGGTTAGAACATATTGGATAAATTTATCTGAATTTTATCCAATATTCTAATAGGATTGGATCCAATTGCTGTTCAATCAATTGTTTAGGTAAGTTTTTATATATTTGTAGTATTTTTCAGGTGAAAAAAGCAACAATAAATGGTTAAAAAAGCTATATAAATTTCAGTATTGTTGTTGTTGCTTTTTTCTCCATACGAAACGTAAACAAATACTTAATACTAATTTTTTATATATTTTCAGGTTTATTGAACATTTTATTGTAAGTAAAACTACCAATAATATATATTTTTTAATAAATTTTTTTAGATAAATTGGTTTTTTTTCAGTTTTCACCCATTTGATAAAGGTAAATTCATTTCTTATATTAATCAATATTACTAATCTAAATTTCATTTTATTTTTGGATTGGTTCAATTTTAGGATTGGTACAATGATTGTATTATTTTTGCTTCTAGTTCTGTTTCGTTACTAACATTTTGTGTAAAATTTTTAGATGAAAATTTTTTAAGGAATGTTGGACCCTGCCACCACAACGAAGAAATTTTCATTTCCGCAGGAAGTAGTCGTGAGACATCATCAGCTGGATTATCTTTTGATATAACATGGTGCCAATTAATGGCTGGAACACGAGCATGAATTTCAGTTACTCTGTTAACAACAAAGGATTTCCATTTAGAAGGATGCGCTTGTATCGATGCTAAAACGATCATTGAATCAGACCATGCATAAATTGGAACATCTTGCATATTCATAGAAACTTTAATGAATTGTATAAGTTTTGATAACAATAATGCACGACATAATGCATTGTTGTATCCATAAATCCTGCTAATTTTAATTTTTAATAATTTTTGCATAAACAATGCAAGGCAAAACCACCCCAATGGATCAAATAACCGTGATATGTCTGATAATATGCTACGTTTAGAAATTTTATTTATAATAGGTAATTTCTTACGGTGACCACGCGCACTAAGTTATCATCACCGGGATGACTTGCGGTTATACGCGCAATGTGCCAATGTGTTGGTGGCATTCGTTCATCTTTTATTAAAACGATGTCTCCGATTTTCATGTCAACTTTGGTTGTATTCGATTTCCTACGTTTTTGGAGTTGCGTTAAATATTCTAAATTATTTAATTTAATATCTTTTAAATCTCTTTCAGGTAGAGTGTTCAATAAATCCATAATCAAAAACTGTCCGGGAGTCAAAACATCTAGATTATTATGATCAGCTGATTTTGGGCATAAAGGTCGCGAGTTCAGACAGGCTTCAATTTGTGACAATAAAGTGGCATATTCTTCGAATATTAATTTTGCATTTCCAGTTATACGTTTCATGTGATACTTAATCGACTTGACTCCGGATTCCCATAAACCACCCATATGAGAAGCTGATGGTGGGTTAAAATGCCAATGTGTGCCCAATGAACTCAATTTCTCAGCTATTTCTTGGGACCATTGTTGTTGAATTATTTTTCGTTCTTTCTTTAAAATATTGTCAGCTCCAACGAAATTTGTTCCACAATCGCTGTAGATATTTTGACATATTCCTCTTCTCGAAGAAAAAAGATGAAAAGCTGCTATGAACGATGCGGTGCTAAGATCGCTAACTAACTCAATATGAATCGCTTTTGTGCATAAACAAATAAATAAAGCAATGTAACCTTTTATGAATTTGCTACATCGACCCTTACATGCTTTAATTTCAATGGGACCAGCATAGTCGACACCAGTGTTAAAAAATGGACAAGCAGCCAGAACACGAACCGATGGCAAATTTCCCATTAATTGATTTCCTTCTTTTGCTGTAAAACGAAAACATAAAAGGCATTTTGTAATTACTCTTTTAATATTATTTTTTGAACTAATAATCCAATATTTATTTTGTAGATATTCATTAACTAGTGTTTGTCCACCGTGGAACGTAGAAATATGTGCGTCAAGGATCAGCCAATCTGTAAAATGCTTTTTTTGAAATGATAATAGGATGACGTCTATCATATTTCAAAGTGGAATTTCTCAATCGACCACCCACTCTTAACATTTCATGTTCATCCAGAAATGGATTCAATGTTAACATATTACTTTGTTTCGGAATTGGTTTTTGTGCCAATAATTTTGTTCGTTCATCTTCATATACAGATTTTTGAACTTGTATGATTGCACAATTTAAAGAATTTTCAATTTCTGCAGGAGTAATTGGTCCAATTTTTCGACTTTTTTGATGACGAAAATTATAAGTTGGTCTAAAACAACACGCAATTACACGTAATAATTTGGTAAGTGAAGAATATTTTTGTATTAATATTTCAATTAAATTTGTAGTTTTACTTGATGTTCCGATAAATAATGACTGTTCGGTGAGCCTGTTAAATGAAATTAAAAAATTAACTTCTCCTTGAACTTATAAAATTAAAAAGATATGATTGAGTTTTCGATCCAATATAATTTATTAAATCCTTAAAAATTAAGTTATAATATCACAATAATATTAAAAAATTTTTAATATAATATTTCACAATATAATTAAAATAAAATTATTAAAATCCAAATATAATTAAATTACAATTTAATTTATACAATAAATTTAAATTACTAAAATTTAACAATTGTTTTATAATTAATAATTTCAAAAATTCAATTTATTCTTAATTAAGTTTCAATTCAAAAAGTTGCCGTAAACGATTCTTGATGATACCGCTTCACACAATTTGGTGCCTTTTTTTGATAGGGATGACAATTGATTCCAATTGTTTTGATGTAATAACTTAACTGTGTTGCCTAGAGCGGTGTGCTGTGCATACACAGTAAAAAAATTGATTAGTCGGTTTTTTATAGTTATTATTTGAAGTTGTAAATTTCAAATAAAAAACAAAATTTTTAAATTATTATTTGAACTTGTAAATTTCAAATAAAAACTAAATTTTCAATTAAAGTAAATATGCGAATTTAAATCTCTCAAAACAAACTAAACTTAATCGCGATATTCCACGAGAGCTATCATACGCCGATTCTCAATTATTACAATAACTGACGGTGTAATAATCAATATACACAACAATAAAAAAGCTTCACGTATAATTGGCGTATCATGCATTGCGAAAATTAAATTTGCTTTAAAATAATCAAACCCACAATAAATTCAATAAAATTGTAATTAATTATCAAAATTAATTCAAATATTCAAAAAATTATTCAAAATAAAAATTTTTTTTCCCTTATTATTCCTTTTACGTGGAACATAGGGCCTCTACTAGATTTTTCCAGGAAGTTCGAGGTCTCGGAGTTCGCTTCATGTCTTCCCCGCTCTTTCCGATTTTCTGTAATTCGCTTCTAACAGTTCAGCCAATAAATGGTCTTCCAACATTGCGGTGTCCTTGTGGATTCCATTCGCCATACGAGTGATGTCCGTTGGATGTTTTCTTAATGTATGGCCAATCCATCTCCATTTTCTTCTCTTTATCTCCACTTCTATTTTTTCTTGATGTGTTCTTCGCCATAATTCTTCGTTGCCTTGTTGGCCAGAATATTTTCAGGATTCGTCTCAAGCACTTATTGCTGAATACTTGGAGATTTGATGAATCTGCTGTTGTATACTTTCAAGTTTCGCAGCCGTACAGAAGCACTGATTTTAGACAGCCATTATATATTCGTAGTTTGTGGATTCTACTGAGATATAGTGAGTTCCATATTTTTCGTAGTGATCCGAATGCCTGTCTAGCCTTAGTTATACGTAGCATGATGTCCTATTCTGCGCCGCCATTTGCTGTTATCATGCTTCCCAGGTAGCAGAATTCTTTGACTTCTTCTATTGTTGAATTTTCAAGTATTATTGGCGTTGTGTTGTTTGTATTGGCGCGTATAACTTTTGTTTTACTCATGTTTATTTTTAGTCCTATTTTTTCTGCTTCTTCTCTTATGGTTGATAGTTTCTATTGGATATCCCGGTATGAGTGCGCCATTAGACAGATGTCGTCTACGTAATCCAGATCTCCTAACTTTTCAGTTAAGGTCCATTGTAGGCCGCTTGTTCTTCTGGATACTTCCTTCATGACATCATCTAACACTATGAGGAACAATAGTGGAGAGAGTACACATCCTTGTCTTACACCTCTTGCTATATGTATTTTTTTGCTAAGTTCTCCTTTGAACAATACTCTGCAGGTGGAGTTATTATATAGCGACTTGATTATATTTATTATTTGTTGTGGAATTCATCTTTTTCGTAAAGGTCTCCAAATAGCGTCTCTGTTTAATCGGTCGAATGCTCGCTCAAAGTCCACGAATAAAAAATTAAATTTTAATCAAATGTAAAATTCAAAATGTCGACCGTGATTGGCAATTTAACTTTTCTTGTAATAATTTTAAAAATTAAAATTTTAACAACAAACAATATAAATATAATTATTAAAATTGTTAGTAAATTGACTAATTTTTATTATTCACTTTATTAAATTATTTTATTAAATTTGGATTATAATTTTCCCGAAATTTATATTATGTGCCAGATTATTTTTTATTTATTATTTTTATTATACCCCTAATTTAATCAAATATGCGTAATTGTTGACCTTATTTTTAATGATTAAATTCCTAAAACAGACTTTTTGTTAATAAATTTTGTTAGATTACTCACGAAATTGTTCCTTATTATTATCTTGCTGACGCTTGAAAAATGAAAGAGAACGATGATTCTGCGCATCGCTCTTTTATAGCTCAAAATCCTGCAAATTTAGTTCAGGGCTATGTAATTTTTCCCGCCTTTACATATCTTTAAAATTATATAAAATGATCATAATTAAAATTTCTCGTTTTTTACAATAGTTACGCTGTAATTGTATATAATACTTTTTGTTCTAATTTATATATGATTTCCATTTTTTAGGATATACATTTATTAATGTAAATATTTCTAGAAAATTGTAAATTATGTACGCCATAATTTTCTGAGCAATTTCCATAATTTACTCACCCTTAACTTGAGCACAAAAATTCGTGTGTACACCCCTTAAATTCGTTGCGGGCCACACTTACTCGAATTTTCTATAGTTATCCCCTTTTCTCATATTATCTCACTTGTGTGGGTTACAAGTTTCAAATTTAACATAACACGCTTAATTTCGAGCGTTTTAAGCGTTTTACGCGTTTTTAATTATATTTGTTAACATCGCGAAAAAAATTTTTACAGTGTACATGGCTTGTCATGTCACACAATATAAAGTTTCGTCGTATATTTGTATAGTTTTTTTTCTCGGTTTGACAGATGAAATGCCGGGCATTTCATTTTATTATTGTGTATTAAATTATTTAAATATATCAAGGTAAGTGTATTTATTATTATTATTAATCAATCCTTAAATCAAATAATGTATTTGGTTTATGGATTTCTATTTTACTTGTTCCTAACTTGTATGGACAAATCTAATATTTTTCCTTTCCATTTCAGGTTAGAACATATTGGATAAATTTATCTGAATTTTATCCAATATTCTAATAGAATTGGATCCAATTGCTGTTCAATCAATTGTTTAGGTAAGTTTTTATATATTTGTAGTATTTTTCAGCTGAAAAAAGCAACAATAAATTCTTAGAAAAGCTATATAAATTTCAGTATTGTTGTTGTTGCTTTTTTCTCCATACGAAACGTAAACAAATATTTAATACTAATTTTTTATATATTTTCAGGTTTATTGAACATTTTATTGTAAGTAAAACTACCAATAATATATATTTTTTAATAAATTTCTTTATTTTTTTAGATAAACCTGGAAAGTTTTCACCCATTTGATAAAGGTAAATTCATTTCTTATAGTAATCAATATTACTAATCTAAATTTCATTTTATTTTAGGATTGCTTCAATTTTAGGATTGGTACAATGATTGTATTATTTTTGCTTCTAGTTCTGTTTCGTTACTAATGTAAAATTTGTAAAAATTTTAGATGACAATTTTTAAAAAATTTTGTGTAAAATTTTTAGATGACAATTTTTTAAGGAATGTTGGACCCTGCCACCACAACGAAGAAATTTTCATTTCCGCAGGAAGTAGTCGTGAGCCAGCATCAGCTGGATTATCTTTTGATATAACATGGTGCCAATTAATGGCTGGAACACGAGCATGAATTTCAGTTACTCTGTTAACCACAAAGGATTTCCATTTAGAAGGATACGCTTGTATCCATGCTAAAACGAATAGTCTGATCCTCCATAAGACTAGTTTTGATAAGACGGAAAGGTTTTCTAGCATATCGCCACCCAGATATTTGTACCTGTGTCGCGCATACCTATCACATTCACACATCAAATGTTCCAGTGTGGCTTCTTTAGTCTCGTCTTCGCAATGACAGAGGTCGCTCATGGGAACCCCGAGGTAATTGCCGTGTTTACCGATCATCCATTGACCGGTAAAGAGACCTATCATTTTCCTACAGGTGGATCTATCCATGGATATATTTAATTCCGATTTTTTCTTACATAATTTGGGCCAGCAAATTCTAGTATGGCGACAATGAGGATAATGTTCCCAATTCTCGTCTACAGTTTTCGCTGCCGCCAAATTAATCATTTTCGTAACGTATTCTAACTACCTAACTACCTCAGTGTTTGCCATGGGTAGCTCCGCACCTTCTTTAGCAAGTGCATCCGCTTTTTCATTCCAATCAATACCACGGTGACCAGGAACCCAGTAGATTCTTATTTTATTTCTATGTGCCAGCAGATTTAGTGATCCGCGACAGTCCCTAACTAGTTTCGATTTAACGATGTGGGATCCAAGTGCTTTGATAGCCGCCGGGCTGTCAATGTAGATGGATATTCTGACATCGTTCAGTTCTGTTTGCAAAGATAACTCTGCTGCCTTATGAACAGCGAAGATTTCTGCTTGAAAAATACTGGAGTTATCGGGTACCCTGTATATTTTATAAAGACTGAATTCTTGCGAGTACACACCCGCACCCGTCCCTGTTTCCATCTTCGACCCGTCCGTGTATGTAGCAATCTCGGAGGACCAGGTGACACTATTACAGTTCCACTCCGCTCCATATCATATAACACATCGAAGCTGAGAATCGGGGAGACATAATCTGTGTTTTCAGGTATATTGGATCCCATGGGGTCCAATAGTATTCTAAAGTACCCTACGTGACTGCCCTTCCACAGTCCGCATTCTTTCAGCCGGAGGTACCCTACGTGACTGCCCTTCCACAGTCCGCATTCTTTCAGTCCGCATTCTTTCTCCTTCGATTAATTTTAATTAATTGTTTCGTTATCTGTAGATAGGTTCGAAGGAGGTTCGGAAGCTGAAAGCGTTGGGCGCCAGGTCTGAGTGACCTAGCCACAATCACAAAAAAAACAAGACCAATTTTTTCTCTTTCAGATTCCAGGATCATTGGAATTTCTTCCTTAATGCCGGCTTAACAAAGTCTGTGGGGCGTGGTTCGAAAATGATCCCACTAACCATCACATCACCAACAACTATTCTCTTCAATCCAATACATTGGTTACTTCATAACCAACGATGGTTTGAAGAAGAATATCGAAAAGGAAAATTCTGTTTACTCCGGATCACTCTATTTCTCTTCTTTATTCCGCCATGGAAACACCACCAAGGAATAATTTATGAAAACAAGAAAAAAAACATGGACTCATAACCCAACGATGTTCCCCCACTAACCTAAAGAAAGACACCAAAATTTCCTTATAATAAATAAATATGAACACAAATAAATTCATTTATAAATAACAAAATTGGTTTTTTTTATTCAGTCTTATAAAAAAAATAATTTAATTTAAATCAGTTTAAAAAAAAATACCATTGGTAACCCCAATTCGATTCATATTCAAATTATAATAATTTTAAATATATATATATATACAAATAAATATCTCTATCAGGAGCTCTGCCTCCCACAAAATTTATAATTTATTAAAAAAAAAACACAACATACCTTTTCATTCCTTTTACCAGTAGTTACGTGGCTGCTCCAGACATGTCCGGATCAGCTGCACCTAAATTCTAAAAAGTAAAATTTTTTTTCTTGTACTTTAAATATATAGGAATTACTTTAACACACTTTTTTTCTTTTTCTGAATCCTTTTATTTCTTTTGACAAGTACCAATTTTATTCTACTCTAATAAAGCAAATTTTTTTTTCTCTAATTTAACCACTTTCTATTTTAAACCAAAAATACAAAATTCTTATAAAAAAAAACTACTTTAATTTAAAAAAAAAAAACCAACAAAAAAAACGACCACAACCAATTCTCCATACTGCAAGCGACGACTGGCACTGGATTCCAACGATGACGGCTATATATAGATGACTCAACAGGACGGTTGACTAGGACACACACCATAAAAAAAATCAGGAACCAGGAACACAGGTACCATTGACAGCACAGGAACAGCAAAAAACTGACGCGCGCGACTTTTGTTTTTAGAAAGTTCTCCTTTCTTTTTAAAAAGATATTTATTTTAATAAAAAACGATCTTGAATTAAAAAATAAACTTATTTATTAAATTTATTTAATGAACTTATTTATTAAACTTATTTAATGAACTTATTAAACTAATTATAATTTCGGACACGCAAGTTATCTATTCGAAAGATGTTTTTTGACTGACTACTTAAGTTTAAAATAATTAATTATTACAATTCTTATCACATTGCAATAAAACGTGATTAAAAAAATATAATTAAAATTTATTTATTTAATGTGGGAAAATTATTTAAAATTTGGTAATCTTAGTAAGCAAAAATTTGTGTGAGAAAGAATTAAAATATTGTTATTAATATTTATTTTAATGAAATAATATATTGCAATATGATCTGCATTTCCTTTATTATAATTTAATTTTTATATCTTTAATTAAATTGTTATTGGGAAAATGTTGGATTTGTTGGTTGCTAACATAAGTCATATCATTGGATCATTAATTTTATTTATTTCAAGGTGACTTATGGTTGGTAACATAACTCCTCCCCATTTGTTTGAGGATTTTCCTGAATCTTATTATTAATATTTATTTTAAAATTTCTATTTTTTAAATACATAAAAATTAATACAAAAAATGCCATTACAAGTATTATGAATGATGACGATAAACCATAACTTACAATATTTATGATATTTTAACAATTTAATTTCTTCAATATTTTTTTCTTGATTTAATACAATTTCTTTAAAAGTTAAATTAGTGTAATTTATTTTTGACAAATTAGTTATCGGAATAGTAAATTTATTTATGTATTTTACAATATTATTATTAAATTTTTTATTATTAATATTTATAGTACAATTTTGAAAATGAATAAAATAATTTCCATCAAGTAACAATTTTCTATCATCACAAGAACTATTAAATTTTTTATTTTTTATATTATTGGTTAATATTATATCGTCATCAATTTCTATATATTCTTCTTCATTATGAATATTTTTCTTAAATATACAATTTTTACTTAATTTTAATTCTCTAAATGATTTGTCTTTTTCATAAGTATAAGTTTTATTATTATATTCAATTACATATTCACTTTCTTGATCTATTTGCTTATTAAATGAATTAACAATTGGAATTATAAGTCTTTTGTAAAATTTTTGAAATTCTTTAGGGATTTTTATCGCGAAAATAATAGATTCATTGTAAAATTTTGCTATACCCAGTCTGATTTCCGTCAGTTTTCTAGAGTCTATATTGTATATTCTAATTTCATCGTCTGTTAAAATGTTAGGATGTAAGATTCCTGTCCTAGCTGATGCAAAATTGTCTTGTATGTTGTCAACTTGTCTTTTAATAAAATCTATTTTGATTAATAATTCTACTAATAAATTATTTGTATAATAATTTTTTTCGATTGTATTTAATCTATTGATAAATTTTAAACTATCTGTTTCTATTGCAGTTTTTATAAGTGTAAATGATTTATTGAAATTATCATTAATTTTTATTTGTTGATTAAACGGTATCAACAATTTTATTATTATTTGAGTCAATTGAATTAATATGTTCTTCAATGTTTTGTCGGTCATTATCGTCCATTGTCCCGAATACCCACTTCATAACAGTTCCACCTAAATTTATAAGTCCTCGTTTATGCCTTTGAATTGCAATTGTCTTTAGTTGATTTTTAATAGTCTGAATTTTCCGGTAAAGCTAAATTATTTAGATCGTTTGTCTTTTCAAGATTTATAGGTTGTAAAGTGTTTTCTATTTTTTCAACAAGATCAAGTATTTCTTTTGGATGTATAATGTGTAAAATTATGTCAAATTTGGTAGATATTTCTATTTCGTCCATTTGATTTTTTGTGTATCCTACTTCTGAATTAATTTTTTCAAGTATTAATGACTGTTGACTTGGTACAAAAAATCAGGATCAGTATCATCAATATTAGCTGAAAATTTAAAAGGTCTTTTAATATTTTCCTCATGAACGTTTTCTAATTTATGTTTTCTAAATTTGGGTTCTTCTTTATGTCTAACGGATAGATAGATAGATATAGTTTTTAATGAAACCAATTTTTCTTTTTTCTACATAATTTTCTCTAGTTTTATTTCTTTTATTAATAATTTTTATTTTTATTTTCTCTAATCTTTTGCGGATTAAACTATGATCTACTTTAAGTTCTTGTACTTCTAATGGAGTTGCACATATACTATTATCATAAGTATTATTATAGAATTTTACTGCTTTAAGCATTTGGGTTTTTACTGGTAATTTTTCTTCTATATTAAGAGTTCTTATTTTCTCAGTTATGGTGTTATTAAATCTTTCTACTTCTGAATTACCAGTGTGACTGTTAGGTTTGGTTACATGAAAATCAATATTTTCTTCGGTACAAAATGCTCTAATATTTTTATTATTAAACTCATTATCAAATACAATTTTTTTTATATTAGGTTTTGAAGCTAAATATTGTCTAATACCCGGGACACACCAGAATTGAAAACCTAAGGTTTCGCGAAAACTAGATCTAAAAACTTTTATAGTGACACACCAAAAATGGAGCGCGATTTCGTTTTCGAATGTCAAATTATGAAAATTATTTATTTAAACAACTCTACGTAAAAACCAAAAAAATTAAAAATGGTAATTATTTGTTTTTAATGTAAAATTTTGATTTAATTATATTAAAAATTATTTAATAAAATTTAATTTTTCTTTTTTTTTTTAAAATTTTTGGATTTTTTTTTGATTTTTCACAAAAATGGCTACTTTAGTATGGAAACTTAGCTATGCCTACTTCAAAAATACATATCTTCTATTTTGTAATAGATGGCGCTAAAATATATTTTCGTGAAAACCTGAAAAATTTGTAGGTTTCGTGTTTTCAATTTATTCCTGAAAACTGTACTAAACCTTATGAATTTCCATTTTTGAACTTTGAAAACACGAAAACTGAGTTTTCGGTCCTGTGTGTCCCGGGTATAAGTTTTTCTATTATTGTTTGACTATTACGGTCTTCTAAATAATAACTCACAACATGTTTTGAAAATTTATCTACAAAATTAATAAAAGAGTGTTTTGTATTAACATAAGTATCTACATGAACTATTTCATTAATTGTTGTCGGAGTTTCAGTTAAATAGAACTTCTTTTTTATTGGGTTTCTGTCATATTTACCAGCGGCGCAAATATCACAATTATTAATAATTTTATGAACAGTAACTTTCAGTTTTGGGTTATATATTTTATTTTTTATACCTTCATAAGTTGCGATTATACCTGAATGTCCTAAATCCTTTTTATGAAATAGTGAGATTTGTTTATTAAGTTGTTCTTCATCTTCAATGTCTACTATGTAATAACTACATTTTGCAAACTTTATATCAGTATTATTTGAAAATAATCTAATTATACTTTGTTGTAACTTATTGTATTCGTTATCATTTAATTCTGAATATATGCCTACTTTTCCTTTAGTATTAATATATGTTCGTAAAATATCATTTATATTATCATTATTCAAGTCATTTTTTTAAATAAAAATTCGTCTATTTTTGAAAATATTTTCAAATTCTTTTTCTTTATTTTCTTTAAGGATAATTTGTGTTTTAAATCGATTTACAATGGTTTCTAATATTGGTATATGGTCATTAAGATTTTCTTCTTGCGAGTGAATTGTTGCAATTTCTGAGATATTATCTATAGCATTTAATTCGTTATCAAAGCTCAAATTTTCAGCGTTTGATATATTTGAATGATTAAATAATTCTTTTAAATTAAAACTCAAATTTTCAGTTTTAACTAAAATTTGTTGAAATCCTTTTGCAAGGTCTAAAGTTGTGAAATATTGAGATTTTCCTAACTTGTCTAAAATACTTTCAATATTTGGGATAGGAAATTTATCACTAACAGTAACATAATTTAATTTCCTATAATCTATTACGATACGATATTTTTGAATACCTGAATTATCTATTTTCTTTGGCACTACCCACAAAGGACTATTATATGGAGAATTACTATGTTGTATAATGTTTTGTTCTAACATTTCTGGAATTTGTTTTTCTACTTCTTTTTCATGAGCTTGATGATACCGATAAATTTTAGAAAAAATTGGTTTATTCGTAGTTGTTATGATCTCATGTTTGATTTCATGAGTTGATGTTAGTACATCGCCTTTTTGAAAAAATAATTCTTGATATTCTTTAAGTATTTCCATAGTACTAATTCTTTCTTCAGAATTCAAATGATATAATTGCAAATTTTCTAATTTAGAAGTTTCAAAATTACAAATTTCGTTTATAACATAATAATGATCGGACTTATTGAAATTAATCTTATTTCCGTTTATTTCAACAAATTTGTATTCTAAATCAATTTTTGCTTTTAAGGGAGTTAAGAAGTTTTGACCCACTATGGCGTCATATTTTTGACTTGGCAAATCCATTACTTTCCAAGTCATAAGACCAGGTTTATTGAATTCGATTGGAATAGGAGAAACTAATTTTTTTGTTACAGTAGAGGTTCCATTAATCGTGGAAAAATTAATTGGTTTATCAAGATTTTGTTCTGTATAGTTAGTAAGAGTGTTGTATTTAATTATACTGGATTCTGCTCCGGTATCAATTAAACAATCAAGTTTTACATTATCGATTGTAAGCGTTACTATGGGCAATCTTGTTTTTGAGGCTCTTTGGGAAAATTTACTTCAACATTACCGATTTCCATAGGGGTTTCATCATTATTGTTAATATTACTTTGATTCATATTATTATTGGGATAATTTCTATTAAAATTTTGTCTGAATTGTCCTGATTGATTATTATTATTATTACCATATTGTACGTTAGTTTCTGTCCGTCTAGATTGTCCAGAATTTGTTCTAAAATTATTATTGCTTGAAAATTTTTTATTTTTATTGTAATTATTTTATTAGAATAATTGGTTTTTTGGCGGATTATGCTTATTTTGGTGATTATGATAATTTGATTTTTCTCTATCATTAATATTACTTTTATGGTTGTTCTTAGAAAAATTTTATCTTACATCTTTAAAAATGTTTCTATATTTGTAATGAATTACGTCACTTTTATCTAAAATGTCTAATTCGTTAAAAATATTAAATACGTCATTTAATGTCATATTATGTCTTATATTTATTCTATAACTACCGGTTAATGAATCTTTTATTATATCAACTAAATTTTTATCGTTGTTATCGGGATTATAGTTCGTTGGCTTATTGTCGTCGTATTCGTATAATTCATTTAATTGGCAATTAATAGATTTAACAATATTAAAAAGTTCTCTTAAGTTACTCACTTTTAAATTACGGCTTTCATCCATTATTCTTTTGTAGCTTTTCCGTGGTTTGAACTGCACCTTCAATTCTGTTTTAACTGTATCCCATGTTAAATTGTCGCCTAATCGTTGTATGGTTCTTTTAGCCTCACCTTGAAGTTTTTCTCGAAACACTATTTGAAGTCCGAATTGTAAAAGGGCTGCATTATTTCCACATAAACTGCATACATTTTCCACAGCACTTATAAATTCGTGTAAGGAATAATCATCTTTACCGTAATATGTTCTAATATGTTGAAATTTATTTAGAACTTGGTCTGCTGTAAGTTGCAATTCTGTCAGGTTGAGCTAATTGTTGTCTTAAAGATGCAATTTCTCGTTGATGCTGTTCTTGCATTTGGTTTATTATTTGTTGTATTTCCTCCATATTAACATTTGCCATTTCTGCTGGTTGAATTAAGTTTCTACTTGAGTCAAATATTTGTTGTCGTCGATTATTGTTCATAAATTAGTTAATATTATTATATAAAACTTTGGTATTATATTTAGTTAAGTTCGATTATTATTTTTTTTTTCTACACAACACTTTATGTATTATATAGTTTATATATATGTATATATATGATTCGATTATCACTGGATTCTTATACTTTTGGAAAGAATCCTACCGACTGCGCCATTTTTGCTTTTAGAAAGTTCTCCTTTCTTTTTAAAAAGATTTTTATTTTAATAAAAAAAACGATCTTGAATAAAAAAATAACATTTTTTATTAAATTTATTTAATGAACTTATTTATTAAACTTATTTAATGAACTTATTAAACTAATTATAATTTCGGACAAGCAAGTTATCTATTTGAAAGATGTTTTTTGACTGACTACTTAAGTTTAAAATAATTAATTATTACAATTCTTATCACGTTGCAATAAAACGTGATTAAAAAAATATAATTAAAATTTATTTATTTAATGTGGGAAAATTATTTAAAATTTGGTAATCTTAGTAAGCAAAAATTTGTGTGAGAAAGAATTAAAATATTGTTATTAATATTTATTTTAATGAAATAATATATTGCAATATGATCTGCATTTCCTTTATTATAATTTAATTTTTATATCTTTAATTAAATTGTTATTAGGAAAATGTTGGATTTGTTGGTTGCTAACATAAGTCATATCATTGGATCATTAATTTTATTTATTTCAAGGTGACTTATGGTTGGTAACATAACTCCTCCCCATTTGTTTGAGGATTTTCCTGAATCTTATTATTAATATTTATTTTAAAATTTCTATTTTTTAAATACATAAAAATTAATACAAAAAATGCCATTACAAGTATTATGAATGATGACGATAAACCATAACTTACATATTTATGATATTTTAACAATTTAATTTCTTCAATATTTTTTTCTTGATTTAATACAATTTCTTTAAAAGTTAAATTAGTGTAATTTATTTTTGACAAATTAGTTATAGGAATAGTAAATTTATTTATGTATTTTACAATATTATTATTAAATTTTTTATTATTAATATTTATAGTACAATTTTGAAAATGAATAAAATAATTTCCATCAAGTAACAATTTTCTATCATCACAAGAACTATTAAATTTTTTATTTTTTATATTATTGGTTAATATTATATCGTCATCAATTTCTATATATACTTCTTCATTATGAATCTACAGTTTTTCTTAAATATACAATTTTTACTTAATTTTAATTCTCTAAATGATTTGTCTTTTTCATAAGTATAAGTTTTATTATTATATTCAATTACATATTCACTTTCTTGATCTATTTGCTTATTAAATGAATTAACAATTGGAATTATAAGTCTTTTGTAAAATTTTTTAAATTCTTTAGGGATTTTTATCGCGAAAATAATAGATTCATTGTAAAATTTTGCTATACCTAGTCTGATTTCCGTCAGTTTTCTAGAGTCTATATTGTATATTCTAATTTCATCGTCTGTTAAAATGTTAGGATGTAAGGTTCCTGTCCTAGCTGATGCAAAATTGTCGTGTATGTTGTCAACTTGTCTTTTAATAAAATCTATTTTGATTAATAATTCTACTAATAAATTATTTGTATAATAATTTTTTTCGATTGTATTTAATCTATTGATAATTTTTAATCTATCTGTTTCTATTGCATTTTTTATAAGTGTAAATGATTTATTGAAATTATCATTAATTTTTATTTGTTGATTAACGGTATCAACAATTTTATTATTATTTGAGTCAATTGAATTAATATGTTCTTCAATGTTTTGTCGGTCATTATCGTCCATTGTCCCGAATACCCACTTCATAACAGTTCCACCTAAATTTATAAATCCTCGTTTATGCCTTTGAATTGCAATTGTCTTCAGTTGATTTTTAATAGTCGGAATTTCGTGTAAAGCTAAATTTTTTAGATCGTTTGTCTTTTCAAGATTTATAGGTTGTAAAGTGTTTTCTATTTTTTCAACAAGATCAAGTATTTCTTTTGGATGTATAATGTGTAAAATTATGTCAAATTTGGTAGGTATTTCTATTTCGTCCATTTGAATTTTTGTGTATCCTACTTCTGAATTAATTTTTTCAAGTATTAATGACTGTTGACTTGGTACAATCATCAGGATCAGTATCATCAATATTAGCTGAAAATTTAAAAGGTCTTTTAATATTTTCCTCATGAACGTTTTCTAATTTATGTTTTCTAAATTTGGGTTCTTCTTTATGTCTAACGGATTTATAGTTTTTAATGAAACCAATTTTTCTTTTTTCTACATAATTTTCTCTAGTTTTATTTCTTTTATTAATAATTTTTATTTTTATTTTCTCTAATCTTTTGCGGATTTAACTATGATCTACTTTAAGTTCTTGTACTTCTAATGGAGTTGCACCTATACTATTATGATAAGTATTATTATAGAATTTTACTGCTTTAAGCATTTGGGTTTTTATTGGTAATTTTTCTTCTATATTAAGAGTTCTTATTTTCTCAGTTATGGTGTTATTAAATCTTTCTACGTCTGAATTACCAGTGTGACTGTTAGGTTTGGTTACATGAAAATCAATATTTTCTTCGGTACAAAATGCTCTTATATTTTTATTATTAAACTCATTATCAAATACAAATTTTTTTATTTTAGGTTTTGAAGCTAAATATTGTCTAAGTTTTTCTATTATTGTTTGACTATTACGGTCTTCTAAATAATAACTCACAACATGTTTTGAAAATTTATCTACAAAATTAATAAAAGAGTGTTTTGTATTAACATAAGTATCTACATGAACTATTTCATTAATTGTTGTCGGAGTTTCAGAACTTCTTTTTTATTGGGTTTCTGTCATATTTACCAGCGGCACAAATATCACAATTATTAATAATTTTATGAACAGTAACTTTCAGTTTTGGGTTATATATTTTATTTTTTATACCTTCATAAGTTGCGATTATACCTGAATGTCCTAAATCCTTTTTATGAAATAGTGAGATTTGTTTATTAAGTTGTTCTTCATCTTCAATGTCTACTATGTAATAACTACATTTTGCAAACTTTATATCAGTATTATTTGAAAATAATCTAATTATACTTTGTTGTAACTTATTGTATTCGTTATCATTTAATTCTGAATATATGCCTACTTTTCCTTTAGTATTAATATATCTTCGTAAAATATCATTTATATTATCATTATTCAAGTCATTTTTTTCAATAAAAATTCGTCTATTTTTGAAAATATTTTCAAATTCTTTTTCTTTATTTTCTTTAAGGATAATTTGTGTTTTAAATCGATTTACAATGGTTTCTAATATTGGTATATGGTCATTAAGATTTTCTTCTTGCGAGTGAATTGTTGCATTTTCTGAGATATTATCTATAGCATTTAATTGGTTATCAAAGCTCAAATTTTCAGCGTTTGATATATTTGAATGATTAAATAATTCTTTTAAATTAAAACTCAAATTTTCAGTTTTAGATTCATCAAGGATTAGCATATTAATTTCATTGGTAGTAGAGTTTATTCTACTCAAAAAATCGGCAATTTTATTGTCTTTGCCTTTGATATAATCTATTTTAACATTATATTCGCCTAATGATATTAACCATCTTTTTAATCTTGGATTGATATCTTTTCCAGCATATTTAGCCTGAAGCCATTTAATTGGTTGGTGATCAGTTTGAAGATCAAATTCTTTACCGAAAAGATAAGGTCTGAAATATTTTGTACCCCATACAATGGCCAATAATTCTTTTTCTATTGTAGAATAGTTCTTTTCATGTTCGTTGAGAGTTCTTGATGCAAAGCAGATTGGATGGTTATCCTGGGTTAAAACTGCACCAAGTGCAAAATTACTAGCGTCAGTTACTAATTTAAATCTTTTGTTAAAATCTGGATATTTTAAAATTGGATGATTGGTAATAATATCTTTTAGTTTTTCAAATGCATTAATATAATTAGGGTCATTTTTAGCACATTTCCAACCAAATTGGAAGAAATGTGTATATTAGTTTCACTCTGTCTGTCCGTCTGTCCGTCTGTCCGTCCGTCCGTTTACACAAACTTCTACATCTATTAAGATAGAGTATTAAAATTTTGACCGTAGATAGATAGTAATAAAATAATAGGTCCAGTAGAACAAAATTTTCTTCTATCTCTTTTCCCCTCTGAGTTATTCCCCCTTCAAGTTCGAAAATTGCCCATATTGAACATCTAATAACTTTTAAAGCAATAAAAATTTTTGAGGTCTGTAAAAGCTATAAGATAGGAAAATCTTTTATCTTAATTGTGAAATTAAAATTTTTTTTAAAATTTAATTTTTTGATGTATAAAAATACCGTTATCTTCATACACCTTTTTTTAGTTTTTTTAACACCCTGTATTTCTCAAACTGCTTATTATGGAAGGCTGAAATTTATGTACCAAAGAGATATCTAAAAAATAACTAGAGTCTCTGAAGAAATTGTATCCGTATCTCCCCTCCCCTTTCCGTTGTGGCCCTTCGAAATTCAAAAAATTACATTTTTAATTTACTTGTATAATTATAACCGCGCAATATTTTTAAAAACAAATAATGAGAAAACTTTCGAGAATCATATTTCTTTAAAGTGCATTAATTAATAAATTATAGTCATTTGCCTCACACTAATAATTAATCAAAATGCACAATCATATAAAATTTTGCAAAAAACGAATATTTTGCATATTTTTAGGAGCTATATAAATGGAATATTGGATATTATTTCATATCACATTATATGTTCAATTAAAAGCAAAATTAGGGAAACCTTAAATGATAAGTTTATATATATGTATTTTGTTGGAATAATAAACTTGGAAGGAAAAAATTAATAAAATCGAACAGGGACACATTTTTTACCTATATTTACCATATCATTTTTTTATCTTTCCTATGTATAGTACATTGAAAATACTACTAAAACTGCACAATATTTACTACTAAAACTGTACATTGAAAATGCTACTAAAAAATACTATTCACGTATAGAAATTCCCATTGTTTTAGAATAGCTCATAGTTCTACATGAGGCGATTTTGAGGAAATGTGCTTTTGACAAACCCGGGGTTTGTTTATCGTATTTTTGTTAATAATTGTACCTTTCTTTCAATATCTGGTTACTGGGTAAGCTATCTTAGCATAGTCTTTTATGAATTTTCTGTAATAGCCTGTCATTCCTAAAAAACTTTTTATTTGTTTTTGGGTGGTTGGTAATTTTAAGGATTGTATAACTTTTATTTTATTTGGATTAGGTTTAACACCTTGTTGGGTTAAAATATGCCCTAAAAATTCAGATTCTTTCTTTAGAAAGTTACATTTATTAATTTGGATTTTTAGGCCAGCTCCTCTTAATTTATTAAATATTTTACGTAAGTTTATAATATGTTCATCTAATGATGTACTGAAAATAAGGATGTCGTCCAAATATACGACACAAATTTTGTTAATATATTCTCTTAAAACTGAGTTCATTAATCTCTGAAATGTAGAGGGTGCATTTTTCAATCCAAATGGCATTCTTATGTATTCGTAATGTCCATAAGGAGTAGAAAAGGCAGTTTTTTTTCTATCTTCAGGTTTAACTATAATTTGGTGAAATCCTTTTGCAAGGTCTAAAGTTGTGAAATATTGAGATTTTCCTAACTTGTCTAAAATACTTTCAATATTTGGGATAGGAAATTTATCACTAACAGTAACATAATTTAATTTCCTATAATCTATTACGATACGATATTTTTGAATACCTGAATTATCTATTTTCTTTGGTACTACCCACAAAGGACTATAATAATTTAAATTTAACCGCCTAAGTGTACGGACGTGTTTTAATTGAGCTCTCTTAATATTAATATTGATTTCATAAAAATTGAAAATTTAAATTATTTTTGAGAACATTCACCTCACATAATTAATGTACTATATATATACATATATTGGCATTTTTTGTTCTATATGTTATTTTTTTTTTTTAATTTTCGCAATTTCGCTGTATTAACAATTTTCACACTTTAAAAATAAATAATAATTTGTTACATATATAGTGATTATTACATATAAAGTGATTTAATAATAATACAGTGCAACTACCTGAACACTTTTATGACAATAAACTTTTTATGTATATATAAAGGTTAAGTTGTTGCTATATGATTTAATTTTGCAACATTATTTGTATTAAAAATTTATTTATTTTAAATTATTAAAATCTCATCATAATTTTTTGTTTTTTACAATAATCAAAGTGCAGTTACCTCAATTAGTATTATTATACGATACCTATATATATATATATATATATATACATTTTGTTGGTGTCAATTACTTAATTCATAATTTACTTATTAAAAAAAATAAAGTAAAATTTTAAATTTATATATTGACCCACATTTTTTTTTTTTTATAATACACTGACCTACAATGGATTTTAGATGCAACATGGATAATTGCAGCGCTTTTGATAAATCCTCAAAAATGGTAAGATGTAAAGCTTTCTGCAATCGCAAACTCCATGGTGCCTGTATTGGTGCACCTAGAGACTGGTATCACCCATCTTTAGACGACTTTTTTATATGTAATGACTGTCAAAATACGGAATTCCTGCTAAAAAGCATATACGATGGTTTAGTTCGTCACATTACCAAGCTTAATGAGGAAAAGAATGACATAATATCTAAACAAAGATCAGCTGTCAAAAACAATAGCGACTGTTTCAACGAAATGGCTAGAAGTTTTGATGCTCTGTCCAGTAAAATATCTGACGATATCATTCCTATTTTTAATGATACTATAACAAAATCTTCAGCTAAGATTACTTCGAATTTGACACAGTTTTTTGACAACCAAGAAGTTTTATTAAAGAAAACTGAATCTATTGACTCACATGCAAGCATACTTACCGCCATAAAAGATCTGAAATGAATGTACAAAGAACTGTCCACCAGATTGGATATAATAGATTCGGTGTACTTAAGTGGAAATAGTAGTCCTCCTTTTAATCAAGAATTAATTGCATCAGATATTCAAGAGATGAAAGGTTTATTGAAGGAGATAAAACTACACACTAATACTGATCCTAGCCTTATTATAGTTCCGGATATAGCTGTCTCACCATCTTGTTCATCACCACCACGATCCTCACCCTCTAAATTAAGAAAAATTCCATTAACGCCGGAATTAACCAAACCGGTACCCAGACCAAGGTCTATATACTTTGATTCGTCTGAAAAATCAGGTCAACAAGCTCTTCCGTCTCCGATAGCTGAAAATATGATCAATAAATTTGGGGTACCCTGGACGACATCAGATTGAAGTAAGAGATTAAATAAACTAAAAAAAAAGAATATCCAACAAACATCTAATAACCCTCGAGATGTTGCTACTTTTCACGTAAAATGTATTAGTTCCCAGCATACAAATATAGCCTGGATTAAAAAACATCTTGAAGAAGACCTACATATCAAAGTCATCTCATGCACACAACTACGACCTAGATCTAGGAAAGCAAGACTGGATAAAAATAATAGTTCCTGGAAACTACAACTTCCAATTAAATATGCATGGATATTCAAAGGTCCAAATGAAGTCTATAAACTAGGTAATTTTTATTTTAAATCTTGGATAAATTATAAGGAACTTATAAATTGCCCTAAGAATAATAATAATAATGATGTTCATAAGGATCATAATAGTAATAATATCCATAATAATGATAATAATTGTAGAAATAGTAATACTAACATTAATATTAGTAAAATTAAACAACCTGACACTAACATGTCAATATCGATTTATAATACTAATCCTACTTCATTTCCGACT
This sequence comes from Empis stercorea, assembly GCA_949752835.1. NCBI lineage: Eukaryota > Metazoa > Arthropoda > Insecta > Diptera > Empididae > Empis > Empis stercorea. The sequence goes on from OX457085.1 coordinate 66,781,173, forward strand.
AATAACCAAAACTCAGTTCCGGCAGCTCCACCAAATCCAATTTCCAAACCCAAAAAGAAAGTCTTAATTTCTACTAAAGCTCCAAGTATCAGACCTAGTTTCAATCTCAGCCCGAACGTCGAACCCTATATCAGCCCGTGCGTCGAATCTAGTAAATCCAAACTGAGTATTAATTCTGAAGAAAATTCTCTAATGAAAGATACAATAAATTTTGTACAAGGCGAGACACTAAATGATCCTAATAGTGTAAAAGATAAATCACCCAGTGTCACTGTCAACAGTGCCACTTTCATAGATCCACTAATACCACCTAAGGTCAAACATTCTATCAACTCAATAAATAGTTCCGAAAATCGATATTTACTTAGCCGTCTTAGGGAACGTAGAATTCTTGATGACGTTCGAATGTATCTGGCTTACCTTTACAAACAACCCCATGATGTGTGTGTAAATGGAAAGACAAAGACAAGTACACTAGTGGCAATACAACAAGAAGGATTTCCGACAGATATCAGCGCATTAAAATCTTTATACTATCGTTTTCATGATCATTTAGGGTTCTCAGCTGATCAAATTCACAAAGATCTTGCCACTTTTGAATCTCATATAAATTCGAAACACACCACAGAATTACAAAAAATAAGAGAAAATCAAGATAAGTTTTTTCGTCCCCTCCCCAGAAATAAACATACATCTGAAAAAAAATCCTTCTATATTCCCTTTTTCTAAACACATAAAAAACCCAATCCACGATCTAAAATTTTTTTACCACAATTGCGGGGGTATTAGAGGTAAAATTAAAAATCTTTTTATTGATGCCAAGTCTTGTCACTTTAACGTTATAATTATAACCGAAACATGGTTAAATGAATCGTTTAAAGATGAAGAAATCTTGGACTCAAACTGGTCCATTTATAGATGTGATAGGGATTATAACAATACTGGGTGTTCAAGGGGTGGAGGGGTGCTCATAGCTGTTAAGAATTGTATAAACAGTGAGTTAGTTCCTTCTATGTCGTCCTATAATATTGACCACAAAATAATAAAGTTGAAATATAATAACAAAAATATATATCTCGGAGCAATATATATTCCCCCAAATTCTGACGAATTCAAATATGAAGATATTTTTCAAATATGCCAATCAGTCAATTCCATATCAAAAGAGGATGATTTAGTTTTCTTCTTCGGTGATTTTAATCGTCCGAAGCTATCTTTTATAATTGACGAATCTGACAATAGCCTTTTACCTATTAATTTCACTGACGAGATTGATATAAACTTAATCAATAACTTTTATGGCAGTGATCTCCAACAAGTTGTTCGTAATCCGAATAGCAAAGGTAATTGGCTTGACTTAATTTTCACTAATTCTTATGACAACGTGGTGGTCTCTCGAGCTAATGACGCTGAGAATTTATTCTCTAATTCAATTCACCACTCCGCTATTGTAGTCGAAATCCCCACCACTGACAGTCTTTTTTCAAAATCTTACAATAAAACTATTGTATTAACCTAGAACTCTCACAAATTAACTGGACACAAATCTTATCCAATATCGATTTCGAAGATTCTACAATTTTATTCCATAAAATAATTATGGATATAATTCATAAATACGTTCCAAAAATTGTAAAAAAAAAAAAATTATCTGAACCATGGCTGGACAAAGATCTGAGAATCTTGCGTAATCAAAGGAACAAACTTTATAAAAAAATTAAAAGTAAGATAATTATCAGCCCAGAATTAGAACAAAAATATCATAGAATTGCTTCTGAATTTTCTCAGAAATCTCGAGATTCATATGATAAATATGTTCAAAATATGGGAATTAATATTATTCGTGACCCGAAGAAATTTTATTAATTTTGTAAATACTAAACGCAAAACTTCGGGATACCCTGCAACCATGTCCAGAAATAATATAATTTCATCATGCCCACAAACAATCTGTGATATGTTCGCGGACCGTTTCCGAGAAGTATTCCATAAAGACACTAATATTACTCCACAGAACAGTACAGACATTCCAAAATACAACCTGTTATTGACCACATATCGATAACTAAGGAAGAGATAATTAATGCCCTTCTGATGGTTGATTCAAATAAAGGTCCTGGGCCTGACTCTATTCCCCCTGTTTTTCTTTCCGCCTGTGCATATCAACTATCATCGCCTTTACATTTTATATTTAATAAATCCTTATCTATAGGTAACTTCCCATCATCATGGAAATCTTCTCATCTTATACCTATTTTCAAAAGTGGGGACAAAAAAGTTATTGATAATTATAGAAGAATAGCAATACTCTCATCTATTCCAAAAATTTTTGAAAAAATCGTTTGCGACAAACTATCTGCAATTATCAACCCAACTCTTAACGACCAACAACATGGTTTTAGAAAGCGTAGATCAACCACAACAAATCTGATGGTAATAGTGTCGGACATTATCTGTCGAATGGAAAAGGGACACCAAATTGATGCTATTTACACAGATTTCAGCAAAGCTTTCGATATGGTAGATCACCAAATCTTAATTGAGAAGCTTACAAAAAAAGGTATATCAGGGTCACTACATAACTGGATCAAATCATACCTTACAAATAGAACGCAGTTTGTAAAATTTCAAGGCTATTTTTCATATAAAATAGACGTACTATCAGGCGTTCCTCAAGGTAGCCACCTGGGCCCACTTTTATTCAATATTTTTATTTCAGACTTATCTGACAAGTTGTCAGATATTTCTCACCTTTTTTATGCTGACGACCTTAAAATCTATCATCCTATAAACTCTTCTACTGACGCAGCTTTTCTACAATCAAAACTTATTGCCATTGAAGAATGGTGTAGAAACAACAAACTACATCTCAATATCGCAAAATGTCATGTTATAACCTTTACTCGTAAGAAATCCTATTCTATGCATAATTATAGTCTAAACAATACCAATCTGCATCGGGTTGATAAAATTACAGATCTTGGAATTACATTGGATACTAAGCTCAACTTTAATTACCACTATGATAAGATTTTCAGTCAAGCAAACAAGCTACTTGGTTTTATAAAAAGAAGAGCCCGAGAATTTAATAATATATGGGTCACAAAGAGCTTATATTGCTCACTTGTACGCCCAATATAAGAATATGCTTGCCAAATCTGGGACCTAACTTTCCAAGTCTATTCGAGCAAACTAGAATCAATCCAAAAACAATTTTTGCTTTTCGCACTCAGAGATCTTCACAATCCCAGAAATTTCGATTCCCTACCACCATATTCCGAAAGACTAAAATTACTAGATCTCATGACACTTTCAACGAGAAGAACTTTCCTGACATCCGCTTTCACTTTTGACGTTCTAAAAGGCGAAATTGACGTTGGCTTCATTAGAGAAAGGATTAAATTAAACGATGAGGTCAGACAGACACGTCAAACTAGACTCCTGGTCGAATATAGCCATAGCACAGAATATGGTAAAAATGAACCAATAAATCGATGTTGTATGGTTTACAATAAACACAATAACCAATTCTTTCCTGAACTTTCAAAATTCTCATATAAGAAAAATCTAAAAGCAGCCCTATCCTATCAATCCCTTCACTAAATTATAATAATATTACTAAAACATGTATAAAAAATAAATGCAATAACATAATTTACTTTTAAATTTCTAAATAATAAAAAGTAATATTTAGTATGTAATATTTTTATTGTATAAAGTAATTAAGAAATATATATTATATTAACTATTAAATTTTTAAAATGTATAAAGTAATTTAAGAATTTTGTAAATTTTGTAAATTAATTTTAATTTTAGTTTATAAATTTGTAAACCTTGTTTTGGTTATAAAATAAAATAAAATAAAAATAAATAAATATGGAGAATTACTATGTTGTATAATGTTTTGTTCTAACATTTCCTGAATTTGTTTTTCTACTTCTTTTTCATGAGTTTGAGGATACCGATAAATTTTAGAAAAAATTGGGTTATTCGTAGTTGTAATGATCTCATGTTGGATTTCATGAGTTGATGTTAGTACATCGCCTTCTTGAAAAAATAATTCTTGATATTCTTTAAGTATTTCCATAGTACTAATTTTTTCTTCAGAATTCAAATGATCTAATTGCAAATTTTCTAATTTAGAAGTTTCAAAATTACAAATTTCGTTTATAACATAATAATGATCGGAATTATTGAAATTAATCTTATTTCCGTTTATTTCAACAAATTTGTATTCTAAATCAATTTTTGCTCTTAAGGGAGTTAAGAAGTTTTGACCCATTATGTCATATTTTTGACTTGGCAAATCCATTACTTTCCAAGTCATAAGACCAGGTTTATTGAATTCGATTGGAATAGGAGAAACTAATTTTTTTGTTACAGTAGAGGTTCCATTAATCGTGGAAAAATTAATTGGTTTATCAAGATTTTGTTCTGCATAGTTAGTAAGAGTGTTGGATTTAATTATACTGGATTCCGCTCCGGTATCAATTAAACAATCAAGTTTTACATTATCGATTGTAAGCGTTACTATGGGCAATCTTGTTTTTGAGGCTCTTTGGGAAAATTTACTTCAACATTACCGATTTCCATAGGGGTTTCATCATTATTGTTAATATTACTATGATTCATATTATTATTGGGATAATTTCTATTAAAATTTTGTCTGAATTGTCCTGATTGATTATTATTATTATTACCATATTGTACGTTAGTTTCTGTCCGTCTAGATTGTCCAGAATTTGTTCTAAAATTATTATTGCTTGAAAATTTTTTATTTTTATTGTAATTATTGTAATTATTAGAATAATTGGTTTTTTGGCGGATTATGCTTATTTTGGTGATTATGATAATTTGATTTTTCTCTATCATTAATATTACTTTTATGGTTGTTCTTAGAAAAATTTTGTCTTACATCTTTAAAAATTTTCCTATATTTGTAATGAATTACGTCACTTTCATCTAAAAGGTCTAATTCGTTAAAAATATTAAATACGTCATTTAATGTCATATTATGTCTTATATTTATTCTATAACTACCGGTTAATGAATCTTTTATTATATCAACTAAATTTTTATCGTTGTTATCGGGATTATAGTTCGTTGGCTTATTGTCGTCGTATTCGTATAATTCATTTAATTGGCAATTAATAGATTTAACAATATTAAAAAGTTCTCTTAAATTACTCACTTTTAAATTACGGCTTTCATCCATTATTCTTTTGTAGCTTGTCCGTGGTTTGAACTGCACCTTCAATTCTGTTTTAACTGCATCCCATGTTAAATTGTCGCCTAATCGTTGTATGGTTCTTTTAGCCTCACCTTGAAGTTTTTCTCGAAACACTATTTGAAGCCCGAATTGTAAAAGGGCTGCATTATTTCCACATAAACTGCATACATTTTCCACAGCACTTATAAATTCGTGTAAGGAATAATCATCTTTACCGTAATATGTTCTAATATGTTGAAATTTATTTAGAACTTGGTCTGCTGTAAGTTGCAATTCTGTCAGGTTGAGCTAATTGTTGTCTTAAAGATGCAATTTCTCGTTGATGCTGTTCTTGCATTTGGTTTATTATTTGTTGTATTTCCTCCATATTAACATTTGCCATTTCTGCTGGTTGAATTAAGTTTCTACTTGAGTCAAATATTTGTTGTCGTCGATTATTGTTCATAAATTAGTTAATATTATTATATAAAACTTTGGTATTATATTTAGTTAAGTTCGATTATTATTTTTTTTTTCTACACAACACTTTATGTATTATATAGTTTATATATATGTATATATATGATTCGATTATCACTGGATTCTTATACTTTTGGAAAGAATCCTACCGACTGCGCCATTTTTGCTTTTAGAAAGTTCTCCTTTCTTTTTAAAAAGATTTTTATTTTAATAAAAAAAACGATCTTGAATAAAAAAATAACCTTTTTTATTAAATTTATTTAATGAACTCATTTATTCAACTTATTTAATGAACTTATTAAACTAATTATAATTTCGGACAAGCAAGTTATCTATTTGAAAGATGTTTTTTGACTGACTACTTAAGTTTAAAATAATTAATTATTACAATTCTTATCACGTTGCAATAAAACGTGATTAAAAAAATATAATTAAAAATTATTTATTTAATGTGGGAAAATTATTTAAAATTTGGTAATCTTAGTAAGCAAAAATTTGTGTGAGAAAGAATTAAAATATTGTTATTAATATTTATTTTAATGAAATAATATATTGCAATATGATCTGCATTTCCTTTATTATAATTTAATTTTTATATTTTTAATTAAATTGTTATTAGGAAAATGTTGGATTTGTTTGTTTCTAACATAAGTCATATCATTGGGTTCATTAATTTTATTTATTTCAAGGTGACTTATGGTTGGTAACATAACTAGCGCGACAAAAAAAATTAAATGTTGTATATAATTTAAATTATTTTCATATATTATATACTTAAAAAATTTTATAGTTCATACATATGTATTTTATTTTATAATTAAGCGCGAAGATTTATATTATATTATTAATTAAGTATACCGATTATTAATATGAATTTTTTATATATTTCTTTTTGTATGTATTATCTCACAATTTGCACTAACCTTTTTTCCTAATGATGGTGATAGCATAAATATTTCTTCCTTCTTTTAATTATGCTGCGTTGCAGAATCTCTTCTTTCATCAACATCCTTTTTTATTGCTGGACACAATACACTACAGGTTTTTAACCTTTTTAGAACCACGGAACACATGAATTTTATAGAATTTTTGTGGAACACCATTATAAAATTTAAGTATATTTTATATTGAATAATACATAAATAAAAACTGCTATTATCATATGGTTCCATTCCCTGACACAATAACTTTATGCCTTCCCCGCGCTCTATCTGATACGAAATGATAATCTTGAAACGCTGAAGCAATATTTTGATTGTGATGTACGATGTACCTCTGATTCAGGTTTTAGCATCTAAGTCACAGACTCCGTCATTTGTCATTCAAAAAGACAAAAGCCAGCACATGTACAAGTAAAGATGATAATATGAAAATTAATGATACAAATTTTGGTGGAACACTTTTTGCAAGTCGGTGGAACAGTGGTTGTCCGCGGAACACCGGTTAAGAACCACTGTAACACACTACACATACTATACACTATGGCGCGATATAATATTTTAAAAAAATTATTTTATTTTTTTAATAATTATTAATTATCGGATATAACTTAAATGTTAAAATGTTTTATGTTTTTTAAAACAATTTTTTTTAGGTTCGAAGGACCAAATGTTCACGGCAATACCCTTATTAGGTAGCATAGCAGTTTAAATATTTTATATGACCAAATTTTCACGGAAATACCTTTACTAGGTAGCAATATTAATATTCGATAACTTGAATTTTGTATGCTATAATAAAATACTGATTTTTTCTAATATATAATATTTTATTGCATATACAAATGATTGTGCCAAAGATCTGATTACGTATAAGAAAATAAATTACTAACTATGACTTATATAAGCATCACAGCTGATTTAATAATTATGTGGTCATAGACCTTAGTTTACAAGTTAACTTAAATTTATTATTATATAAATGAGAGAATTTCTAATACCAATAAAAATATTACATTATAATTACAAAGTTAAATTAAATTTATTATTATATAAATAAGAAAATTACTAATACCAATAAAAATATTACATTATAACTAGTTTGCCATTGAAATATGATTTTATATATAAAAAAAAGAGTGTATGACGTCACTGCTTCTTGGCTGCTATCATATGATAATGCACTGCATTATCTTATCGTATGTTGAACTTTATTTTCGGTTGACAGTTGACTTTTGACTTTTGGTTGACAGTTTAAGTCAGTTAACGTGGTGTTATTAAATAAATATAAATATATAATTAATTTATATTTTTGTTTATTTTTATGTTCGTCGCGAACATTCCTTTTAACAGCAGATAACATTATAATCTGATTCTTGGATTCTATGTCGTGGGGTGCACACTAGTAGAATTTCTTCTCCAAAGTTTATTAATTTTAATTATTTAATTTTATTAAAAATATAAATATTTAAAAAAAAATAATCAGAAAAAATAAAAAAGAAAAGATAATAACATTATAAAATTAATTAATATCAAAAAAATAGAATAGAAAAATACATTGAATTTAATTATTGTTGTGAATTATTATTTCAAAAGCCGTAAATTTCATTATTTTAAATTAAAAAAAAGTTAATTTCAAATTAAAAATACAAATAATAATTATGCCGTGTATCTGCAATAAAAAAATTGTGAGCCAACATTTGAAAGTTCTATTTAGTTGCAACACTTATTACCATGCAACATGTGTCCATCTACTACAAAGCGACTTAGATTATTTGATCAAGAGTAAAGTTGCTTACCAATGTGAATGTGACCGTTGTTCCAACTTACGTCGCAAGTCACTGCATATCCATATGCCGTCTGTGTCAGAAAATGCTATTGGTAAAACTGCTACGAAACAACGTAATTGAAACACTGCATTGCAAACTGATCAACAACAACAAAATTGCAAAGTTTCCAACATCAAAAATAATTCTATTGGCACAACGTTTTTGCAACACCTAAATCAACTTCATCAAAATTCTACTGTCTTGGCTACAAATGAGCGTAATAATGAAGAGGTAATTGACTTAGATTTAACATCCAATATAACATTACAATTAATTTATAAAGAGCTTATTGATTTAAAAAATGTAAATAAAAATGCTCTTGCTCTTATACAAGAATTACAAGATGATAAAAAATTTCTTGTTTTGAAAATCAATGACTTAGAACAAAAAGTTAGTCATCTTGAGCAAGCAAAGCTAGAAAATACATTAGAATTTGTTGGTATACCAAAGTAGATAATAACAATGAATACTCCAAAAATTACAACAAGTTCTTAATGATGGTTTGGATGTAGTAGTAGATGGTGATAAAATTGTCAAACTCAAAATAAACAATAATAACAATAACACTGCTGATTTAAATATTGTTTGCGTTAAATTTGTGTCTAATAAAATTAAAGAGAATTAATAAAAAAACAACAAATAGACAACGATTAACAAGTAAAATATTTGATGTGAATACTGATAACAACATCTTCATAAATGAGAGTCTGACGTCACTATCTAGTAAATTATATCTTGCTGCTAAAAGAGTGAAGAAGGACAAAAAATATAAATTCTTATGGTGCAGGAATGGTAAAATAATGTTAAGAAAACAAGAGGGTGAAAATGTTATTGTTATTAAAACTCATGATGATCTCAATAGTCTATATCTTTATTTATTTTATATTAATAAATTTAGTTTTTTATTATGAGCTTTTCCAAATCTAATTTTAACTTTGATCATTATGATTTTAACCCTTTCTTTCCTATTGTAGCCATATGGCACACATAATTATTTATGTGTAAATCAATGTACATGCATTTTTTTTGTATGTATTGTGTTCTACGTTTTTTTATCAGTATTATTCTGAGAATTTTAAATGATGTTTTAGTTAGGAAAAAATTTCGCCGTTGCATTTTAATTGTAAAATAAAATTTTGTGTTAAAAAAACAAATTAAACAAAAAAACAGTAATTTGTTTAAGTACGACAGGTAAATACAATTAAAAATTAATAATTAAAAATATATTTTGCATCTGATAATATGTGTATTTTTAAATAATGCAACTATTTTAATTATATGAACCAAATTTGTAAATTTATAAGGAAAAAAATGCTGGTGGTAGCCATATGGATACCACTCCTTAAATGGCCACAGGATAATAAAATATCCTTTTGCATCTCATTTATGTCTTCTTTGCTATCTAAGTGTTAAGAAAAACCAATCAAATATTTTTTTCTGGCACTATATAATAATTCGGGACTTAAAAGGTTAATAATAACCTTCCTTGTAATAATTTTTGTAATAGCGTTTTTCTCTCCAATAATAATATTTTCAATAATATTTTTATAGTGCATCAAAATGTAAGCTGTATGCGTAAAAATTTTGATCTTCTTGTAGCACACTTATACCAATTTCTTTTCAGAAATTTTTTTTCTACACCACACCATGGTGGGAATTGTCAAAAATCTGTGGTGTAGGAAAGTGTAAGGTATGAAAAAAACATACTTTTATTACACCCTGACAAAATTCTTTATAATTTTAAATTTTTATACTTTTTTTTAGAATTTGTGATTAAAACATTATTTAATTGACGAATAGTATATATTTCCACCTAAAGAAGTTAAAAAAAAAATAATTACATCTCCACTTTGTACACCTTCAAATTTGAGGGTGTAGAAAAGTGTAGAAAAGTGTACACTTTTTCTAGGCGCCGATTTAAAAAAGGTGTAGAAAGTGTAGAAGGTGTGGTCAAAATAACGCAAACATTTTCTACACCATGGAGGGTGTAAGAAAGTGTAAGAAAGTGTGTCTGAAAAGAAATTGGTATTAGAAATTTTAAGTGAAAAACCACACTTCATATTTTTGTCAGAAATATGGATTTTTGATTATGAAAAAAATGATTTTGATATTCCTGGTTATAATTTCTTTGCAGATTGTAATGATACTTATCTACTTATGCTTCAGGTGGTGTGGCAGTTTTTTTTAGGTCTGATTATCACTGCAATTTTCTTAAATTTGATTTCTGTAGTGCTGATATTATAAAATTGGAATGTTATATTGATAATATCAAATTTGTATTTATAGATAACAAAATAATTTTGATAAAGAGGTATTTTTAAGGTGAATTTCGTGATCTGTTGAGCAAAGAGAAAAACAAATACTTAATTTTACTGATGGGTGATTTTAATATCGATATTTTAGAAAAATCTCAAATAGTAGATAAATATTTACTTCTTATGGCAACTAATGGCTTGAAAAGCGTCGTAAATGAACTTTCTGGTAAATGTTTGGTTTGGACCACTAATTTGTTCGTTTTTTTAATGATAATTTTTTTTCATATGATACATCTATTTTAGATTTTAATATCACGTATCACTGTATGACAGGTTTGATACTTAAGAGTATTTCAATTAAATATTCGAATAGGAATAAGCTTACTTTTCACCATATTAATAAGATAGATTTTGTAAAATTAAATTCACTACTTTTATATGAATTTTGGGAAAGTGTTTGTTCCGAAAGCAATGTTTCTGTACCCTATGATAAATTTTTAATAACTTTGAAAAACTTAACAAATGATTCTAGTCACCAAACAATTGCTATCAACAATAATAAATAAAAACTTAAACCATGGTTGCCTGATAAATTATTACGTAAAATTATTAAAAAAAAACAATATAAAGCAAAAATTAATCAAGCTTCCTCATAATGTTCCAGATAGTAATGTTAAAATTGAATTAGATATAGATGATACCAATATTACTGATTCAGATCAAGTTGCAAATTGTTTTAATATTTTTTTGTTTCTATTTCTGAAAATTTAATTCCTAGCAATTGTACTAATAATTTCGATTCTTGTGATTCTGGTTTAGTTCTAGATAATTTTCAATGTAGTACATACTTTTTATTTTGAATCTGTTTCTCCTTCTGAATTATACAAATTAATTTTAAGTATGAAGAATTCTAATTTATGTACAAATGATGGCATATCTATCACAACAATAAAAAATTAGCACACAATATTGTTTATATTCTTGTTTTTATTTTTAATTAAAGCATTCATTCGGGTATTTTCCCTCTACTCTTAAATCAGCTGAACTTATTCCACTTTTTAAAAAAGTAATATTAATAATTACAGGCCAATCTCGATCTTACCATCTTTTTCTAAGATATTTGAAAAAACAATTAAAAAAAGTATGTTGGATTTTCTAAATAAAATAAATTTTTTCAGCAATAACCAATTTGATTTAGGGATGTTCGATTTTAATCGATCTTTTCCATAATCGAGAAATCGATTTTTTTGATCGATCTTTTACTCATCGATTAATCACGATTTTTTAGGGCTTTTTAAAAAAAAACTCCCTTATGTTAACGCTTTTGTCCGTATGTCCCTCCGTCTGTCTGTCCGTCCGGTGTAAACAATAAAAACTAGTTATTTCACATGGTTAGTGTACACTCAGGTATATGATAGACCAACCGATGGAAAGCTTGATTTATTGAGAACCAGATGCGCTATTCGCATTTTGCCAAAACATATTTTTTCGAATTAAATTGTAATTTTATATAGTAAATGTGCACCAAAATTGAAGTTTGACCACTCGTTGGAAAGGTATTTAAGAGTAGAATATTGTGCAAGTAACCGTATTTCAAATTTCTACCGCTAGAGGCGCTGGAAACTAAAATATATAAAATATTAATTTTTGAAATGTGATTTCCAATAGTCAATAAGACCAACAATTAGGTTTAATGTTGCAACTGAAAGGTAGTAAGTAGTAATATAAAACCACAGTTGTTATAATTTTAAATTCTACCACTAGAGGGTGAAACATATAATTATATTGTTTTTTAAAAATGTTATTGACCTTGGTGATTCTTTACCAAAAAAGAAGGGCAAGCAAGCGCTGGAAAGCTAATATAAACTAAAATAAACCAGATATTCTCATAATCTGATTTTTTGCCACTAGAGGGCAGTAAAATACAAGTAAAAACTTGTAATTTAATATAGTAAATGTGCACCAAAAATGAAGTGTGACTACTCGTTGGAAACGTAGTTAAGAGTAGAATAGGATGCCATTAACTGTATTTCAAATTTCTACCGCTAAAGGCGCCGAATACTAAAATCGTGTTTTACAATTGTGAATAAGCTCCAAAAATTAGGTTTAATATCGCAAATGAAAGGTAGTAAGTAGTAGTATAAAATCACAGTTATAATTTTCATTTATGCGGATAGAGGGTGCAACATATACTCCAAATATGCATTTAGAGTAGTTGAATTTAAAAAAGACCGTAATTATAAAACTACTGATCATTAGTTAGGCTGCGCGGCATTTTTATAAAAAGTTGAAAATCGATTCTATAAAATCGAGAAAAAAAACTGGAATATTATAAAATAAAAAATTTCAAATGCCGGCATGTTAATGTTTCCTATTCCTTCCTGGGCTGATGAAATTAACGATTGAATATTGAAATATCCAAACATCATTGTCAGTATTAAAAAATAGCAAGAAAATTTATTGTCAGAATTAAATTTCTGACACAGGCTCTAATAAAAATTATATTAAACCTCGTCTTATAAAAAATCATATTTTAAACGAAAAAGAATTTTATGACAATTCTGTAGGAGGTAATATTAAAATTACTCACCATGCATTAGTTAACTTATTCGGCCCAAAATTCGAAAAATTAAAGTTTTTCATTTTACCTAACCTTATATCGTTTGATGGTATAATTGGTAATGACAGTTTAAAAAAATTAGAAGCTGTAATTTTTACTAAAGAAAATTATTTAACTATTCAGCATAATATTACTATCCCGTTAAAACAACAAATTTCCGAATCCGTTAATACTATTACCATTCGAACTTCTCATATGAATTCAATCCAAAAAGATTAATTAAAAAATGCTGTGGTGTATCGCCTATATTGATTTATAATTGTTTTTAATAAAACACAATTTATATGCGATTCCACATTTAATTATTATTCTTTATTTTATTATGTACAACTTATATTTACTTATTATATTATTTAACATTATACATAATTGATTAATTATTATTTTAAGTATATTAGGTGGATCCGAAATCCTCACTTGATAAATGTACATTTCTATGTAACATTTCTTTTTCGCCATAATGTACATTTTTACCGTGTCCGAAATACTTTTAAAATTATGTGTACGAAATGCAATATTTGATGTAACATTTTAGTTTTCCCGATAGCAAATAAATAAGTATATGAACAAAAAATGCGTGTAATTATATTCAGAATATCGGTTTTTACAGCAATCATAAGTAATAAAAAAAAGTGTTTGTAAACAAAAATTTTTAAATATAAATTAAATTAAAATGAATACGGACGTCGAAATAGAAATATTAAATTCATTCGAAGTTTTACTAATGTTTTTTAATAATCTACAATATACATTACATTACATTATTAAAATAATAATAATGTATGTTAAAATACAAAAAATTATGTATTATATCAAAAAATAAATATTTATAACTATACTTACATAATTTTTCCATTTTTGTTATTTGCAGTTGAAAATTCAAAATTCAAAATTCAAACTTCAATTGTTAAAATTAAAATGAACATGGTAAAATGAGTGTGCAAGAATGCACACTTCATATGCTCTATTGAAATTAGGCGGCGAAGTTAATAACAAATGAGCATTTCGGACGGTGCAAAATGTCAAATGTACATTTTTAATGTACATTTGGAGGCGAAGTGTATATTTTGGATACGACTATTATTTTTATCGCGGTAATTATTAACCATTACCGAATTTAAAATTTACTTTTACTTTTAACGTGTGATTATAATTAACACGACTGTACTTGTATATGATTTTGGAATTTTGTAAAACGCGGCTAACTTGGTAGGATTTCTCTGTTCAAGTGAAATTACTAATTGCAATTTTTCTCTGTCATAGTTCGAATTCATAGATAGAGAATAGCGGTACCGTTAGAACCTCTGGTAATGGAAAGTTACCAGATTTTCTATTGGTCCGTAAAAACGCACCATGACAGACTGCAATGTTTGTACTAGATTTTGTGAGCAAATTAATTTGTAGGGTTGCGGCAATTGATATTTCCGCCGGCGAACGCGTGGCGGCGTTTTTGTCGGCAGGAAGATCAATTGTCGCGACCGCTACAGTACCCCCTTCAAGCATTGACGCCCCCCTCGGTGAAAGCTGGTTTCAGACGATCAACTGAGACGGTGGTGAGTTTTTTGTTGACGTCGATGATGTAATTATTTCGCAACCTTCGAATAACTTTATGTGGGCCAGTATATGGTTTTGTTAGGCTTGATTTTATTGTATCTGTTCGTAAGAACACAAAATCACAGGTTTTCAGATCGTGAGGGAAAAATACCTTTCGTGAAGAACCACGTGGAAGTGTAGGTGCAAGGTTGTTCATGACATGTTTGAGTTGGTTTGTGAGGGTTTCTTGATCTATGGTTACTGATTTTTTATTGTCGATGAAAAATTCGCCAGGGAGCTTCAAACATTGTCCATAGACAAGTTCGGCTGGTGAAACTGATAAGTCTTCCTTGACTGAGGCACGAAGGGATAATAAGATTAGTGGAAGTTCAATAGTCCAATTAGAGTTACTGCAGCGGGCTTTCAGCGATGCTTTCAGCTGCCTGTGGAATCGTTCCACTAGAACATTTGATTGAGGGTGGTACGGTGAAGTGCGAATTCTATGACTGCCCAGTAGTTTAGTTATTTCTGTGAAAAGTTTAGATTCGAATTGCCTGCCCTGGTCGGTGGTAATGACAGCAGGCACTCCGAATCTTGAGATGTAATTTTGAATAAAGGTTTTGGCTACTGTTACGGCTGTCATATCTTTGATTGGATACGCTTCGGGCCACCTAGTGAAACGGTCCACGATGGTCAACAGGTAGCTGAAATCATCGCTGGTTGGCAAGGGGCCTACAATATCCATATGTATATGTTCGAACCTAGAATTGGGCAGAGAAAATGTACCCTGCTGACTCTGTGTGTGCCGGTCTATTTTGCATTTCTGGCACTCGACACAACTTTTGCTCCATCGGGCGATATCTTGATTTAGGCCGGGCCAGAAATAACGTGAAGCAATTAATTTTCGAGTGGCCCGGATGCCAGGATGCGAAAGGTTGTGCAACACATTGAAAACAGGACGGCGTAACCGTTCTGGTATGTAAGGTCGATTGTTACCAGTTGAAATGTCACAATAAATTTTAGAGTCAGGGAATTCGAAAAGTTGTAATTTGAATTTCGTTAAAAGGGTCTTTTACCCGTTGTAAAAGGTTTTGTAGCTCTGTATCGTCCGCTTGCGCTTTTGCTATTTTCTCGAGATTGAGACTGTCTTTAGAGGTGATCTCTGAAATACGTAAAAGGCTGTCCGCGACTGAATTATCAGTGCCTTTTACGTGAACGATATCTGTGGAAAATTGAGCGATGAAGTCTAGGTGTCGTGTCTGACGCGGGCTTCGTTCTGTTTTTGATTTGATAGCAAAAGTGAGCGGTTTGTGATCAGTGAAGATCTTAAACTATCTTCCTTCAACAAAATACCTGAAATGTTTGTTAGCTAAGTAAATGGCTAAAAGTTCTCGGTCGAATGCAGAGTATTTGCGTTCTGGTGGAGAGAGTTTTTTTGAAAAGAAAGAGATAGGTTCCCAATGTCCGTCGTTTAGTTGTTGTAGGACTGCCCCTACGGCTACGTCAGACGCATCAGTCGCTATGCTGTATTGCCCATCTAGTTGAGGGTGTACCAAAATCGTAGCTTTGGCCAGGGCTTGCTTCACCTTATCGAAGTGTTTATCAAGCTCGGCAGGCCAGTAAAATTTTTTGGGAGATTTTGGCTTTTGGAGTAGCAGCGTGAGATGTGAGTGTATGGGTGCTAGAATTTCTGCAAGATGGGGTAAAAATCGGTGATAATAATTTATCATGCCGATGAACCGTTGCAGCGATTTCACAGAATCAGGTGTTGGAAATTCTTCTATTACCTTGATCCGTTCGAGGGAGAAATGCCTGAAGAAGTGATAGTGTGGCTGAGGAAATCGATTGATTCGACTCCGAACACACATTTCGCCGCATTTATGTTGATTCCGTAATCGGATAGACGTTTGAAAAGAATCTGAAGGTGCTGTAGGTGTTCGTCTTCGGTTTTACTTCCGAT
Organism: Empis stercorea; assembly: GCA_949752835.1. Classification (NCBI taxonomy): domain Eukaryota; kingdom Metazoa; phylum Arthropoda; class Insecta; order Diptera; family Empididae; genus Empis; species Empis stercorea. The sequence continues at coordinate 66,797,997 of OX457085.1, forward strand.
GAGAATATCATCGATGTACGCGAAGACGAAATCCAAATCTCTACAGACTTGATTGATGAAACGGAAAGTTTGAGCCGCGTTTCGTAGTCCGAAAGGCATCCGTGAAAACTCAAACAATCCGAAAGGTGTTGTGATTGCTGTCTTACGGATGTCGTCCGGAGCCACCGGTATAAGGTGATAAGCTCTGACCAAATCTACTTTAGAAAATATGGTACAACCTCTAAGTTCATCGAGAAGTTTTGTATATGTGGGATTGGGTACCTATCTGGAACAGTGATGTCGTTTAACCGTCTGTAGTCTCCACACGGTCGCCAATCAGAATTATTCTTCTTTTTGACCATGTGGAGTGGAGATGAAACTGAAGAGTCGGACTGTCTGCAAATACCTATATCAACCATGTGTTGAAATTCCGTTTGAGCTGCTTTGTGACGCGTTGCGTCGAGACGTAGTGGTCGGGTGAACGGAAGCTGTCCTTTGGTTTCAATGTGGTGCACAACGCTGTGTTTTACAGGAATGAAATAATTCGTGGGTTGTGTTAATGTAGGATATTTTGTTAGTAGATCGGAATATTTGTTGGTATTAGAATATTGTTTAATTGACAAAGACATGTTAGTTTCTATTAGTAAGGTGTTATTATTTGTTAGTGTGGCCGAATGGATTGAGGATTTAGGATCAGCAAATCGTTTGTGCTTCACGTCAACTAGCAGGCCAAATTTTTGTAGGAAATCTGCGCCAATTATAGGGTGTTTCACTGCAGCAACTATAAAAGGGTGAGAAAAATTCCGACGAAGAGCAAGATTGAGACTTAACAGTTTCGTGCCGAATGTGTGGATGATAGATCCGTTGGCTGCTGTTAAAAGTAGGTCAGATTTGGCTTGGTTTTCCTTGAAAAGTGTGTGCGGAATGACGGAAAGATCGGCGCCGGTGTCAATAAGAAAGGTTTGTTTTGAATTGATATCTTTTATGAACAACCGGCTTGATTGGTTGACCTGTGGTTGTGCCGTTTCAACCACAGGGTGTACTAGTTTAAAGGACTGGCATTAGTTGAATTTGGTTTCGCCTTATTATCCAGAGTTTTGGTACAAGAACACTTTCGTGCCTTGTAGCCAAACTTTCTGTGATAATAGCATAAAGTTTTGTTTGACGGACCGGACCTGCTGGCCGAACGTGACCTGGGTTTGTTGTTAGAAAAATTTCTGTCGCGTTTGACATTGGACGAGAAAGATAATTTGGAAAGAAGGTTTTCAATCTTTTGGAGTCTGGATTCCAAATTGCTTTCTGAAGTAGTTCTGGCAGTGACGGTTGAGGGATCACTATAAAGAGCGTTGATTGAATGATTTGGCTCGGAAGCCTCAAAGATTCTATCTGCCAAATCAATGAGCTCCTCTGTTGGTTTATCGCCTACAGAAACTAAAGCGATGTTTAGAGACTGCGGTAGTCGACGTAACCATAATGATTTAATGATGGTTGGCTCGAAGGTGTCACCAGCTGTCTGCTTCATGAATCGAAACAGTGCTGATGGTTTCCGGTCGCCAAGCTCTGCTCTATCTAGTAATGCCTCAAGCCGTTTGCTTTCAGAAGCCGAATGTCTTGAAATTAATGTTTTCTTGAGTGCCAGATATTTTTCTTTTTCAGGTGGAGCAGCTATGACGTCGATCACGGATTCGCACGTTTCGGCAGGTAGTGAAGCGATGGTAAGGCAATACTTGGTTTCATCCTTGCTGATTTTGAAAACTGAAAATTGTGCTTCAGCTTGGATGAACCAAGTAGCAGGGTTGTTTGGCCAAAATGTTGGTAGGCGAACCTTTGCGAAATCGATTGCGTCTGCGTATGATCCGTGATCGTTAGAATTAGACGAAGTCTGGTTTGGTGGTTGTTTAATCTTATTATCGTTATCCATTTTAGGAAATTAATTAATCTGAAAACTATATGAAAATTATTGAAGATTGACCGATAGAGTGAAAGGAAACCAACCACAATCGAGAAGAGCGAATGTCGAAGAGGATGCACCAGAAAATGAAGTTGACACAAAGAGAATGTTTGAAACAAAAAGACAGTTGTGATAATAGATTAAAAATATAGTAATTTTCGTGTAATACAATATTTTATAATTTGTGTTTAATTTATTATATTTTTAATCTATTTTTGTTGTTTTTGTTAAATAATAACAATTTTAATGTAATATATGTTGTAAAAGTAAAAATATTTTATTTATAAATTGTGAAAAGTAAAAATATTATTGAAAATGTGATATATATTTGTATTGTTTTGTAATTTGTTATATAAAAAAAATGTATAAAATTTTTTGAATATATGTTTTGTATAAGGCGGCTTCACTGACAACAACGATAAACAAAAAAAAATTTTAAATTTCTGTAATTGTATGTTTTTAGAGATAAAAAACTTTTTTTGTGACGCCACTGGAAAATTTTGATATTTTATGTCACCCTTGTGAAAAAAAATGTTACGCCACTGGAAAAACTATTTTGTTGTTGTTTTTTTATATATAAAATTTGTTTTTTTTTTTTTTTTAATTTTAAAATTAAAAATTTTGGTTTTTTGTTTATTGTTGTTGTATTAGTATAAAATTTTATGTATTTTTGTGTGAAAGCCGAAAAGGAAAAAAAATATTTATTGATATTGTATGCAAAATAGTTTAAGTGCGATAATTTAATAAAAAAAATATTTCTGATTACTATTTGTGTTTGTTTTTTTATAAATTATAAAATATTTTTTGAATATTTTTATTTAAAATAAAATGAAATATATTGTATAAATTTTTAAAATTGTTTTTCTTTATAAATTTTTATGTTATGTGTATCAAATTTGTATGTTTATTAAAAATAAAAAAAAAAATGAATGTGAATAGTATTGATGTTCAAACAAAAAAAAATTTTCATTAATAAAAATGTTAAAATTATATGAATTTTACTGAATGAAATATTATGAAAAACAAATCTATTGACTTTAATTTAAATTAGAAAATGAAACTATTATTTATTTGAATTTTTAAAATTGTATGTATATAAAAATGATAAATTTGTTCTGTTGGAAATGAAACCTTTGATGATCTATTCGTTGGTTTTTTTTTATTTTTTAAATTGCTCAAGCCGAAAAATGTTGATTGATATTGATCTCTAATTTTTGCTGGCACACCACTCTTTTTATAACAAAAATTATTTTATGATTAACTGTATATTTTTGTTGAATTTTTTGGGTTTTTTTTTTTTGAATAACTGTATATTTTTGTTGAATTTTGCGGTTTTTTTTTTTTTAAATGTAATACACTTGTAGTTTTTTAGAATATATTTTTTTTACATTTATATGTATGTAATTGTATGTGAAAAAAAACTCGGGTTAACCAATATGTGGTGTATCGCCTATATTGATTTATAATTGTTTTTAATAAAACACAATTTATATGCGATTCCACATTTAATTATTATTCTTTATTTTATTATGTACAACTTATATTTACTTATTATATTATTTAACATTATACATAATTGATTAATTATTATTTTAAGTATATTATTTTTATCGCGGTAATTATTAACCATTACCGAATTTAAAATTTACTTTTACTTTTAACGTGTGATTATAATTAACAAGACTGTACTTGTATATGATTTTGGAATTTTGTAAAACGCGACTAACTTGGTAGGATTTCTCTGTTCAAGTGAAATTACTAATTGCAATTTTTCTCTGTCATAGTTCGAATTCATAGATAGAGAATAGCGGTACTGTTAGAACCTCTGGTAATGGAAATTTACCAGATTTTCTATTGGTCCGTAAAAACGCACCACGACAGACTGCAATGTTTGTACTAGATTTTGTGAGCAAATTAATTTGTAGGGTTGCGGCAATTGATATTTCCGCCAGCGAACGCGTGGCGTCGTTTTTGTCGGCAGGAAGATCAATTGTCGCGACCGCTACAATGCTATAAAAAACTGTCCTAATTTATTTTCTGAACCAGATGAAAAATTAACTTACACATCCACAGTTAAAGGTGAAATTCGCAATTCCTCAAATGAACCAGTGTATTCAAAATCGTATCCATATCCAATATGTCTAAAAAATGAAGTAGAATCGTACATAAATAAATTGCTTGAAGATGGTATTATCAGGCCATCCAAATCTCCTTATAATTCACCTGTGTGGATTGTTCCGAAGAAAAGTGACGCATCAAATTTAAAAAAATACAGATTAGTCATAGACTACAGAAAGCTAAATACAATTACAATTCCAGATAGATATCCCATTCCTGAAATTAATGAAGTTTTAGCTAACTTAGGAAAAAAAAAGTTTTTTACAATATTAGATCTTAAAAGTAGTTTTCACCAAATACCATTAAAAGAATCCGATATAAAAAAAACTGCATTCTCCATTAATAATGGAAAATATGAGTTTACACGTTTACCTTTTGGGCTAAAAAATGCCCCCTCTATATTTCAACGTACCCTTGATGATATTCTTAGAAATCATATAGGTAAAATATGTTACGTCTACATAGATGATATTATCATCTTTGGTAAAGACGAAAATGAACACTTTAAAAATCTTGAGCTGGTTTTCAAAACATTAGAAGCAGCGAATATGAAAATTCAACTCGATAAATGCGAGTTTCTAAAAAAAGAAGTCGAATTTCTTGGATTTATAATTTCAGAAGATGGTATTAAAACCAATCCTAAAAAAGTTCAAGCAATATGTAAATTAGCTGTACCTAAAACTTTAAAAGAATTGCGATCTTTTCTAGGTATGTCAGGATATTATCGTCGTTTTATTGAAGATTACTCAAAATTAGCGAAACCCATGACATCCCTTTTAAGAGGGGAAGATGGACGTGTGTCCATAAATATTTAAAAAAATAAACATTACTTTAAATGATGATGCAATTGAAGCATTCAAAAAAATTCAAAATACATTAATTTCTAAAGAAGTTGTGCTTTCTCATCCAGATTTTGAAGCTGATTTCGAGCCTACCACTGACGCTTCTAACTACGCTATTGGCGCAGTTATTTCCCAAAACAGTAGACCAATTACATTTATATCAAGAACTTCAAAACAAAACAGAAGAATCATATGCTACAAATGAAAAAGAAATGCTTTCAATTATCTGGGCTTTAAACACTCTTAGAAACTACTTATAGGGGTCAAGAAAAGTTAAAATATTCATGGACCACCAACCTCTTACATGAAACGCTGGAAAGCTATTCTTGAAGGATACAATTATGAGTTAAAATATATACCTGGTCGAACCAATGTCGTAGCAGATGCATTATCTAGATTTCCTCAAACTAATTTGTTAAATTCATCAATTATGACACAACATAGTGATGAAAGTTCATCTCATAATCTAATTCCTTCTTCAGAAAGCCCCATTAACGTATTTCGAAATCAAATAATTTAAAAAAAAGGAAACGATAATAGTTACCAAATACAAAATCCTTTTCCAAACTATAAAAGACATATAATAATTAAACCAAACTACTCAGAAACATATATAATAAATATTTTTAAACCATATCTTAACCATTCTTATTGACTGAAGAATAAGTAATGGGAAAAATTCAACAAATTTATCCAATACATTTTAAAAATTATAAAATCCGATACACACAAAAATTTGTGGCGGATTTCACAAATGATACTGAACAAGACGAAATAATAATTAGTACTCATCGTAGAGCTCATCGCAATTCCCAAGAAAATAGATTACAAGTCTTAGAAAAATATTATTTTCCAAAAATGAATAAAAAAATTAAAAATTTAGTTAATCGTTGTACAGTGTGCCAAGAAAACAAATATGACAGACATCCTAATAATACAATTCTTAATGCTATACATTAATCCCAACTTATCCAGGTCAAATTCTTCACATTGACATTTATGCTACAGAAAGAAAGTTAGTATTAACAGCAATTGACAAGTTTACTAAATTTGCTCAAGCAAAATTAATCAATTCTAGATCAATTGAAGACATAAAACGTCCTTTACTATAGACATATTATTCTATTTTTCTATACCTGAATTTGTAGTAATGATAATGAAAAATCTCTTAATTCAGGCTCTATAAGATCAATGATGGAAGATGGTTTAAAAATAAAAGTTTATAAAACGCCTCCATATAAAAGTGAAGTTAATGGTCAAGTAGAACGCTTTCATTCTACTTTAACTGAAATAATGCGTTGCTTGAAATCTGACGATGAATCTCGTACATTTCAAGAACTTCTTGAACGTTCTATTAACGAATATAATTTAACAATTCATTCTTCCACAGGAAAAAAACCTGTTGAATTATTTTCAGGAAGAATTCCAAATATAAATCCTGAAGATTATGAAAAAATTCGTCTTAGTAATATAGAAAAATTAAAATATAAGGAAAATAAAGATATAAAATACCATAATAAGAAAAGAAAACTTATAAAAAAAACAATATTGGGCAAATAATCTATATAAGACATAATAAACCAATAGGTTCTAAACTAACAGTTAGATATAAAAAAAGAAATAGTCAAAGAAAATAAAAATATTATCGTTATTACACAATCCGGAAAAACTGTCCATAAGAGTAATATTAGGAACTGATTAAGTTTATTTTTTTTTTCCAGTTGTGTAATCTGCACTACTAAAAGTGAAGTTCAAATTTTGGACTACTCTAATTCACAAGTAATTTCAATTAGTACCGGTCAAGCTAGAATGCAAGATGGAAACTTCAAGTTAATTCATATCGTAGAATTACAAAAATTTCGAAATTTTATAAATGAATTTGAACCAATACTTGCAAATGAAATTACTCAAAATCATTATTTATTTCCTTACCTTAAACATGAACTAATTCAGATTCAAGATCTATTAAGTAATTTAAAAACAAACAAAATTAAGAGGCCATTAAATTTTATTGGTACTACATGGAAATGGATTGCCGGTAATCCAGATCATGAAGATTACCAAATTATAAAAGATAAAATGGATAATGTTTTACAGAACAATAATAAACAAACAATAATTAATGAATTGTACAATGACAGAATAAATAATATCACTAAAGTAAATAATTAAATTTTGAATTTAATAAAAAAAGAAAGCAATTTTATTGATCAATTAGCTTTAACTCATCAATACAAATTAAAATTAATTAAAGAAGAATTAATAAATATTCGTTATGCCATTCATTGGGCAAAATCAGGAATTATAAAGGAATTATCAACATTTCGAGCTTTACCTCCCATTTTGCAGCCAACTCCACAAGAGAAACAGTATCGTGAACTTTTATCTTTGGAAATGATGAAAGAAATTCAAATTAATAACACAGTTCGAATAGATTTATTGCATACAGAAAAATTAACACATCAAATAATTAGCTACGGATTACTAGGAGTTTTAGTCATCATACTGATGACCATATTAATATGCAGAATAAAAAATAGACCAAACACAAGAATAATTCTTAAACCAACCATTAATAATGTAATTGAAGAAAACACAGAGGAAAAAATTGAAGAAAGAGAAAATATTACTCACAAAATTGCAAAAACCACTGTAACAGAAACACCTTCACAAACATTTAAATTGGAAACAACTTCAATAGAAAAAGACATAACTCCAGAAATAATCAACTTATGAAAAGAAACATTAACAAATTTTCAAAAATCGATACCCCCTATAACAGTCAGACGTAAATTCTACGACGTATAATTTCTAAATTCTCAAATGCGGACATTTGAATTTTAAAGGGGAAGAGTTAACAACAGAAACATTTTGGAGCAACATTTTTTGCGTTTCATATTTCATATTTTTTTAGTAACATTAAACTTCTATTTTCAAACATTTAATCTATCATTTTTTTTTCATAATTAACAATCTGATTAATTCCCACAAATTCAAATAATAAAAAGTCTCACGTTTATTTTTGATGACGCGGCATGTGCAGTTAGAATTACTATTATAAGCTTTTAAATTAGTTTTTAAAATTTTTAATGTTAGTCTTTAAGCTGCAATCAATAAAAATAGACCTATCCACAATCCACTGCAAAAAAATAAGTTTGTTCGTTTTATTTTTTAAAAGACAAAAGTGAAGAAAAAACATATATAATTTTTTCTCGCGCCTATTTTTTAATATTTTTTTATACGACACGAAAAAAACCACGACTATTTATTAATTAAAAATTAAAATCCAACACTAACTTTTCCCAATAATAAAAACTTGATTAAAAATTCATCGAGTCCAGAATTTTTTTTTAATAAATTTGCGCAGAGTATCCGTTAGCTAGCGCAGTCGTCTTCCCACACCAAAACAAATTTTCCACCCTCAACAATAAGAAATCCGAATCACGCTACTTTTTTTCGTAGTACTTCCGGTCCCACCATGCGGACTTCTCCCCCGTCGACTTTGCCCGCCAGCACAAAACAATTTTTGCCGGTAGGGTGGATTTCTGCGGCAGAGGGACAGCGCAAAAATTTCGTTTGAGGGTGTCTATTTTGTTGTTATTGTTCGCGACGATTTGACATTTATTTTTTTGTCTGTCAGAAAAAAATAATAAGAACAAAATATATGGTCGTGGATGTTTGATGTGTGTTCTTTTTATAAATGTTGATGTTTTCTCTTTGGCTTAATGGAATCTTTTCCGAACTTAATCCACCAGGTAATTTATTGGCCAATTTTCTTTGTTTCTTACTCATACTTTTTCCTATTTTAGGCCAAAACAAAACCATTTTTATTTTTAAGTGCCTGTCAGGTCACAAGATGTCGTGATAACCTATTTTAGTAAGGATTTCGACAAAATCTCACATAAAATTATTCTGTATAAGCTCAAAATTCTTGGATTTCAAACGAAACTTATACAATGGATGGAATCTTACTTGATTGACCGTAAATGTAGAGTCTTATTTAGATCCTCCATATCAAATGCCATGCTTCATCTGGCATTCCATAGGGTAGCCATCTCGGACCCCTGATATTTATCTTATCAGTCAATGACGTTGATCATGTCATCAAAGAATCCAATCTATTTGTATACGCTGATGAAATGAAAATATTTAGACATATTTCATCTCCTGCAGATTCCATTTCTCTTCAGGACGACCTAAACAGATTTTCCATTTGGTGCCACAACAATTTCCTAGAGCTTAATGTTAGTAAATGCCAAACGATTACGAATTCGCGGAAACGAGTACAAACCACCCCCGGAGATTACTACATTAACAATGAACGAGTTTGTCGAGTGAACTCAATTCGAGATCTTGGTGTTATCTGTTATAGGGAACTTAATTTTCGTCCACACATCGATAACATTATAAGTAGGGCTAATTCTCAGACATGCTATTCTTTATGATTACCAAAATAATTAAATGAGGAATATTAAAAATTAACAATAATTGTTCACAAATTTTCTACTTCTAACATTACCTTAACCTACCCCACCTATCCCCTAAATGATATAGATATAATTTATGTAATTTAAAATCATTGTATTTTCTGTATTGTATTTATTTCATAAATTAAGTAAAATATATATTTTATATTTAAATTTAATAATTAAATTTTCCTGACGTAACAATAAGAGTATTGTCAAATTTTAATTTTTAACTTTGATTTAAGTTATGTAATATTTGTAATTGTTCATGTTTTTAAAGTTAATTTTAATACTTTTATTTTTATTAGTAATGTCCAGTACTTATTGACGTAATAATTTAATAAATTATTAAGAACCTTATTTTTAAGTATCATTTACCTTATTTTTAAGTATAATATGGCTTATATTAAGCTTAAATTAAATAAATTCTATTTACATATCCATATTTGGTATTAATAATTATTGTATTCCTTATTTTATGTACACACATATACATAGTATGCATTTTAAAAAGATTTCTTTTGTTAAAATAAAATTTTTTGTATAATATTCTATTAATAGTACATATTATGTATTTAAGTAAGGATAAAAAGTTTTTTTTTGTGTATTTAAATAGAAAATATTATTTAATATTCTGTATTATATATTATGTATAGATACAAAAATAGATTATAATTTTTACATATGTATTGTATTTAGAAGGGTGTATAAAACCTCATTTTGAAATTAATTAAATTAGTTATTGAAAAGCATTCTAATAGTACATTTTTTTCCTGAATATTTTAGACCTGAGCCACAGTAATCTAAATATTCTTAAAAAATTCCATTGTATAAGAGTTCATTCTTAACTTAAACAGAAAGGTTGGAATTTTATCTGCAGCTCATGAGTCGCGACTAAGGCAAGCTGTGACTTTTTCATCATTGTTAATATTTAGCACATTTCCAACCAAATTGGTAAGAAATGTATATATTAGTTTCACTCTCTCTGGCCATCTGTCTGTCCGTCTGTTTACACAAACTTCTACATCTATTAAGATAGAGATAGTGAAAAATTAAATAATAAGTCCAATAGAAAAATATTTTCTTCTATCTCTTAGATAGAAGAAAATAATACCGAGTTATTTCCGCACCAAGATCGAAAATTGCTAATATTGAAAATCTAATAACTTTTAAAGAAATTAAATTTTTTAGGTCTGTAGTAGCTATCCTATAAGATTGTCAAATCTTTTGTCTTTTTAGGAAAAGTTACAAATTATATAAAATTTAATTCATTGTCGTATAAAAATACCGTTATCTTAACCCAACTTTTTTTTAATTTTTTTACACCCTGTATTTTCCAAACGGCTTAATATGGAAGGCTGAAATTTATATATTACCAAATATAAATATCTAAAAAATAACTGGAGTCTCTGAAAAAATTGTATCCGTTACTCCCCTTCACCTTCCGTTGCGGCCCATCGAAAAAAAATTATATTTTTATTTCACTTGTAATTTTATAACAGGTATACAAAATTTATAAAAACAAATATTGAGAAAACTTTCTAAAATCATATTTCTTTTAAGTAATAAATTAAAATCGTTTGCCTCACTCTGGTAATTTATAAAAATGCTTATTTATATAAAATCTTGCAAAAAAACGAATCCTTTGCATATTTTTAGGTGCTATATAAATTGAATATTGGATATATTACATATTACATTATGCTAAGAAATATTAGAGAAAACTTAAATTATTCAATTTAATAATTCATTTTGCTAGAATAATAATTTTGGAAGGGAAAGAAAAATGTAATAAAATCGAGCAGACGCATTTTTTACCTATAGTTACAATTCATATTATTCTGTAAAAAATACTATATGGGAATTCCCTTTAGTTTACAGTACTTCATAGTTCCACATAAGGCGATATTGAGGAAATGTGCTTTGGACAAATCCAGGGTTTGTTATTCATATTTAATTCTCTGAAATTTGAAATTTTGTTAAAAATTTAATTTTTTTGAGTTAATAGTCAAATCAAAGGTATACATTTTTTTTTTAAATGTAAACTGTAGCTCACTTAAGCAACATGAGTCGCATATTAAACTGTGACTTCGTAAGCTTCGCGCTACAACGGAAAATTAGTCTTAAGCTAAAATTTATCCCACAGGTTCAGTTCGAGCTCTTCTGGTTTTTTTTATATTTTATACCCGGTAGATGGCTTTCGGGTCTTCGAATAATAATGAATTGTCAAATTTATTTAGAAATAAATAAATTCATATATTTCCATCACTGACTAAAAACTATAAAAGTTTACCCGGTAGATGGCGTTTGGGCCAGGAATAATAATAAATTTTCAATAGTTATTATTAAATTATACAATAAATACAATTGTACATATAAATTCTAATTTTATTAAAAATAATTGTACATATCATTCCTAATTTTATCGATTTGTTACGTCATAGTGTAGTTTTCCTGATTTCTTACTTAAGTGGATAAATTCATACCTGCAAATGGAAAATATAGCGTCAAATTTACCGTCAAATTTAGATCGTCGTTTTAAAATGCACTTCTATAACTTAATTGGTAAAGCAAATTCAATTAAATCTGTATTTACTTCTCTTGTTAAGAACTTTATTTACTTCTCTTGTTCTCTTGTTTTACTTCTTCTTTATTTACTTCTCTTGTTCTTGTTAAGCGTTAAGGCCAGTATATTTTGTGGGAAATAATGGCCATATTTTCATCTGGGATATTCTCTGGTACCTCTGGATGGATTGGGCTGATCTTTGGTAAACACACTCATTATAGTGTTCTATAGGTAACTATGCTAGTGCTTCTCCATTATTTCCCACAAAATATCAGAAATCACGTTTTTATCATATAACCAAGCAGAGCTAATGGAAGAGCACTAGCATAATTAACTATAGAACACTATAATGAATGTGTTTACCAAATATCCATCCAGAGGTACCAGACAAAATCCCAGATGACAATATGGCCATTCATCATTTTACTATTTATTTATTTATTTATTCGTTTAATTCAAACAATTACAAAAGTTTACTTAGAAATAGTTACACATTTTCTTAGATTTTAAATACATATATATTATCATAATTTAAGTTTTTAAAAATACTAATAAATATAAATTAAATATAAATTAAAAATTAATTTAAGTAATATAAAAAAGAGTAAACAATTATTTATTGTTTTTGTCAATAATTTAAAATAAAATAAAATAGTACATAAATAAAATGTACATAATAGTACATAAATAATAAAATTTATTTATTGTAACATATGGTCAAACAAAGCTTTCTTTACTTGTTCTTTAGAAAAGGACAGGCTGAAATAATCCTTATAGTTATTGCAAGTCATAAACATTCTATTTATAGGTTCGTATTTACCATAGTTTGAACGATGAAGAGGTATATTAAATATTTTTTCATTACGAAAGCGTGTTCGTGAATTTAAATATTTAACTATTAGGTCTTTAATATATATTGAGTTGATTTTATCATTGTAGACCTGTACAATAAAAACGATATCTGCTACTTCACGCCTAGATTCTAAAGAATTTAAGCTTATAAGCTGCAGACGATCTCTATATGGTGGTAAAATCATTGTATTAGACCAGGGTAAATTACGCAATGCAAACCTAAGAAATCTTTTTTGGACAGCCTCGATTCTATTAATATGATCGTAATAGTGCGGCGACCATACTTGGCAGGCATATTCAAGATTAGGCCGGACAAGAGTAGTGTATAAGGATTTAAGAATGTAAGGGTCATCAAATTCCTTAGACCATCTCTTAATGAAACCTACCATGGAGTTCGCTTTATTAACTATTACATCAAAATGTTGCTTAAAAGTTAGTTTATCATCAAATATCACCCCTAAGTCTTTAAATTGTGTAAACCTCTAATATTTCTTGTTGTGAAAGTATAATTTGCAATGATTGGTGCGGTACGTCGAGTGTAAGTAACTAAAGCACATTTATCGATATTTAACGATAAATTGTTATAATTACACCATTTCTCGAAAGCATTTAAGTCTTCCTGAAGCTGAATATTATCATTTGGTGTTCGGATTATTTTATGGATTTTCATGTCATCTGCATAAATACCAATTTTACTATTCACGATTATGGATGAGACGTCATCAATAGAAGCAATAAAAATTAATGGGCGAATATGACTGCCCTGTGGGACTCCTGAATTAGCGAAATACGGTTCAGATACAGCGGATCTAAAGACCACACTATAGCTTCTATTTGATATATAAGAGGAAATCCAATTAATTAAGAAAGGAGGAAAGCCTAGTTTTTTTAGTTTAAAAATTATGACACTATGAGGTAAGAGATCAAAGGCCTTACTCATATCTGTATAAATGACATCCGTTTGAAATCCTGCCTCCATTGTGTTTAAGAATTGTGAACAACATTCAATTAAGTTTGTTACTGTTGATTTACCTTTCATAAATCCATGTTGGTTGGCATTTAAAATACTCGAGCAGTGACTGTAAATTGAATCATACACTATAAGTTCGAATAATTTTGGAATACAAGAAAGTTTGGCAATAGGTCGATAATTGGTAATTTCGGTTTTTGAATCTTTTTTATGTACAGGTCTAATGTATGATTTTTTCCAACAATCAGGAAATATGTGTTAAAGATTGTTGGAACAGAATAGTTAAAGGAAGGGTGAGCGAGTCAGAACAATTTTTCAGTACAATTTCTGGTACATTATCTGGTCCGGGAAACGCATCATTGTTGAGCCCCATTAAAAAATTTTTTACTTTTTCGTGTGAAAGATCTATTGATGAAATTGGGAAGTCTGGAAGGGAGTTCAAATGGGGAAAATTTGCTTCATCTACCTCGAATGAAGTGTTAGTGTTACTATATGAACTAGAAAAAAAGTCTTTAAAGTTATTAGAAATGATTTTTGAATTATCTGAGATTTGGCCATTAAAAGACATGAAGTTTGGAAATTGATCAGACTTTCTCTTTAGATTTACAAAATTACAAAATGATTTAGGATTATTTTTAAGTTTCAGAGCAACTTCATTAAGGTAATCATTGTATTTAGATTTTACTAACGATTTAAAGGTATTAAAAAGGTTGATGAAGTTGATGTGAGTTTCGTTGTTTTTGTTTTTTAAATAACTTCTCCACGCCTTGTTTTTTTATTTCTTAGTTTCTTTAGGTCCTGATTAAACCATGGCGGGCTAGAATCAAAGCCTCTTTCACGGACTTGAAAAATTATACCGATAGGATATAGTTGGCAGCGTTACATCAGGATTAATATAACAGTATGAGAAGCTAAGTGGAGGATGAAATTTGTCAATACTGACTAACGGGAGGCTAGTGTGAATATTAGTGAGATTAATCCAATTTGTGGTATAAATGAGATCCAGTTGTTTGCTTTGGAAGTTCCTTACCGAAGATACTTGTTGTAGGTAATTTGAGTTGAAACCATCAATTAGTAAACATTCTAATTTGGAAGCAACTTGATTCGGAATCATAAAGGGTTCCTCCTCATGTTGATTCCAACATATATTCGGTAAGTTAAAATCACCACAAACTATCATTTCATCGAAATTATTCAGTAGAGATGAAATGTAGTCAATAGCCATAATGAGTTCATTATAGATGCTAACAGCTGAATTTGGAGGTATGTAACAGCTAATGATGAAAAGAGATTTATTGTTGAATTCTATTTTTATGGCAATGAGCTCTAAAGTTGGAAATTGAGTTAGACATACCTCGTTAGAGTTGTAGCTGTTTTTAACAGCAATAAGCACTCCACCACCTTTTGGCACAACTGGATTTAAAGTATTACTATGTCTATCTTTCCTAAAAATAGTGTAAGATTGGTCAAATAACTCTAAAGCATTGATAGATGGCATCAACCAAGTTTCCGTCAGTGCAAAAATATCAAAATCTGAGGTTTTGGAGTTAACGTAAACTTGAGACGTCTTAGTACGTAGTCCTCTTACGTTTTGATAGTAAATTGACAAATTTTGGGATAAACTAGGAGGTAGGTTACTGGGGTAAATTAAATTATTAATGTTGGCGTGTGGCTTACCAGAATGGTGATTGTTTCTGAGGTAAGGGACGAAAAAACTGATCAGTATTTTCTCGAGATTTTTGTAAAAATGAAATTCTCTTTGAGTTTATATGAGAGGCATATGAGGAAAGATCACATATTACCTGTTCTGCAGAGATTTCAAAATTTTCGTGAAACTTAAAATATAAATGACGTAGAGTATCAATGTCGGTTGGGAGCCCTTCTTGTTGGATTGCGATCATGACATTTGTTCTTGTTTTACCTTCGATACAAACTGAATTTGATTTATCACATCGATAAGCGAGGTAAAGTCGAACGTTGTTGTAAATTTGCCTATCTCTCAGACGAGATAAAATGTATCGGTTATCATTGTCAGTGCAACTAGAAGAATTATGTGTTAATTTTACGATTGGTGGTAAAAGAGGATCCAAAAATGATTTATCTGAATTGCATGGAGTAACACTAGCTGCTTGAGAATTTATATGTTTAAATTGAGAGGTATGGCTATACTGACCACTATAAATATTAGGAATGTCTCTGACTGGTGTTAAAGGATTTAGGGTTGGCCCCTGTACAAATTTTATTAATTTCTTAAAATTATTTGAAGTTGATTCCATAAAAGCTTTGTAAGATTTTTTACCATTAATGTTATCACTGGTACAAGAAATATTATCAGTATTTTTTACTTTGTCATTAGTATTACTAAAAGTACAATTATTACTACTATTACTATTACTATTACTATTATAATTGGAACTACTAATAACTTCATAGTTATCAATAATATTATTATCATTACCAATATTATTGTTATTATTAATATTATTACTATTATTACTACTAATATTATTAATATGACTATTATTATTATTATTATTCTTATTATTGTTATTAATATTATTACTATATTTATTCTTATTGTTATTATTACTATTCTTATTATTATTATTATTATTATTATTTTTATTCTTATTAGCTATAACTTTCTGGTTATAGCTAATCCCAACTTTGAATGTGCTATTATGAAAATCTGTGAATAGCCACGCATATTTACTGGGAATCTGTAGCTTCAAAGATGACATAGTTTTAACCGACCTATACTTCTTAGATCTCGGGCGTAGGTTAGAGCAGGAAATAATAGGAATTTTAAGTTTATCTTCTAGGTAACTTCTTATCCAAGTTATATTTGGCTGAAAACCATCTCCTTTAACGTGGAATGTAGCAGCATTTTGAAGTAGAGAATTTTGAGTTATTTTTGTAGATGCTTTTTTAGAGTTATCATTAATTGTGCTATTTGGTTTTATAGTTTTATGTTTATTATGTTTAATTTTATTTAGTGTTTCCAGTTTTTTTACTCTATTGTTCCACTCATCTTTAGACTATTCCACACCAAGTTTGATAATTGGAGTATTTGGAGGTGATTCTAATAAACTTTGGACAACTGGAGACGTTGAAGGAGTTGGAGAAGGTGATCTGGAATCAGGGTTTGATAGTGTGGGAGTTAATGGAATAAGTCGTAGTTTAGAAGGTGAAATATTAGGAAGCTGGCTATGTGGAAGGGAACAACTAGTATCGCCATTGTTAATATTTAGAGTGTTATCAACAGAATTAATCTCTTCTTCTATGGATAGTCTATTTATGTTATTAGAAAGATCTTGTGCAGGTGCTTGGTTTTCTATTAAAGATTTCAAAAATTTTATTTCTTCAATGATATCACACATTACTAGTCTCGTAGAAGCAATTTCGTCACCAGAACTTTGATGGTTTTAAGTCTTCGATGCTAATATCTGTTCTTAGCTTTTGAATCTCGTCATATATTGTTTTTAAGGATTCATAATTTGTCGAACAAATATTATCATATGAGGTATGGCAATTTTTGGATGTACTTTCAGAAATAATTTTTAATTTTTTCATGGCTGTGTGGATAGATTCTAATTGAATATTAAATTTTCCAGTTAAAATATCTTCTCTATGTAAAATATTTTCCTTAAAAGAATCTAAATTTGCAATTAATTTATCAGTTTTGGAAGAGTGTAAGTTAGAAGTACCTATTTGTATATTAATTTTTTTTTAAATTTGGTCAATATGGCAATCCATTTCATCAACTTGTTGTTGAGTTAATTTAATGTTCTCTTCCATTTTTGAAAATTTCTTTTCATTATTGTATGATACACTTTTCATGGATTCAACCGCAGTAGAAACGGATTTAAGTAAATAATTATTCGATTTCACTGCCATCATTATATGTGATAAATTAATAGTTTTACATTCATTACAATAAAAAGAGAAAGATTTCTTGTATTTTGACAAAGATTTAATTGCATTACCTGAAAGTCCAATGCATTGTGGATGATAGTATCTCGAACATATTCCGCTACAAGCCAATAAATTGATTGTAGATATATTCTCGTCAATATTACAATTTTCATTGTTACAATACATGTTTAAAAGTTTATTATATAAATTGCGAATTTCAATCAAAATAATAAAATAATATAGAGTTAATTTAAAATGTACTATATTAACGTAATTAAATAAGAAAAAGTATATTATGCAAAGAGGGAATTACACAAGTTCTAAATTTCCAAATCACAATAATTATATATATAAGAATAAAAGAGTTTCTAATTATTTATTTTTAAATTATGATTAGTCACTAAGTAATAATAACTTAAGGTAAATGTACTTTATGAAAAGTTATTGATCCAGAAAATGTGCACAGTTATCAAATTTCACGATTCAAGGTTTGTTTTTTTTTTTGTTTTTAAATGTGTTATATGAAATGACAATTATTCAAAAAATTTAATTAAAGAGGCGCCATTCGAGATTTCATCCAGACTACTAATTTGAATTGATTAGATTAATATGATTCATGATTAGATGAATATTTATACAAGGAAAACAAAAATTGGCAATGCATGTGCAATATAAGATATATAGTATCTAAATTAGTAATGAGAGGCGCCATTCGAGTTAAAGTAACAAGCGCCGTTTCGAGTTAAAGTAAAGAATAGGATGGCGCCTGAGAGGCGCCGTTCGGTTGCACAGGGTTAAAATTTAAATATTAAAATTTTAAATTTTAATATTTGAAATCACAGACTGATTTGACATTGACATAAACGTCAAAATTTATCTCTACACAATATTTTATCTATACACAATTGAGAGTTTGGAGATCGCGTTAAAATTTAGCTAATCTTCAGTAGCATACTATACTTTAGGCCTAACCTTGAGTATGCAAGCCAAGTTTGGTCTCCCTATTATCGGGACCATATAGATAGATTCAAATGAGTGCAAAAAAAAAATTCTTAGATACGCTTTACGTAACTTAAATTAGACCAGGATCACATGATCTCACCGGAACATTGGTTGCTAGTTCAAGCTGCAATTACCGACCAGCTGCTAGCAAACCCAGCAGGTTCCTCAGAAGTGAATTCGTTTACCATCATTGCACGAGGATGGTACAAGGGGGTGCGGACCATGATTTCAAAAACGAGTCCACTCTTGGGATGCTTGCATTCTACCAGAAATCTGAAAATTACCCACTATTTAAAAATTTATTAAATATAATACACAGTGGAAATGCTACAGAAGTTGTACTTTGTACAGTTTTTAAGAATGGATTCAGTTACATTATCTGGACCTGGAAATGTATGTTTTTTTTACCTATTGAAGTGAGAAATTGAGTGATCATAGGGGCATCTCCGGTTAACTATGCTTATACTGGAAATTTGATTCCTCAATTATAAAAGAAGTATCAGAGTATGAACTAGAAAAAAAAATCTTTAAAGTATTTTGGAATAAGGAAGGAAAGTGATCTTAGAATTAAAAAACTTCCAAAAGGATTCAGGATTAGTTTCAATTTTAGCAGCAATATTAATGAGATAGTTATTATAATTGTTATCTAACACAATTTTAAACGTATTATGGAAATTAACGAATTCAAGATATGCTTGGCATATTTTTAATTTTAAATAAGCCTTATTTTTTTTGTAAAAAAATTTATACCAACCAAGTGATTATAATGTCTAATGTTAAAACCATGTAATAAGATTTCCTAAAATCTATTTACAGCATCATGACATAACAGTAGAGTATCGAAGTCAATAGATACAAAGTAATTGTTTAAAGAACAAAAGTTTGTTTTTAGAAAATCGATACGCTATGCTAAACGACGAATCAATAGGGCTATTAAAACAATAAGAAAATCTATCGCTAGGTCGCTGTAAAAAACGTAATTGTAAACCGAAAAAACACTGTGAAAAATTGTGTAATTTATAAATATCGCACAACTGCAAAAAAAAAACAAATTTTATCAGATAAATAAATAAAATAAAAATATTAAATTTGCCGCGTTTAGCAGAGTCTAGCTTTTTGATAAATATCCCTTAAAACCCCCACTATATTCAATATTCCTGTCAAAAAAAAATTGCTGCTCTATCTAGCGTAAAATTTTTCTGCTCGAGCGAGCACTCAAAAAAATAACCGTTCGGTATTTTTTTTTTAAATGATATGCTTTTTTGGTAGTTGGCCCAAATGCCGCTGAATTAATCATTTGATGAACTCATTTTCGATGAACTCGTTTTCTTCATAAATATAGGTATTAAAAAACAGTTATAAAAGTCTTATAAAATGTGTAAAGCAAAATTTTTCTGTTAAAGATTTTTATTGATAATATTTAAATTTTTAATATTAACTACAACACTTACAAGCGAATATCACAAAATAATATATATATTTCATAATTTTTGTTTTTTTAATAATTTTAAATACGTATTTAATAATAATATAATAAAATAATTATGATATATTTTTTTTTGTATATTTATAGAGAAATATAAAAATATATATACAGAGTGTCGTAGTACCTATTGGACAAAAGCATATGAGGGATTCTTGAGCTTATGCCATTAAAAAAAATCCACTAGGCACATGTCCGAAAATGTACCTTTACGGAATTTGACATTTTATCTTTTATTCCATAACTAAATACAAATATATACTTTCGTCCAATAGGTACTGCGACACTTATATATAATATATATATATATATATATATATATATATATAAATTTTTCGAATGTTTCTAGCAAGCTCATAATAAAAAGAATTTTAAGGCCCTGGTCCTTTAGTCCTGTTAAAAGTTGTGATGACTTTTTAAAAGTCGTCACCACTTTTTTCTAGCAAAAAAGAAAAGATATAACATGTAAAATTATACAGTACAGAGAGAGATAAAAATTCCCACTCTTAAACAAAATTTCGAAATATTTTTTACATTTCTAATTTTTTTTTATTTGAAAATAATTTTCAAATTGTACACACAACACAGAAAAATAAATTTGTTTTTATATTTGTGATTTCAAGGTCTTGTTAGCATTAAATTAGACACAATTAATTTTTATATATAAAGTATGTACCTTTTTTAATTGAAATATTTTGAAAATTCATTATTATTATTAAAAATAAACTTTATTGAAAAAATATAAAATTTAAAAAAATAGATTGCCATTCAAAAAATGTAGAATTTTTTCAAAAAATTATGACAAATATTTTAAAGTATATGTCAAACGCCAACTTTTATTAAAAAATACAACCCCTTTACAATTAAAAAATACAACCCCATATGTCAAACGCCAACTTTTATTTTTCGGATACAACCCCTTTTTTTTATAAAAAGTCGTTGTTCCCTCTCTATCGCACGCATGCTTTTTTGTATCTTGCATAACTTCTTCTAGAAAAAAGTGGTGACGACTTTTAAAAAAGACTAATGGACCTGGGCCTTTATACATAAATATATAATTTAGGTTCACAAAATATTTAATTATTATTTATGATAATATATTTGCAATTATATTAATAACTATTTCTTTTAGTAGCGCTAAAGAATGTAAGAACATTAACGTCATTTATTTACTTTTACAAATAAAATATTTAAATTAGTAACGAAATTTTTAAAAAAGAATGAACTTATAAGTGATTGGCATAAAAGTATTAATCTAAGTACATTTTATTTATCAGGTATATTTGATGTCAACTGTATATATTCGCTTTTTAATAAATTATATTATCATTTGGTTAAAAAATATTGTTTATTACCATTGTTTATATATACATATGGATCTTGTAGGTCTCAAATCAAAATATTATTTGTTTTTTATGACCGAGATTAGAATTGTAGTTGATAGCAGCATCATTTATTATTGGGTTAATTTACTATGAAAATACTATGAAGATCTTTTCTAATTAATAACTTTCTTACATTTATAAAAATCATATTAGATTTAAGTTTAGAGCTTAGTATTGAGGTCGAGTGAAATGAAATTTTCATACAAATTTGACATCGTGAAATCAGAAATGAAAAATTTTGCTACTAATTTAAGATCTTAAAAAAAAATTGCGACTATCGTCTGCCGTAATTTTTCACGACCCTTTTAATCAATCGTGTGATCAATGGTTCATACCCTAATTTTAATAGCTGACGTTAGAAAGTCAGTATAAAGTCCTAAACAGAATCAAAGATAAATAAATTAAATTTATAAATTCTAAATTATATTTAATTAAAAAAAAAATAAAAGTTATAATGGAAAATCAATTAGGGGAGTATATAATTTGAATTTATAGAATTTTTCACAAGTTTTTCACGGCTATTTCACAGGAGAGTTTGTAGAGCTTTAGAGATCGCGTTAAAATTTCACTTCACTCGACCACAATACTAAACTTAAGTGATTATAAAAGAATTTTTTTTTGTTTTTTTTATGAGTTTACATATTATATTTTGAAATATTTTTGAAAGGACATGCGTGAAATTCATAATAATGTTTTTAAACCATTTATAAACTATGCTGCTGCAACTTACATTTTCAATCTCGGTAGAACAACATAACAAATTCCTTGATTCGACAATTATAAACAATTATATTACTTTTATTTGATACTTAAAAATATTTTTTTAATTTAAATTCTGAAATAAAGCTAAAAGTCTAACTAATTCTTGTAAAGTGTAACTTGTAACACATTAATTTCATTGTTTTTTTAAAAACTAGATAAATAACCAAGTGTGCTTACTTTCGTCAGCAGATACCGCCACATAACCCATTTTTACAATTTTAAAAATAAATGGAATATATATCAGCGATGAAATTAAGTTTTCCTTTCAGTGAGAAAAATTTTGTATTCCGTTTTGCGTTTTTTTTTTTGTTTTAGGTTTTATAGCCTTGAAAGTCCTAGAAAGCTATTATTTTGTTTTACTATTGGAAGATTTATTTATTTTGTTGTGCCGGATATTGTTTCCTTATTCGTTTTTATATGAACTTTGAACTACACATACATGGTTATCATTGTTTTATATGGTTATCATCAGATTTAATTTGAAAAATAACATCCCGGTTCGATACAATTTTTGTTAAATTTATTTTTCAAAGGTTTTTTTTTAAAAAAGAATTAATAAACACTAACAATATTTCTTGTCAATGATGATATTGATATATCTAGTTATTTAAAATCAATGGAAATTCGGAATCGTTGTATTTAAATACACTTTACCGGATAACATAAAACTTTGATTTAAATTGTAATGTAATTAATTGTATTTTAAAACAGAAATTTTCTAGAAAAACATATAACTTTAGTGTTTTAAAAAGTAACGGTAAAAAAATTATCATTTTAATTAATTCTACACCTCAAATGTATGTATAGGTATATGAAGTTTTTAATTCGAAATATTGTTTCATATATTTTTATAATTGCCAAAAATACTTATGCTATTAATGTGATAAAGGCGAAAATATAAATTAAATTTTTATCTTAATCCAAATGCCAAATAAGGGCGATGAACAAAAATAACTTATTACGTTTTAAATACATCAACGGCATTTTACTGCGCTACTCCAGTGCAACTATTATACACATTTTAATTGGTTCTTCGCTAGTTATAAATAATAAAAAAAACTTATAATTAAGAGGTCTGTATTATAAAAAACATTTTTCTTACAATAATAATTATAAAAAATCCAGAAAAAAATAATTTTATATTTAAATCGTTATTTTATATTAATTTTAATTCTCTTGTTTTGTAAAAAATCAATAATTATACTTTCCGATTTATACTTTATATTTTAGTTAATTGCCATTACAAAATTATAATATAATCAAAAATTCTTAATGCATATGTATGGATTTTTTTTTTTTCTCGTAATCTTACAAAAGGATTATTATCTTAAGGACACTCAATAGATTTGATTTTTGTAGCAATTTTATTAAAATTATCATCAGTACTTGGTACAGGATCATAAGAACGTTTCTTCGATCTCTCATGAATATATAATACAATAAATAATAATAATAATGTACTTAATATTATTATAACAACATACAAATAACAGTATTGTGGTGTAGGTGGTTGAATAAAATGTACTGTATCTAAATTATCAATCGAATATGTTACAGGTGGTTCTTTTGTTGTACATGGTATATTATATATTTGTGTTGATGTTTCGGTAGGTAGAATTGTTTTTTTTACTGATGGTTGTGGTTGTTCGGTGACAAATATATGAGTTTCATCAAAATCATTTCTAGCTGTGGTTGAAACTTCTATTGGATTTCTATTGGTTACATTGATACTTTTTTCTGTTCCTGAGGAGCTGGTAGCTATTGGCTTTTGCAGAATAATAATATCAGCAATTTCTTCATCATTTGATGTTTGTTTTACATCATTTTCAATTGTTGGTAATAAATTTGTTGAGTTTATAATTTTTGTTGTTATTTCAGTTGTTACAATAATAACGTCGGTAATATTTTCATTATCATCAATACATACTGGACAACATTCACTTGGTACTTTAGTAGTTTTTGTACAATGCAATGGACTACACAAACTAACTTGACAATTTTTTTTACCTTTATGACATTCACATATTGTACAAGGATCCTCTTTCCATTTATCACCATTACTAAAGAAACGATTTAAATTTGGTGAGATACAATTTTGTGGAGGCTTTAATTTTTCATCACAACTGCGATAACAAATCCTTTCACCAGAAACGCATTCACAACGTTGACAATCAGTTAACCAATGTAGGCCATTTGAGTTAACTATTTCATTACAATTAGGTTCATATATACAATCATATTTTGCACAACATTTCCCAGGTGTTTCAGTTTCGGGGATTGTTTCCATTAAAACTAATGATGCATTGTGACATGATGGTATATTACATACACGACATGAACATTTTCGAGTAACACAACAATGCACAAAAATTTCTTCAATTCTTTCATAATTATCTGATGTGCTAAGTAAATTCGATTCTTCTTTAATTTCATGTATATAGCTGTCTTCCGGACATGTAATTTGCGATAATGGCGGACATTTAACGTGGGAACAATTATGAGCTTCTGCAAAAAGAAAAGAAAATAATATATAATAAAAATTAGAAAAATTATTGAAGTATTTTTTTACTTATTATATTCTACCTATTTTATTATTTTATTTTATAATATTTTGCAGTGCAGTGCGTTCCCATTGAAATTTACATTATATTTTTACATTGTTTTTTTTTTTTGCATTAATTTTAGAATCGCGTTCCTATTGAAATTTCATTAACTTATGAACATTAAATTGTAGTCAACTTTATATCGCAAATTCTCTGATATTATTTAGTGTTTTTAATGATCCAAATATTTATTTAATTAAATAAAATATTTAATATTCTTTTTATTTTAATTTGTATTTGTCGCAATGGAATAAAAATACATAAATATTTCATAGGCAATTCGCTACCAATTTCAAGCCTATTTTCTTATGAAAATTTTATGAAAAAGTTAAATCGTTTTTAACTTTTTCGCAAAAAAAACAGTACCAACTAGACGGATTTTCTGTAAACAATCCTGTATGCAAAAAAACAATCTAAGTTTAATGGGAACGGTATGTTAACCAAATAAATTTGGTACAAATTATAAAATACTTAATGTATAATATGTTCCAATCTTGATTACAAAAAAAACTGTACAAACAAAACTGTTATGACTTTGTGCAATATATCAAAATTGTCCAGGTTGTTACAAGTTCATATAAACTATCTGGTAAACTTATCCATATTCATATTCTCGGTAAATTTTATCCTACTGGCAAGTCTTACATCAGGATTAATTTACCTATAGTACTTGTAGTACCAGTTAAATTTTACTTATAGGATTTATTTTTATTTTGTATTTTTTATTTTTTATTTTGTATAAAAATGAATAAAAGCTTACACCAAGTTTTGTTGGTAAAACCCATGATCTAAAAATTAAAGGTCTGCTGGGTAGAGTTTGACAGCTGCCATTTTTTCTTATAGTGACGTCATTGTGAAGAATTATTTTGAAGAAGTTGTTTTTAGTTCGGTGTGTTTTTATTTAAGATTATGTGTTTTGAGAATTATGTGATTAAAAATATTAAAATACATACATTATTTAAAATAACTATTAATTAATAAGTGGAAAATTGAGAACAGGATTGAAAAAATAATTTTTTTTTATAAGATAAAATTGTGTTGTGTTATTGAATTATAACTTTTAAAAATGAGATATTGTGTTGTGAGCTGGAAAGAAAGAAAGAATTTTAAAAATATAAAATTCTTCAGCTTTCCAAAAGATAAAAATGAAATAAAAATATGGGTGAAAGCACCACATCTTATAAAATTAATTAGAAACCATTTCCGTGAATCTTGATACAAGATTTATCTCATAAAATAATATTATTAATGCAGGTCTAATAAGAGAATTACTTAAAACCACTGGTTCTTCTGTCTTAAGAGTTTACTCATATAAATGTTAAAAATGCTGGTCGCCAAAAAGTGAAATAGCTACTCAACTATTTTCTCATACAACTTGGTAAATTATACTAATATTTATAAAGATTCTAGGCTAGTTTATCGCAAGCAATTCATCGCGAAGGAATTCATCGCAAGCAATTCATCGTAAGCAAATCGACTTTTGCTGCTTCTCCAGCATGGTTATGTTCGGATGGTGGTACAGAAATCACATTTTTTACTATATGCAATCGTGCTTTACATTTTGTTTTAAAATAGCTTACGCATTTCCAAATAGATTTCTCGTTAGTCACGCGCTCCTTGTTGTAAACAAACCCATCAAGAAGAACTTGTTGTTTACCTTTCTCACTTTCTACGTATGAAAATTCAAACTCCATTTAGGTATACCTATTTTTATTCAACTTTATTCTGAATAATTTTTGATTTTTGAAATTAGAAAATATATTTGACAAATATTACCAATTAAGGCTGCTAGATTTTTTTTTTGGAAAATACAAAGTGAATATTTCATTAGGTATATGAATTCATTAGGTATCGGATATTCATCGACATAAACTTAGCGATGAATATTTCCTTGCGACAAATTGCTTGCGATGAATTGCCTTACGATGAATTGCTTACGATGAATTGCTTACGATGAATTGCGGGCGATGAACTTTGCTGTGAATTTGTTATTGCGATAAACTAGCCGGATACCTTTGTAAAATACAATTTTTTTTATTATATTGTATATGTGTTGTATATTTTTTCCTCGTTTAATTTCCCTTTCTTCAATATTTTCATTTCAGGAAGAAATTAAATTCTACTACATACCGCTAGAAGTTCCAACGTGGAAGAAGATATAACTGAAGTTTTGAGACTGAAGTATAAAATTTTTAATTGTGATGACACAAAATGTATATAGTGATATTAATTACCAATATAATATAGATAAAGAAGATAATTTAAATTTAGACGACGATGAATGAAAATGAAATTCCAGAAATATTGATGAGCTTGAAGAAACTACTTATGATGAATAAGATGTAGCCAGCTAAATATTAGAATATTAATAATACAATATGTTATTTAGCTGGCTACATCATAAAAACACTAGTATGTGAAAATGATGGACAAATAACATTAACATCCAGTGAAAGTAGTAGAAATTCGTGAAGGTGGGTGAACGAATTGTCAGAAAGAGGATTAGTTAAGCCATCACATGAATTTATGGATAAATTAGAACAATTAGAACACATATTTGTTAAATTAAATAAAAAATATATAAACATAAATGTTAAATTACTTTTTTTATACGTAGATTATATATTAGATTAAATTTAAGTTAAATTTAAGAAAGTTAAATTTAAGAATAGAAAAAAACCAAGAAAAAAATTTAAAAAACAATTACATAAAAATTAAAAACTAAACAATTTCTTTTTTTGTCGGTAAGGTTTTTTTTCTGTAAAGGTAAATTAAAACAAATTTTCGTTTACATAAAACCTAGGCTAAAGGGCGAAACTAGTTCCAAATTTTTCCCCCTTTTATGTCAAAATGTGACATAAAGTAACCCCGACATGTTTTATTGGGATTTTGATATGTCAAAAAATATTAACCCAGATCCAAATTCCGCCATCTTGTTAACCTTATTTTTTTCAGGTTTAGTTTTCCCCTTCAGTTTATTCCACTACATAAGCAATTTTATTTATGTCACTTTGTTGAAAATGTAAACAATAAAAAAAATTTGATATAATTTTTGTGCCTATCCACACGGTATATTTATCGTGCGATAATTTTGACGTTCGCTATTTTCTCCTTTTTTTTCATTCATGTTAGAAAAAGAAAAAAATTCTCGCAAGAAAAATACAAAGCGCAAGAACATTTTCAGGCAGACTTTGATTTTCTGTCGACAAATTTGACATAAGGTAACCTGACAACCTAATATTGACAACAAATCATTAATAACATTTTTGTTTACAGAATTTTTAGCGGATTATTTGAATATTTTATTTTTATGTGAAAAACATTTTTAATATTTTAATATAGTTTTTGGGGAAGTTTATTAAAATAATTTATTATATTTTTTTGGGACATTTTTTAAGATACCGCCAGTATTAAATATCAATAACCAAAAAATATGACAGTTGTCAAATTCTCGAAAGAAAATTTTTTTACGTGTAGATAAAAACCATTTGACGTTCGAGAATTAGTCTCTACAATAAGCAAGAAAAAATATACTGTGTGAATACAGTCTTTCAAAACAAAAACAATTGGCCATTTTGAAAATTTGTAGTGAATAACTGAATTTATAAAAATATTAAATATTTGTGTGAAATAATTATTTTTTGTATAAAAATAAATAGAAACATGATTGTATAATTCTAATTTATGTCTTATATTATTGTAAAATAATAATTAATAGATTTATCAATTGTGTTGGATACAAATATTTTAACTGTTTTATTAATTCTAAAAATTGTTAAGATATACATTATTTGTGAGTTTTTATATATAATGTAATTCAACATAATAAAACAAAATACAAATTAAAATATATATTCCTTAAATTTTAATAAATAAAACAATTATTTATTGTAATAAAATTTTTATTAAAAAAAATAAAATTCATTGCCTTTTAAAAAATGCCGCGCAGTCGAATTACTGATCAGTAGTTTTACAATCATGGGCTTTTTTTAAATTATCTAGTGTAAATGCATATTTTGAGTATTATGTTGCACCCTCTAGTGACAGAAACTAAAATTATAACAACTGTGATTTTAGTAAGTAGTACTACAACGAACTATATATTATAAAAGCCTAAAGAGGTTGTTTTCATATAAATGATTGGTTGAAACATATAAATGACAATGACAGTGACGCTGGGGTAAAATGACAGTTGGCGGATATAAATTTAATAATTAAGCCATGTACTATTTGGTGTAAAAATAGAATTCGTGACGTCACTCGTTATTCTCAAATTTTTTATTGCATAATTTATCATTTTTATTGCATAATTTATCATTTTATTGTATAATTTATTTATTTATTTACAATTTAAAATTAATTATAATTTAAATAATATTTAATTTTTTCGTAGAAAGCAATAAAAATTTGAAAATAACGAGTGATGTCACGACTTATATTCTGAATGACGGACAGACGGACAAAAATTATTGAATTATATATATATATATAAAATTATTGAATTATATATATATATATACATCCATACATATATTGTATGTAAAACTACTATTTACTGCCAGTTTTTAAAAAAATACATAACATTTTCAAATAACAAAATAAATGTTTCAATTCAAATAAAAAAAAATCACGAAATTTCTGTTTTAAAACCGCGGTATAAATTTGAAATTTGAAGTATGGTTACTGACATCTGATTTTTCCAACGAGTGGTCAAACTTCATTTTTGGTGCACATTTACTATATAAAATTACATTTTTATTCTGAAAAAGATGTTTTGGCAAAATGTGAATGACGGACAGACGGACAAAAGCGTTAACATAAGGGATTTTTTTTTTTTAAAAAAAAGCCCTAAAAAAATTATTGTTTATAACAAAAATATTTATTGTTTACAAAACTGTTTACATAACCAACTATTTATTGTTTACAAAACTGTTTACATAACCAAAAATTTATTGTTCAATAAACAAAATTTTTGACAATTAATATTTGTATATTCCAGTGCGCACCAATACATATGAAACATGTTTCATTGGGACTGAGTCAGGGTTTTCGAACTGACATTAAGGTCAAGTAACCTGACAGTGGGTTAAATAACTTAGCTTATACCAACAAATCACGATATTACTGTGTGAATATAAAAAACTTTAAGAAGCAGTCACAGTGTTTTCGATTCGGTACGGCACGTTCGAATAGAAAATTTCAAATTTTGGCAGCTCCAGCGCCGGATAGCCCATATGGACACTTTGGGCAGTTGCTCAGGGCCCACTCTTTTAGAGGGCCCACCAAATGATTATACTTCTACTAAAATTATTTCTAATAAAAAATTACATATTTCACATTTAACACATTTTATGTCAATGGATTTGCAGTTAATCCATCTAGCATCAAATTTTGATTTTCAAATTCATTTCAAAAAATTTTATTCGAAGTTATTGATTAGAAGAAGTTATTGATTTAGATTTGGTTTATATTTGCTTAACGGGCTAGCAAATTTTTTGCTTTATGGGATTATTTTTTGCAAGTTTCCGGAATTTAATAGTATAAATGAATTTAATAGTATATGAATATAAAAGTAAATATAATTTATTTTTGCTTTAATTATTAATTTTATATAGCAAGTCATCAAAAGGAACTAATATTTTTTAATCAGTATAGCTATTTACATTTACTTTTTTAAAAAAAGGCCCTTTTAGAATCTTTTGCCCAGGGGCCCAGTGAATGCTCTATCCGGCATTGGGCAGCTCCATACATTTTTATTTGGTTTGCCGGATTGCAAGTCACAATGAACGTGTCGAAATCGAAACGAATTCAATCGAAAAGAGTTAAACATATTTTAACTTTGCCGGATGGGTCGAATGACATAACCTATAAATTATACATTTGAATTTTAAATTTTTTGAATTATTATGGGAGGAGTTTATTGAAAATGTTAAGAAGCATCCAGTATTGTATAATAAATATTTAAAATATTTATTTTAATACAAAAAAGAAAGATAAAATATATTTTTTTTATATAAAGGGAACGAATATATTGTGATTGTGACTATAATTTCTTTTCGAAACGACCGGTTTGCATCGATTCGAACGTGCCGTAACGATTCGAACGTGCCGTACCCATGGTTGTGATTGATTGATACCAAGGTGGTGAATGTGCACAGTCAGATTCAGATATGGAACTAATAGGAACATGTTTAAAATACATGTGCGTCTCGGGATACACTGATGAAGTAAAACTTCAAAAGTAGTGCGCGATTTTGACTACTTATAGTATTGAACGATGTTTAATATTAAATGTATTAAATGAAATTTCATGCGAGATGTATGAATTTTGAATTATTATCCTGAATATAATATATATGCTACTATAACACTTCATTATATTAGCCCTGTTTTTTTGTAGACGGGTATGTTGTATTGCAAAATTTTACATTGAAAACAACAACAATTTGTTGGCAAAAAAATGAGAATTACAGTAGTAATTTATATATCGCAAATGAATTGTTATTGATAAATAGTTAATAATATGACATGTAGATGGCTCTGTTGTCAATATTCCATTTCATTTCATTTCATTTATTTGAAATACATTGGACAAAAAAGGCATAGCCTAAAAAATAGCAATTTATTAAAGAAAATAATGCCGCGCAGCCGAACTACTGATCAGTAGTTTTATAATTATGGGCTTTTTTTAAATGCAACTACTCTAAATGCATATTTGGAGTATATGGTGCACCCTCTAGCCGCAGAAATTAAAATTATAACTGATTTTATACTACTAGTTACTAAATTTCAGATGCGACATTAAACCTATTTTTTGGAGCTTATTCGCAATTGGAAAACAAATTTTGAAAACTCTTTTTCCATATCTTAG
The DNA here is from genome assembly GCA_949752835.1 of Empis stercorea. Taxonomy (NCBI): domain Eukaryota; kingdom Metazoa; phylum Arthropoda; class Insecta; order Diptera; family Empididae; genus Empis; species Empis stercorea. Next base: position 66,829,762 of record OX457085.1, read on the forward strand.
TATTCTGCGCCTCTAGCGGTAGAAATTGGAAATAAAGTTAACGGCATCGTATTCTACTCTTAAATACCTTTCCAACGAGTGGTCAAACATCATTTTTAGTGCACATTTACTATATAAAATTACATTTTTATTCGAAAAAATGTGTTTTGGAAAAATGCGAAAAGCGCCGCCTACCGGACGAATTTTAAAATATTATCAATTACACCTGGTTCTTAATAAATCAAGCTTTCCATCGGTGGGTCTATCATGAACTTGTGTGTACAGTAACTATGTGAAATAACTGCTTTTTATTGTTTACATCGGACAGACGGACGGACAGAAAAGCGTTAACATTAGGGATTTTTTTTTTTAAAAAAGCCCTAAAAAGGAAGTTTTATATTTTTAATGACATTTAATGATTTTTTTTACGTTTATAAAACTCAAAGTTAATGTGATTTAAAAAAAATTTTCAGCTGATAAATTCAACTGTGTATGAAATAAAAAAAAATTTTCGCCTCCTATGTTCAGGTTCAGTGGATCGTTTTTTTGCAAAAATTTTGCAATACAATATACCCGTCTACAAAAAAACAGGGCTATTATTATAGTGTTTGTCGAAAATTTATTATTATAAAAATTATATATTGTTATATAATATTATATTTAATATTATTTATGAAATTTAAAATAAAGTTTCACACGGTTCAAACAAATATATTGTCGAATAAACGCTTATTCGACAATTCACACAGTCAAAATGTAAGATAATTACAATAAATGATTTTTCGTTAGAAAAATCTAAAATAACATAAGTTATAAATCTCATGTTCAAAATAAAGCTTAATGACAATTCACACATTACGTGAAATATGAATCTCCTAAAATCAACTGTATTTTTCGTTTCTTTTAATAGTACAATTAAATTTCAATTTTTTAATTAACCTCGTATTTTATTGGCAAGGATAAAGGAAGGAACTAGGTTTTTTAAAATAAAGGAACTAGGTTTTTTAACCCGCTGTCAGTTCAGTTGACCCTAACGTCAATTCCAAAAACCTGGCTATTTTTATGTCAGTCCCAATGAAACTTATACACATATTAATTGTTAAAATTTATGTTTGTAAACAGTTTTGTAAACAATAAATATATTTTTTATAAATAATTTTTTTTTATAAGCCAATGAAGTCTATTTTTTTTTAATAAAAATTTTATTGCAATAAATAGTTTTTAAATTTAAGGAATATATATTTTCAGTCGTATATTTTTTTATCATGTTTAATATTACATTATAAATACCCACAAATAATACATCATAACAATTCTTAGATTTAAAAAACTGTTGGAATTTTTGTATCCAACAAAATTTATGAATCTGTTAAATAATTACAAATAATTACAAATAATTGTTTTACAATAATATAAGACATAAATTATAATTAGACATTTATGTACCTATTTATTTTTAAACAATACATAATTATTTCACACCAAAAATTTAATATTTTTATAAATTCAGTTATTCAGTACCAAATTTCAAAATGGCCTATAGTTTTTATTTTAAGAAATTATTTCAAAAATTTTGAATTGTTTACATTTTCAACAAAGTGACATAAATAAAATTGCTTATGTAGTGGAAAGAACTGAAGGGGAAAAATGAACTGAAAAATAAATTAGTTCAAAAAGATGGCGGAATAAGGAACTGGATTTACACTTTTTGAAATGTCAAATTCCCAATAATACATGCTAGGGTCACATTTTGACGTAAAAAAAGGGGAAAGTTGGGAACTAGTTCCGCACTTTAACCTAGTTCCTTGCCAATAGAATTCGAGGTAAGTTTTTAGTTTTAAGCAAGACACTGTAATTGTAACATCAAATCTTTCGCATAAATAAAATCGCTTCCGAAAAAATAAATATTGTTATTATTTCTATAAGACATATAACTGGCGCAGTCGGAAAAAGCGAAAGTCAATAATCAATAGCTTTGAATACTGAAATTATAGTTACGGTTTAAAATAAAAAAAAATCATTTTTAATTAAAGATAATTAAAATACGAACATAAATTTGATAAAAGTGCTTAGAACTAATTTTAATTAATGTCATTTAACAAGAGTTAAATGATAGTGCTATATTAAGTTAATTACTTCAAAATTAGTGATTGATAACTATCTAATAACCAAAAACAATAGTGCACACACATTATTATATAAACACAAAAAATATATTTATATAATAATAAATAAATTAAATTTTAAATTTATATTGAAAAGTAATATTTCGATTGCTCAAAGTGACAGTAATAAAAAAAAAATTAAAATAAATTCATAAGTGCTACAACAGTGAACGCCACAGCAGCCTATCCATCCCACAACACTTATAACAGCTTGATTTCAAAAGCATTCAAAACAAGAACATCAAAGGTACTTAGAAGAAAAATAAAATAAATTAATTTTAGTTAAGAAACAAAAATTTATAAAAAAATATTAGTTACAATATTATACCTTTAGTTAAAGTTAATTATATTACAAGTGTAGATATAATAAATTGTGAAAAAAGAGAGAAATAAGCAAAAGTAATAAATAAATACATTTTTGTAATTTTGATTAAGTTATTTTGCACAAAAAATTTGTTAAATAAATACAAGAAAATGAATGAAACTATTGAGATGGATCAGTTTAATTTATTAATAAGATGTATAACTGGTATAAACCAATATAATGGCGCAAAAAAAATGTTAGCCAATTTCATTGATAGAATAGAAGCATTGATACCTATGATAGAAAAATTAAGTCTCGAAAATAAAAAGATTATGTTAGGTTACATACAAGACAGAATAGTAGGTGACGCGCGAAATAGTATGATATCTAATGGACGAATAGAAACGTGGACGGATTTAAAAAATATATTAGTTAAAAATCATGGTGAAAAACTTCAGCTTCTAAATTAATTGACTATATAACTGTTTGTCGTTGCAACTCTACCGTTGGAGAGTTTTATAAACAGTTGAACAATCTTTTGTTTTCTTTTTTTTTAATAAATAATATATATTTATTAAAAAATACCGCAACTACAGAACAAATTGAAAGTAACAATAGAATAGTTTTAAATGTGTTTAAAGAAAACTTACCTGAACCTGTTCGTGGTATTATTATAAATAGAAACCCAAACACCTTGGCAGATGCCTATGAAATTATAGCATCTAACGGATATCTAAAATTTACGGGATTACCTTCAAGAAATAACTCGTACCAAAAATCATATAATTCTAATCGTAATAATTTCGAAAAATATCGTAATAACAACAATCCAAATTATTATAATAAAAATAACACAAATGTTTCTCATAATAACTATCAAAATTCTAATCAAAGAAATTATGTACCTAGTACACATACTCAAAGATCAAATTATACAAATAACAATAATAATAGACAAAGTCATAGTAATTTAAATCCGAATTCAAGTATTTTTTCCAGTAGCAGACAAACACAGCGTACAAATTATACTAGTAACAGCAATGCGAACATACAACTAAATTATTATAATAAAAAAACGATAAACAAACCCCGGGTTTGTCAAAAGCACATTTCCTCAAAATCGCCTCATGTAGAACTATGAGCTATTCTAAAACAATGGGAATTCCTATACGTGTATAGTATTTTTTAGTAGTATCTTCAATGTACTATATACATAGGAAAGATAACAAATGATATAGTAAATATAGGTAAAAAATGTGTCACTGTTCGATTTTATTAATTTTTTTTCCTTCCAAGGTTATTATTCCAGCAAAATATATATAAACTTATCATTTAAGTTTTCTGTAATTTTGCTTTTAATTAAATATAATGTGATATGAATTAATATCCAATATTCCATTTATATAGCTCCTAAAAATATGCAAAATGTTCGTTTTTTGCAAAATTTTATATGATTATGCATTTTGATTAATTATAAGTGAGGCAAATGATTATAATTTATTAATTAATGCACTTTAAAGAAATATGATTCTCGAAAGTTTTCTCATTATTTGTTTTTTAAAAATATTGCGCGGTTATAATTATACAAGTAATTTAAAAATGTAATTTTTTGAATTTCGACGGGCCACAACGGAAAGGAGAGGGGAGATACGGATACAATTTCTTCTGAGACTCTAGTTATTTTTTAGATATCTCTTTGGTACATAAATTTCAGCCTTCCATAATAAGCAGTTTAGGAAATACAGGGTGTTAAAGAAACTAAAAAAAGTTGTATGAAGATAACGGTATTTTTATACATCAAAGAATTAAATTTTAAAAAATTTGTTAATTTCACAATTAAGATGAAAGATTTTCCTATCTTATAGCTTTTACAGACCTCAAAAATTTTTATTGGTTTAAAAGTTATTAGATGTTCAATATGGGCAATTTTCGAACTTGGAGGGGGAATAACTCAGAGGGGACAATTTTCGAACTTGGAGGGGGAATAACTCAGAGGGGAAAAAATTTTAATACTCTATCTTAATAGATGTAGAAGTTTGTGTAAACGGACGGACGGACAGACAGAGTGAAACTAATATACACATTTCTTCCAATTTGGTTCGAAATGTGCTAAAAATAATACAAGAATAGAACCAATGGATATTTCTGTAAATACGCAAATCCCAGAAAATCAAAATTTTCACCACACTACATTAAACAACTACCCTATATAGTAGTTAATACTAGAATAAAAAAGCTTAAATTCATACTAGATACTGGTGCTGAATTAAGCATAATAAATACTAATCTATGTCATCCAAAATGGAAAATAAATACCCCTCCACAAACTTTAAAAATATTAAAATAGAGTTATTCAGTCAAAATGTAAATGTAGATTTCCACTATTCGAGATTTTTAATGAAAAAAAAGAAGTAGATTTAGTAGAATTTCCATTCCATAATTATTTTGATGGAATTATTGGAAATAATATTTTAGTACCATTAAATTCAATTATTGACTATAAACAACGATTACTTATTATACCAAATGCAAAAATACCTTTTTTCCTAAATAACGACGAAGAATTTTATTTCGATAGTGCTAATACTAATGATCCGTTATTTTCCACAAACAAAGTCGAAGTTTTAAATCCACATACCTATGCTGAAAATAATATAAACTTATTAAATATTTTTAAAGAACCTGAAATTAATAATAACTTAGTTTGCGATAATGGTAATGATAAAGAAATCATGTCCACCAGTGCAACTATCCACAGCGCACCTGAAGACGATTCACATCTTATCCATATTACAGAAAAGGCAATTAATATTAATAAAAATCAAATATATCTTTATACTGGTGATAAAGAAAAATTTTGGACTAAAATTATTAACAAAAAATGTCAAAACATCATCTATGTTACTAAAGATAGTAATTTATTAGAAATAATGATGCGTATTATCGATAACGGTTTAATGTGTATATATTGCGATGATATTCCGTTATATATTAAATTTCAAAATCTTTATATTGAATACTTTGCTAACAACAAAGATATAAAAATATTAAAATCAGGTCTAATTAGTAGATTTATGTGATAAAAACAAATTATTAAATATTATTGAAGAAAAACACATAAAATGAAACCACAGAGGTATATCTGAAATATTCGCGGAATTAAAATCTTTATACTACTATCCTAAAATGTTACAAATTATTTATAAATTTATAAATAACTGTGATGTTTGTAATTTGGCCAAGCACGACCGAAAACCTCCAAAATTACCTTACGAACACACAGAATGATCTAAATACTTTAATAATATCGTACACATGGATATATGGTTTCCATATAGAAACATTATGTACTTAACTATGATAGATAAATTTTCAAAACACGCGACTATTCATAAACTACAAGATAGGACATGGATATCGATCTTAAAGGGAATAAAAGAAAGAATAATTTATTTAGGTAAAATGCAGAAATTAATATCAGATAACGAAAAAGGAATAATTTATAGTGCAGTTGCACAATTTTTGAAAGAAAATGAAGTGAACAACTGCGGGTAATAAATGAACAACTGCGGGTAATAAAACAGGTAATTCTGACGTGGAACGATTACACGGGACATTAAATGAACACCTAAGAATAATTGAAATAGATAAAAAGAATAATAATTTAGACGATCTCGACGACAAAATTTTCAAAATTATGACAATTTATAATACAACGGTACATACTACTACTCAACTAAAACCAATTGATATATTAAATAAAAATTACAATAAAAACGAAATACAAAATTTAGCAAACAAATTTGAAAAAGAAAAGATAAAACGTACTGAAAAAAAAACAAGAAAAGAGAAAACAAGAAAAGAGAAAACAACCAAAATTTAAATGACAATATTGTAGTAAATAGGAAAATAGGAAAAAATCAACCAAAATATAGAAAGTTGGTTAAATGCAAAGTCGAAGGAAATTATGTTATAGACACCAGTAATAATAGATTTCCAAAATATCACAAAAAACAAAACAAAAGAAAATATAAATATCAAAACTAAATTACACATCTTTTTAGGAAATGGAATTCAAATTATTATTGGCTATATTAACCACACCAATATCTATGAAATCGATAGATATTACACAAGTACAAGATGAAAATGGGTTTATTCTAATGAGGTTAAACGAAAAACCAATTATTGGAAATTATACGAAACTTCTACATATAGTTAACTTGACGGAATATATTGAAATAGTAAAAACTTTGGACTATAACCTAGAATTATTAGGGTTGAAAAATCATGATAATGAATATTCACTATTGCATAGACTTGCAACATAATTTAATTTTTAAACTTGCAACATAATTTAAACAAAACACCAAATTTAATCAATAATCGTCGTTCTCGACGTGGTTTAATAAATATAATCGACAACGCAATGAAAATTATAGCTGGAACTGTGGACAGCGAAGATTCTAAAGAAATATATAACCACTTACAAAATCTGGATATTAACAGCAAACAGCTGACTGAGCAAAGCAATAAGCATGTTATAGTAAATAACAATTTAATAAAAGGTCTTTCAGAAATCACGAATCAAATAAATTCCCAGCAAATAAAAGTCAATCAATTTTTAAATAATATTACATTAGAAACCAATAAATTAATTTCTACAAGTAATAACATAAAATTCTTCCTATACTTATACGCTGATATAAATACAATTAATAAACACATAGAAAAATTACAAGACATAATTTTATTAAGTCGATTAGATATTTTAGCACACGACATTTTCACGGACGAAGAAATCAATACATATAATATTACAATTGAAACAATACCGTATATAAAAAATAATGTAATAATCAGAAATAATCTTTTAATTTTCGTAATATCTTTACAAAATTTTACAGTAGAAAAATATTTCAATGCTTTTATTATACCCTTTCCCAATATAAATAAAGAAGAACTAAACATGGATAAATTTATGAATACAATGATCAGGTAATAAAATAAATTAACCTCAATTCTCATAAAGATAATTGTATTAAAAATATTCTTAATGAAAATCGCACTTGTTTTTATAAAATAAATATTGTAGAATCTATAACATCAATAAAAAAAGCTGCCAATTTGGAAGAGTGCTTCATATACCCTTTTGATCTACCTAGGATTTAGTGAAAACGAAGAATTAAATAAAAATTATGATTTTTACAAAACTCCCAATGTTGTACAATTTAAAATTACAATCAAGTTTTTATAAATAAGTACTCGAATTTGTAATACTATATTTATACTAAATACTCGAAATGTACATACATATGTTTTTATTCTATAAATTTCGAAATTTTTGCCCCTGTAAAATGAAGGGGGTTAAAGGTACGTGTCTCAATTTTGTATACAAGGTGTAGGTGTGTATTTTTAAGAAAATAATTTCTCATTTTTTCAATCCAGTCCTCCGCCGAGGTGCTGCAGCCTGTTTAATAGATATACCCCCTCACCCATACGAAAAGGGAAACGGGTGAAAATTTTGAATGATTTCGAAAGACACCAACCTATTATACCTAGCTTACAAGATATAGGACCCTATCTGAAATACGGCTTATTTTATAGGCATTTTAAGTTCCAAATATTCAATTTTCATAAACTATATAATAAATTTTGAAATGTAACATTTCTAAGTGATGTAGCTTAGAGGGGGTTGCAGGTAGGGAAATAAATTTTTGGCACAAGTTGTAAGATAGTATTTTTAAGAAAATAGTTTCTCATTTTTTCAATCCAGTCCCCCGCTGAGGAGTTGCAGCGTCTTTCATAAAATTACCCCCTCACCCATAATAAAAGGGAAAGGGGTAAATTTTTTGAATGTTTTCGAAAGATATCAATCTATTATACCAAACCTACAAGATATAAGACCCTATCTGAAATGCAGCTTATTTTATAGTCATTTTAAATACCAAAAATTCAATTTTAGTAGTCCCATAAAAATTCTTTCACCTGTAAAATCAAGGGGGGTAAAGGTAAGAAGCTGATTTTTATGCACAATGTGTAACATAGTATATTTAAGAACATAGTTTCTCATTTTTTCAATTAATTTCCCCCCTCAAGGTATGTAGCTTATTTCATACATAAGCCCCCTCACCCACTTAAAGAAGGTGGGGGGTAATTTTTTTATATGAAATCGAAATGCACTTACGTGCTGCATCTATGTTAGAAGTAACAATGTTTTATATAAACTCAAACCGGTTTTATAGGCATTTCAAATTTCAAAATTTTTGTTTTAATATTACTATAAAATAGGGGGGCGAGGACCTAGGGCTCCAAATTTTTGCAATCTTCTTTATATGGCGTCTATACATATATCTGTGAAACAATGTAAAGATCCGACTATATTTAGGGGTATTTTTTTGAAGTGCACAAAATTGTGCATTTTCAACGCTCCGCTAGGGGGGGTTGCAGGGAAACGATTCAAAAAAGGATACCATACACATATATTTCCATCCTTACTTTATATATGTTGCAATTTTTGTACAAATCGCACGAGTGCTTATACTATTTCTAAGCGTTTAAAAAAGTGTATTTTTACTTTGCGTACGGCGTACGGCGTACGGCGGACACGGATTTTTTTTTCCTGATTCTGATTCCCTGACATCTAAAACGGCCAGAAAAATCAAAATCTCGAAAAAAAAATTTTCGAAATTTAGACCGCGCCACAAAGCTTCATATATTTTCAATATATGAAGCAAAAAAATATAATCATAACAAAAAATTTACCAATGACAAAAATTTTACAAAATTGTATTGATAACGAAATAATAATCACAAATAATAATAGCCCTGTTTTTTTGTAGACGGATATATTATACTGCAAATTTTTACATTGAAAACAACAACAATTTGTTGGCTTCTTATATTTTCAATATATGAAGCAAAATGGACTTGGAAATCACCTAATGGAATAAACAAAAATGAGATCGATTTTATAACAAAAAATCAATCATTACAGATGTTTCAGTCTTGAACAATTTAGATTTTGATAGCGATCACAGGATAGTAACAGGTATTTTCAGAATTAACCACAAGACAAAACAGCACTATTTAAAGCCAATGAAAAAATATATCCCAAAAATATTAGACCATGAAAGTATTAGCTTACATCTATAGAACTTAGAAAATAATTGTCGATGGGACATTCTCGATAAATCAAGTCTACAATAAACTTATGATCAATTAGAAACCGGCATCCTTTCTTCAACCGAAACCAGTATTTTAAAAATAAACACAAATAAAACGGATAAACTAATTGATACAACTAAAAACTTAATTCAGAGAAGAGAGCTGCTACGTCAAAAACACCAACTCACAATTACGGAGAAAACTGAACTAAAGCACTTAAAAAAATCATGTAAAAAAGCAACATAATTAGATATTTTAAACTACAACAACAGAATTATAAGACCAAACATTGAAGACTCCAAATCAATACAAAATACAAATAAAGAACTCAATCTAGGGAAGAATGGATTCTAAAACTAACCGAAAATAAGAAAAATATTCAGAACAGACAGGAAATAATTAGAACAGCTACGCAATTCTTTGAAACTCTAAATAAATGTAATTTAACACAAACTGAAGTAATTGATGTAAATATTGTAGATGATGGTTCGGAATGGAAAATATTTTGGAAATGATGGATTTCCGAATGGAAAATATTTTGGAAATGATGGATTGAAATCGGAAAAGTTAGAAAAATCAAAATTAATTTCCATCACAAACTTGTTCAACTGGATACTGGAAACTGAACAAATGCCTATTCAATGGAAGGAATTTATATTTTTATTTTACACTTTTTAGTCGGTCAAATATTTATTCATTTGACCGACTAAAAATATTTAAATACTTTGACAGCTTGGGAATGATTTGTTTGAGCCCCTCATGGCTCACGATTTGGAATTCCACATGTAGCCGATGTTTTGGGCCTTGCATGGCCCCTGGTTCCCCACATGTTTTTTTTTGTATAATTGGCTCCACATGACCCAGGTACTGCTCGGACAAGTCTTTAAGACCTTTCATTTGATGCCCCAGATGATTTTCTTATTATGGGCCCCACATGACACAGGTTTTGGGCCCTAACCTGAATTACGAAGCCCAACGGACTGCGCAACAAGATGTATTCTTCAATACCTATTATTTGATACCTCTCATGTCTTTTTGCATTATGGGCCCCACAAGACCCAGAATACCTCTCGGAGTACTCAAGAAGATGTCCTCTTCAAGACTTTCATTGATACCCCACATGATTTTTTGTATGATGGAGCCCCACATTACCCCGTTTTGGGCCAGAGATGACTCAAGGCGCCCTCCGGATTACTCCCCATTGTGATGTACTGTTGGAGACCTTTCTTTTGATACCCCACATGATTTTTGTATGATGGGGCCC
>OX457085.1:66840840-66879462 GCA_949752835.1 Empis stercorea
AATGGGGTGTATTTCGTGGGGCGCCGTGTGTCATGTAGGGGCTAAAATGGGGGCAATGTGGGCTCCATCATACAAAAATCATGTGGGGTATCACATGAAAGGTCTTGAAGAGTACATATCGTTGGGTGGTCCATTGGGCACCGTGGGTCAATTGGGGCCTAAAATAAAAAAAAATCATGTTGGGTATAATATGGAAGGTCATGAAGATTACATCTTAGGTCAAACGAGCCCAAGACCACTTAACAGAAAATGAAAATGTTACATGTTGAAATTAACAGAAAATATAAATTTAACAGAAAATGTAAAATTTTACAGAAAATGTGGAATTTAACAGAAAATGTAAAATTTAACAGAAAAATGAAAATTTAATAGAAAGTGTCAAATTTAACAGAAAAATGTAAAATTTAACAGAAATTGTAAAATTTAATAGCCGATGTAAATTTAACAGAAATTGTAAAATTTAGCAGAAGAAATAAATTTAACAGAAAATGCTAATTTAACAGAAAATGTAAAATTTTAAAAGAAAGGTAAAATATATTGCAATATGCAAAATTTAACAGAAAATTAAAAATTTTACAAAAAATGTAAAATTTATTACTTTCCCTTCTCTGAATTCACACTTCCAGTATATTTATTACTTGCCCTTTTATGAATTAACACTTCCAGTATGTCGGTATTTCGGTATCTCCTCACCTGGCCATAACTCTTAAACGGCTTGACCGATTGAGCTCAAATTTGGAAGTTTGGTGCCCTATAAATTTGGGATCTTTTTGATGAGGAGGAAGGGGGCACGGAGGGCCGCTTAAATTTTTAAATGTACCTAAAAAAGCATGCCGGGACCCAAAACGGGAGCAATGTTGGACCCCACCACACAAAAATCATGTGGGGTATCAAATAAAATGTTTTGAAGTGTATATTTCAATGGGGTGTATTTCTTGGGGCGCCGTGTGTCATGTAGGGCTAAAACGGGGGCAATGTTGGGCCCCATCTTACCAAAAACTATGTGGGGTATCAAATGAAAGGTCTTCAACAGTACATCTCAATGGATAGTAACCCGGAGGGTGTCGTAAGTCATCTCGGGTCCAAAACGGGGGCATTGTGGAGCCCCAGTATACAAAAAATCATGTGCGGAATCCAATGAAAGGTCTTGAAGAGTATATCTCAATGAGGGTAGTCCGTGGGGCACATTCGATTATACGGGGGCCCAAAAGTGGGTCATGTGGGCCCATTATACAAAAATCATGTGGGATATTAAATGAAAGGTCTTGAAGAGTATATTTAAATGAGCGTAGTCCGTAAAGGCACACTGGGTTACACGAGGTTCCAAAAGGGGGTCATGTGGGTCAACATGGCCTTAAATCATAAAAATATCGTGTAGGGTATCAAATGAAAGGTCGTGCAGAGTACATCTCGTGGGCCCCAAATCTGTTCCGAGAGGTACTCTGGGTCTTGTGGGGCCCATAATGCAAAACGACTTGAGAGGTATAAAATAAAAGGTATTGAAGAATACATCTTGTTGCGCAGTCCACGGAGCTTCATAATTCATGTTAGGGCCCAAAACCTGTGTCATGTGGGGGCCCATCATAAAAAAATCAGGTGGGGCATCAAATAAAAGGTCTTGAAGTGTAGTCCGAGCAGTACCCTGGCTCATGTGGAGCCGATTATACAAAAAACATCAGCCACATGTGGAATTCCAAATCGTGGGCCATGAGTAGCTCAAACAAATCATTCCCAAGTTGTCAAAGTATTTAAATATTTTTAGTCGGTTAAATTAATAAATATTTGACCGACTAAAAAGTGTAAAATAAAAAATATAAATAAAAAAAGTTTTTTAAAAATACTTTCCCTTAAAGAAATATTCAACTAAAAAGTAATAAACAAGAAAATAATACCACATCAATGTACTTTCCCGTTGAAATTGAGCAACTGTCAACAATAGTAAGGGAAAGGTAGACCTCTTTATAAATGGCATTAATTCTGATAAGGTCTACTTTCCCTTACTATTGTTGACAGTTGCTCAATTTCAACGGGAAAGTACATTGATGTGGTATTATTTGCTTGTTTATTACTTTTTAGTTGAATATTTCTTTAAGGGAAAGTATTTTTAAAAAACTTTTTTTATTTATATGATCCCACATGACCCACATTTGGGCCCCCGTATAATCGAATGTGCCCCACGGACTACCCTCATCGAGATGTACTCTTCAAGACCTTTCATTTGATACCCCACATGATTTTTTTCATTATGGAGCCCAATATTGCCCCCGTTTTGGGACCGATGTGACCCACGGCGCCCCCCGGAGTACCGTTCAATGAGATGTACTCGTCAAGACCTTTCATTTGATACCCCACATGATTTTTTGTATTATGGAGCCCAACATTGCCCCCGTTTTGGGCCCGACATGACCCACGGCGCCCCCCGGACTACCGCTCAATGAGATGTACTCGTCAAGACCTTTCATTTGATACCCCACATGATTTTTTGTATTATGGGGCCCCACATTGCCCCGATTTGGATCCGTCATGACCCACGGCTCCCCCCGGAGTACCGTTCAATGAGATGTACTCGTCAAGACCTTTCATTTGATATCCCACATGGTTTTTTTGGTACATTCAAAAATTAAACGGCCCTCCGCGCCCCCGTCCCCCTAATCAAAATTTATATGGTACCAAGCCATTGATGACACGAGGTCAACTTCCAAATTTGAGCTCAATCGGTCAGGCCGTTTAAGAGTTATGGCCAGGTGATGAGATATATATATATATATATATATATATATAAATAAATATACCTATATACTGGAAGTGTGAATTCATAAAAGGGAAAGTAAAAGGGTTCTATTTATTAATAATAAGTATAAAATCTTCTAAATGACTATAAAACCCATCGGAATTCCACTGTAAAATATTTAAATTATTTTCATATGACACTATTCAAATATATTAAAAGACTCTATGTCGTAACTATCCATGAAACAATTATACAAGACAAGGCATTGCGCATATTATCGAAATCTATCAAATGACGTCAGGTGAGAGTATAAAAAAAATTATATTAACCCTTTCGCCACATTGGAACAATACATCCCAGCAATTTTCATCATAGTATTACAATTTTCATCATAGTATTATGGATATTTTCAAAGCCATATCTTGTATAATTGTATCAGTTATATTAATAATTTCTATTTTATAGAATCTACAAGTATTATTATTATTTATTATTTTAAATTATTTTTTCTTGTTTTTAATTAATTTTATATTGCGATTACTAATATCTTTTGTAAGATTGACCTTCACTTCACTGCTTCACATTTCACATGTATAATCTTATACCAATTTTAACAAATTTTTTATGGTTCATTTTGAAATTATGGCGTAATTTTTAATGATTCATGTTTTCTACCTTATTCTTTAGGAAATATTAGCGTTTCCTATATTTTTTTTAATTAAACATTTAGTATTAAGTTTTATTTTTTAAAAATGTAAAAAATAACATATAATATTATTTGCCCTTAAAAATATAAGAAAATGTAAAAATAATTAAACTTCCAAAAAAAATTTTAAAAAATGTGGTCAAAAAGCATATAAAGGCAGTCGAAAATCAAATTATTAAAATTTGGACTAAAGTTTTATCAACTAAATATGTTTTGATTTATAAATAATATTTAATAGACAAATTTCGTCAAGCGATTTAGTTTTTGGCTAGTGGTGGGAGATCTACTTTTAAATATTTTAATACAATTCGCTGCGTGTCTGCCAAATCGTCTCCAATAAATTTTCATTTAAAAGTTTAGCATTACTAATTTTCGAATTAATAATGTTATTGAATTAATTTTCTTGTAACAGTTTTTAATAGTTGTTTCACACCTGCTTAATATTAATTGATCAATTAATTTAGTTACATACCAGCTCTTTCGCCGCGATTTTTAATTAAAACAGGTTTTAATTCTACCCGACTTTCTATAGTACCATTTCGTATTAAGCTTTCTTTAGCTTTTCCTACATTTCTGTTCGTTATAATTCAATTTGTTTTAATTATTATCTGCTGTTTCTTTCATTTTTATATTAAAGATTCAATTCTATTTATAAGCCATGCGCAGATTATAAGTATCGCCTTCGTAAGGTCGAATGTAAGTAAATAATATCTGGCCATAAGGCATAACCACATAACTCGATTTTAATAGTTTTTCAGAATTAACAAATCAAGTTAAAAACTTAATTTTTAAAAAAAGTATACAAGCTATGTTAATGAAATTTTATATGCTTTTAATAGGAACTATAAATAAGGAAACAAAAAAGTTATAAAGTAAAAACCCTAATATGTTATTATTCCTCATCCTCATTACGAAATATTAAATACATATCTAAACTTATGTTGTTATTTTCAATTTAATTCTTCATTTTTTTTCAGCATATTTGGTGTTATGCTAATATTCCAAATTAAACTTCAAATAACTTTTATAGATAATGAATTTAATTTATTTCAATTGTCAAAACAAAATTATATTAATAACAACAACAATTCATTTAATTAAAAAAATAAAAATATTGTTTATGAAATAAAAAAACGCAGAATTAATAGTTGTTTCACACCTGCTAATAAGCATTTAATTTTGTTGTTTCACACCTGCTAATAAGCATTTAATTCACACCTAAAATAAGCATTTAATTTTGTTAGTTACTCATATACTTCCAATTCTTCTGTTAGATCAGGATGGAAATTTGGTTTTTTGATAGTAGGTAAACTTTCATAGAAAATGTGGAAGCATAATTCTATTAATGGCAACATATCCATTAAATCTTTTTTATTTTCCACACGAATAGGCATTATTTCACTATAAAAAAAATATCTTTAATACCACGTTTCCTAATGTAGCTACATTTTGAACAGCTACATTTTGGTCAAGAGTAGTGTTATATTCAATAATATCAAAATTTTCTTTTTTATATCCAAGGCACTTTACATGGTGCACAAATAAATTTGTTGGACTTCATATCGATGTTACGCCAAGTAAATTTATTTTTCACTAAAGCTGAAAAATCAAAGATATCGTCTTGTGTCATTTCGATAACATTAAATTTATTTTTTGTTCAACGTTCCTCAGAAAATTGTACCAGTCCCGGCGATGATGTATGTTCACTGCTTTTTTTTCGTTTACAATAACGAATGGTCAACAGGAAATAAAAATTTGTGGTTCATTTCATCAATAAAATTGTTGGTATAACGTATGAACAAACAACAAAAACATAGCAGCAACAAAGCTGTTCTTATTTTTCCCTCCACGAAAATCGCTATAAAAAGTAGCAGTTTTAGCCGAGCCTGTAGTTGAGATTAAGAATAAATATTTAAATAGGCACGAGGCAATTTCATTCCCTCCCCGTTTTGCTAAGGCCTAATGCCACATACAACAATATGGAGTACCAGTCCCACAATGATGAACAGTCAAATTATATGTCCACAATTGGCATTTGTAGAACATTACAGACGTACGCAAATATGGGGTTGCCAAGCACTGTTCCAAATCAAATGCAAATTCTTAATATGTAGTGTCGCTAATTGATAAAAGTTTATCTGTTGCTTTACTTTTGTAAGCATTATCGGCATCAAGTAGATGTTACCTCTGTTTTTCTTTCAATTCAATCATCGAAGATGGTCCTACTTCAGCTACGTCGATTTTTGCCTTGTTTTTTTTTGTATAATTGGTTCTACATGAACCAGGGTACCACTGATACTGCCCAACGGGATGTACTCTTCAAGACATTTCATTTGATGCCCCACATGATTTTTTAATGATAGGCCCACATGACACACTTTTGGGGCCCACATCAATTAAATATGTTTTTATTTATAAATAATATTTTTATCAACTAAATATATTTTTATTTATAAATAATATTTAATAGACAAATTTCGTCAAGCGATTTAGTTTTTGGCTAGTGGTGGGAGATCTACTTTTAAATATTTTAATACAATTCGCTGCGTGTCTGCCAAATCGTCTCCAATAAATTTTCATTTAAAAGTTTAGGATTATTAATTTTCGAATTAATAATGTTATTGAATTAATTTTCTTGTAAAAGTTTTTAATAGTTGTTTCACACCTGCTTAATATTAATTGACCAATTAATTTAGTTACATACCAGCTTTTTCGCCGCGATTTTTAATTAAAACAGTTTTTAATTCTACCCGACTTTCTATAGTACCATTTCTTATTAAGCTTTCTTTAGCTTTTCCTACATTTCTGTTCGTTATAATTCAATTTGTTTTTATTATTATTTGCTGTTTCTTTCATTTTTATATTAAAGATTCAATTCTATTTATAAGCCATGCGCAGATTATAAGTATCGCCTTCGTAAGGTCGAATGTAATTAAATAATATCTGGCCATAAGGCATAACCACATAACTCGATTTTAATAGTTTTTCAGAATTAACAAATCAAGTTAAAAACTTAATTTTTAAAAAAAGTATACAAGCTATGTTAATGAAATTTTATATGCTTTTAATAAAAACTATTAAGAAGTACACAAAAAAGTTATAAAGTAAAAACCCTAATATGTTATTATTCCTCATCCTCATTACGAAATATTAAATACATATCTAAACTTATGTTGTTATTTTCAATTTAATTCTTCATTTTTTTTTCAGCATATTTGGTGTTATGCTAATATTCCAAATTAAACTTCAAATAACTTTTATAGATAATGAATTTAATTTATTTCAATTGCCAAAACAAAATTATATTAATAACAAAAACAATTCATTTAATTAAAAAAATAAAAATATTGTTTATGAAATAAAAAAACGCAGAATTTAAGCATTAAATTTTGTTAGTTATTCATATACTTCCAATTCTTCTGTTGGATCAGGATGGAAATTTGGTTTTTTGATAGTAGGTAAACTTTCATAGAAAATGTGGAAGCATAATTCTATTAATGGCAACATTCCATTAAATCTTTTTTCTTTTCCACACGAATAGGCATTATTTCACTATAAAAAAATATCATTAACACCACGTTTCCTACATGGTGCCAAATAAATTTGTTGGACTCCATATCGATGTTACGCCAAGTAAATTTATTTTTCACTAAAGCTGAAAAATCAAAGATATCGTCTTGTGTCATTTCGATAACATTAAATTTATTTTTTGTTCAACGTTCCTCAGAAAATTGTACCAGTCCCGGCGATGATGTATGTTCACTGTTTCTTTTTCGTTTACAATAACGAATGGTCAACAGGAAATAAAAATTTGTGGATTCCGAATAGAAACGTAGATTTTCAAATCGTCCGCAAATAGAAGGAATTTGCAATTTTTAAACTTTAGCGTGAGATCATTGATAAATACAAGGAATAAAAGTGGTCCCAAATGGCTTCCTTGAGGGACTCCAGACGGTACATCAATTGATTCCGAACAAGTGTTGTTTAACTTAACGAACTGTTTGCGATCACTCAAATAGGAAGAGATCCAGGTTAATAGTACCCCGCTTACACCGAATTTGCGTAGTTTGAGCACTAGCAATCTATGGTCTACTTTGTCGAACGCTTTGCTGAAATCCGTGTAGATTGCGTCAACTTGATTACCTTGATCCATTTCATGCAAGATAAATGATGTGTAGTCAGAGAGATTTGTAACCGTTGATCTTCCTCTCGTGAAGCCAGGTTGGTATATGCAGATAGAACTAAGGAGGTGATCGTAGAGCTTAGTAGTTATTATTTTTTCAAACAGTTTGGGTATTGCTGAAAGAATAGCAATACCACGATAATTTGTTATATTTGTTCTGTCGCCACTCTTGAAAATCGGACATATAGATGATTTTTTCCATGCATCTGGAAAGGTTCCTGATTCCAGGGACTTGTTAAAGATGTCCAATAACGGTGAAACTAGTTGTGCTGCACAATTTTTTAAGAATATTGGTGAAATATTATCTGGTCCAGCTTTTTTATTGCCATCTAGTAAGAGAAGTTCCTTTAATAGTTCGTCTTGACTTATCTTTAAATGTGTCAAATTTCGACCATTGTTATCTATATACTCAAACATGTCATTGTCAAATGATAATTTGTCAGTATACACAGATTTAAAGAACTGGGCAAGCTTATTACTAATATCTGACTCGTTAGTAAATTCCTCACCAGACATATGCATTTTACTTGGCAATCCTTTTGATTTCTTTTTGTAGTCTACGTACGAATAGAAATTTCGGGGATTGTTTTTTAAGTCTGAACTAGTTTTTGAGATGAAACTCTCATAACATCTGGATTCATGATTCCGGAACTCAAGACTTAAAGTGTTGTAACATAATAGGTCGCAATCCAGCTTTGATTTATTCCATTTACGATGAGCTTTGTTCTTGCGATTTTTAAGATTAATTAGTGTCTTATCATACCAAGGTGGTGATCGTGTAATTCGTACCAATTTTTTTGGTATATAATTTTCGATCACTTCGCAAAGCTTATTGTGAAGTTCATCCACATCAGTATTCAGATTTTCAGCATTTATGTTCCACTCACAGCCAGTCAATATTCTATTGATCTGATCATAATTTGCTTTATGAAAGTTGTATTTTTCAAAACTACGAGTTGGTTCCATAAAGTTGTCATCATAGAAATAGTTTACACTAAATGTCTTGTGAAAAACGGTTGTTTTTGACGTTATTATCGGGACGCACTCATTTAATATGAAATTATCAGATACATTGGTGAAGACCAGGTCTAAAAAATTAAAAAAATTGTTTTTAGACCACAGATCTGATTTATATCATATTCTGATAGATGATCTAGAACGCAAGCCAAATTTTTTTGGTATATAATTTTCGATCACTTCGCAAAGCTTATTGTGAAGTTCATCCACATCAGTATTCAGATTTTCAGCATTTATGTTCCACTCACAGCCAGTCAATATTCTATTGATCTAATCATAATTTGCTTTATGAAAGTTGTATTTTTCAAAACTACGAGTTGGTTCCATAAAGTTGTCATCATAGAATAGTTTACACTAAAAGTCTTGTGAAAAACGGTTGTTTTTGACGTTATTATCGGGACGCACTCATTTAATATGAAATTATCAGATACATTGGTGAAGACCAGGTCTAAAAAATTAAAAAAAATATTTTTTAGACCACAGATCTGATTTATATCATATTCTGATAGATGATCTAGAACGCAAGCTTGTTCATTGGATGTTATATTTATAGCATCCCAGATAGAATTATTGTCATCATTTTGAGCCCATTTTAAATTAGGAAGATTAAAATCACCGAACATAAAAAAGTCATCGTTATCTTTAAGTTTAGATAACAAGTCAGTTGGGATTGTCATATTATTTTTATAAATTTCTTCGTTTAATCCGGGTTGAATATAAAAAGAGCCAATAATAATATTTTTGTCTTTAGTAGATATATTAACCCAAATTTGTTGGGAGGTGTTGAAGTCGATGTTATACGTTGATATATCAACTTCTTTACATACGATGGAGCAATGAACGGCTATAAGAACACCACCTCCTCTATCTTGATTATTCGATAGACTACGATCACATCTGAAAATCTTCCATGAAGAGTCCAAGATCTCAGTATCGAGATGATCGTTTTATTTTAACCATGTTTCAGTGATGACTAAAACATTATATTCACTGGAGGATGCAAGTCTATGAAAATCAACTAAGCAGCTACGCATTCCTGACATATTTTGGTAGTATATTCGTAACTCTTTACGTGAATCAGAATTGATCTTTTCACAAGATGGTCCAATTCTGTTCAGTCGTGAATTAAATTCACGAACTTTGAAATTGGGTGGCCATTTACTACTTTTCAATAAGCTATCTCAGACAGACACAGGTACCGTACCTATAAAGTTGGAGTAGGATAGATTAGAATCAGCGTTGTCCCATGGCACCATTAAGTTGCAGCTTCTAACAGGGCATCCAAATGTTTTCTGTATAAAATTTGTAATATCAGCTGAAGTTGTCGATACATAAGCATATTTTATGTAAATGCTGGTGTACTGATCAGTTATATTACAATTTAGCAGGCAATAATTAGAATCTTCGTTGTGTTTTACAACATCTGTAGTACCAGAAATGACTGGTAAATTATTGACCTCGGGTAATAGAAGTGAAGTTATTGGTTTCTTAGGAACACGGACGAAAAAACCTATACTGGGCTTCACGTTGTCGCTGTAGATACTCCATTCGCTTTAAAGAAATATGGCTGCGATAGGTTTTTAAATCAGCCGATACCTTATCGGATGAGACGCCAAAACTTTCGTGATATGTATCATAGATGATCCTTAGATCCGCAGGATTTGATGGAAGACCTTCCTGTTGGATTAAAATCATTACATGTGTTTTAGTTTTACCATCGATGCATGTATCCTGATCCTGATCATGTAGATAAGCCAAAAATAAACGCACGTTTTCGAAAATTCTATGATCTCTAAGCCGGGAAAGTATCTACTATCAGCTTGTTTGGCTGAGCTTTTGGTAAACCTTACAATTGGTGGAATTAAAGGATCAGCAAGGTTAGGAGATGCGCGTGGAATAACAGGATGATGGGTTGACTTTGAAGTTCCAGCGATATAAGTTTCCCCTTGCACAATGTAATTACAAGGACATCGTTTTTAGCACATTTCCAACCAAATTGGAAGAAATGTGTATATTAGTTTCACTCTGTCTGTCCGTCTGTCTGTCCGTCCGTCCGTTTACACAAACTTCTACATCTATTAAGATAGAGTGTTAAAATTTTGACCATAGATAGATAGTAATAAAATAATAGGTCCAGTAAAACAAAATATTCTTCTATCTCTTTTCCCCTCTAAGTTATTCCCCCTCCAAGTTCGAAAATTTCCCATACTGAACATCTAATAACTTTTAAACCAATAAAAATTTTTGAGGTCTGTAAAAGCTATAAGATAGGAAAATCTTTTATCTTAATTGTGAAATTAACAAATTTTTTAAAATTTAATTCTTTGATGTATAAATATACCGTTACCTTCATACAACTTTTTTTAGTTTTTTTAACACCCTGTATTTCGCAAACTGCTTACTATGGAAGGTTGAAATTTATGTACCAAAGAGATATCTAAAAAATAACTAGAGTCTCTGAAGAAATTGTATTCGTATCTCCCCTGCCCTTTCCGTTGTGGCCCTTCAAAAATCAAAAAAAATTTTACTTCACTTGTAAAATTATAACTGCACAATATTTTTAAAAACAAATATTGAGAAAACTTTCGAAAATCATATTTCTTTAAAGTGCATTAATTAATAAATTATAATCATTTGCCTCACACTTATAATTAATCGAAATGCTGAATCATGTAAAATTTTGCAAAAAACGAACATTTTGCATATTTTTAGGAGTTATATAAATTGAATATTGGATATTATTTCATATCAAATCATGTTAAATTAAAAGCAAAATCAAAGAAAAGTTAAATCATAAGTTTATATATATTTTGCTGGAATAGAAGGAAAAAAATTAATAAAATCGAACAGGGCCGCATTTTTTACCTATATTTACCATATCATTTTTTATCTTTCTATGTACGAGTACATTGAAAATACTACTAAAAAATACTATACACGTATGTATATGAATTCCCATTGTTTTAGAATAGCTCATAGTTCTACATGAGGCGATTTTGAGGAAATGTGCTTTTGACAAATCCGGGGTTTGTTTATCGTATTTTTATTATTATTGTTGGTAGTACTATTAATGTTGTTATTATTATTGTTATTGTTATTATTATTAATATTATTGTTATTATTATTATTAGTATTATTATTATTAGTAGTAATACTATTATTATTATTGTGGTTGTTTTCATCATCATTATTATTATTATATTAATATTATCATTTATATCACTATTATTGTTGTTATTAGTAGTAGTAGTATTATTGTTATTAGTATTAATATTATTATTATTGTTGTTTTTGTTGTTGTTATTATTTTTATTTTTATTTTTAGATTTTCGTTTAGTACTGTACCTATTTTTATTTCTACTATTACCATTGTTATTTTTATTTTTAATATTATTATTATTATTCTTAATATGGCTCTTATTATTTCTATGATTATTTTTGTTATTGTTTTTCCTTTTAATATTATTATTATCATTGAAACTATTAATTAGTGCTCTACGGTATGAAATAGGTGAAGATACCGGGTAATAAAATTGTGGTAATATAGAAGATGAATAATTATGTGTATGAAGTTGCGGATGGTATTGTGACTGGCGCCGTCGTAGTATAAATTCGCCATTCACTCTATTATTATTATTATTATTATTTTTATTAGCATTAATATTGTTGTTGTAATTTTTGTTTTTGTTTTGCTTCATATATTGAAAATATATGAAGCTTTGTGGCGCGGTCTAAATTTCGAAATTTTTTTTTTCGAGATTTTGATTTTTCTGGACGTTTTAGATGTCAGGGAATCAGAATCAGCAAAAAAAAAATCCGTGTCCGCCGTACGCCGTACGCCGTACGCAAAGTAAAAATACACTTTTTTAAACGCTTAGAAATAGTATAAGCACTCGTGCGATTTGTACAAAAATTGCAACATATATAAAGTAAGGATGGAAATTTATGTGTATGGTATCCTTTTTTGAATCGTTTCCCTGCAATCCCCCTAGCGGAGCGTTGAAAATGTGCACTTCAAAAAAATACCCCTAAATATTGTCGGATCTTTACATTGTTTCACAGATATATGTATAGACGCCATATAAAGAAGATTGCAAAAATTTGGAGCCCTAGGTCCTCGCCCTCCTATTTTATAGTAATATTAAAACAAAAATTTTGAAATTTTAAATGCCTATAAAACCGGTTTGAGTTTATATAAAACATTGTTACTTCTAACATAGATGCAGCACGTAAGTGCATTTCGATTTCATATAAAAAAATTACCTCCCACCTTCTTTAAGTGGGTGAGGGGGCCTATGTATGAAATAAGCTACATACCTTGAGGGGGGAAATTAATTGAAAAAATTAGAAACTATGTTCTTAAATATACTATGTTACACATTGTGCATAAAAATCAGCTTCGTACCTTTACCCCCCTGGATTTTACAGGTGAAAGAATTTTTATGGGACTACTAAAATTGAATTTTTGGTATTTAAAATGACTATAAAATAAGCTGCATTTCAGATAGGGTCTTATATCTTGTAGGTTTGGTATAATAGATTGATATATTTCGAAAACATTCAAAAAATTTACCCCTTTCCCTTTTATTATGGGTGAGGGGGTAATTTTATGAAAGAGGCTGCAACTCCTCAGCGGGGGACTGGATTGAAAAAATGAGAAACTATTTTCTTAAAAGTACTATCTTACAACTTGTGCTAAAAATTTATTTCCCTACCTGCAACCCCCTCTAAGCTACATCACTTAGAAATGTTACATTTCAAAATTTATTATATAGTTTATGAAAATTGAATATTTGGAACTTAAAATGACTATAAAATAAGCCGCTTTTCAGATAGGGTCCTATATCTTGTAAGCTAGGTATAATAGGTTGGTGTCTTTCGAAATCATTCAAAATTTTCACCCGTTTCCCTTTTCATATGGGTGAGGGGGTATATCTATTAAACAGGCTGCAGCACCTCGGCGGGGGACTGGATTGAAAAAATGAGAAATCATTTTCTTAAAAATACACACCTACACCTTGTATACAAAATTGAGACACGTACCTTTAACCCCCTTCATTTTACAGGGGCAAAAATTTCGAAATTTATAGAATAAAAACATATGTATGTACATTTCGAGTATTTAGTATAAATATAGTATTACAAATTCGAGTACTTATTTATAAAAACTTGATTGTAATTTTAAATTGTACAACATTGGGAGTTTTGTAAAAATCATAATTTTTATTTAATTCTTCGTTTTCACTAAATCCTAGGTAGATCAAAAGGGTATATGAAGCACTCTTCCAAATTGGCAGCTTTTTTATTATTACGTTTATTATTATTATTGCTCTTATCGTTATTTTTGTGTTTCTTTATGATTTTATCATTTTTCTTCTTTTTATTGTTATTATCTCGAATTTTCGATGGTAGTTTATGTGGTAACTTTTTTTCCCAAGCTGTGGCATTTATACTACGTGGCATTTATACTACGCCACAACTGAACTTTATCAAGTAAAGATACAGCTGTATGTACTGTAACGTCATCTTTAAAACTACTATGTTTAGCTTTATCCTTTTTCAAAAAACGTGGATGGACGCTTTTGCAGAGTACGTCTGTAATACCAAAATTACTCACAATGAATTTTTTTAACCATACAGCGTCATAGAGCAAGGGCGGACCTCGAATGTATAATGAGCAGCATTTAATTGGAACAGCTTCGTCAACAATACGTTCTTTAATTATGTCCTTTGTATTAGTAACATTGGTGTCGTCATTATTCATAACATTTTCAATGGTATTAATCTCCTCAAATATCGACGTGCAGTTAAAATTTAAATTTGGCTGGGTCTCCGGTACACCTTCTTTGATTGGATTTTTGCTTTTCAATTCGTCAATAACATCATTAAAAATTAATCTCATAGAAGCAAGTTCATTACCATAGTTTGATAATATGGTCTTTATTTCATGCGGACTATGCATTTGATGTAGTGCATTTTGAATCTTATTTGAAAACTCTAGATTTTGAGATTCGTTTTTATCAAATATAGATTGAAATTTTACTGCATAACTATCGGATGAAGTTTTCAGTTTTTTTATTGCTGAAAGTAAGTTGTCAAATTGAAAGTTTAGTTTTTCAGACAGAGAATCGCTAATTCTGTTTTCCATTTCTTTAAACGTATCTAAGCTAATATAAAGTTTATCAACTTTATTTGAAAATAGACTCAGATTATCGGTTTGAGATTTACACTTACTATCAATTTTATGTACATGGCAGCTTATATCGTCTACATGTTGCAATATCATATTAATATTTTCATCTGCTTTTGAAAATTTAGTATCATTTTTGCGCATACTGATTTTTATAGAATCAAGTGTATCAGTCACTGATTTCAATATGTCATTGTTTGATTTAATAGCAAGCATGACATGAGAAAGATTTATTGATTTACATTCATTGCAAAAGTATAGGAATGAACGATTATATTCTTTCAAATATTTTCTAGCTGTACGTGAAATGCCAACACATTGAGGATGGTAAAAAGTGTTGCAAATGCCGTTACATGCTAATATTTCGTTGTTAGTGTCGTTAATTTCAATACAGCAATTATTACTGTTACATTTATACATTATAAAGGCCGTAAAGATATTAACACTGGACCAAAAACAAATTTAAATATTATAATTTTCAAAGTTACAAAGTCAAAAATAAAATATAATAATATTCAGAAACAGATGACAAAATGATCAATAAAATTGTTGGTATGACGTATGAACAAACAACAATCAATAATATTGTTTTCATAAATAAAATTGTTGGTATGACGTATGAACAACAAAAACATAGCAGCAACAAAGCTGTTCTTATTTTTCCCTCCACGAAAATCGCTATAAAAAGTAGCAGTTTTAGCCGAGCCTGTAGTTGAGATTAAGAATAAATATTTAAATAGGCACGAGGCAATTTCATTCCCTCCCCGTTTTGCTAAGGCCTAATGCCACATACAACAATATGGAGTACCAGTCCCACAATGATGAACAGTCAAATTATATGTCCACAATTGGCATTTGTAGAACATTACAGACGTACGCAAATATGGGGTTGCCAAGCACTGTTCCAAATCAAATGCAAATTCTCAATATGTAGTCTCGCTAATTGATAAAAGTTTATCTGTTGCTTTACTTTTGTAAGCATTATCGGCATCAAGTAGATGTTACCTCTGTTTTCCTTTCAATTCAATCATCGAAGATGGTCCTACTTCAGCTACGTCGATTTTTGCCTTGTTTTTTTTTGTATAATTGGTTCTACATGAACCAGGGTACCACTGATACTGCCCAACGGTATGTATTCTTCACGACTTTTCATTTGATACCCTACATGATATTTTTATGAATTTGGGCCAGTTGACCCACGGTGCCCCATGGACTACCCCACGAGATGTACTCTTCGAAACCTTTCATTTGATGCCCCACTTGATTTGTTTGTATGATAGGCCCACATGGCCCAGGCTGCCTCTCGGATTACGCAACAGCATATACTCTTCAAGACATTTCATTTGATGCCCCACATGATTTTTTAATGATAGGCCCACATGACACACTTTTGGGGCCCACATGCCTCACTGCGTCTCTCGGACTATGCAACGAGATATACTCTTCTAAACCTTTCACTAGATACCCCACATTGTTTTTTTTATATAATGGCCCCACACGGCCCAGGTTTAGGCCCTCGTGTAATCAAGGGTGCACCACGGACTACCCTTATTTAAATATGCTATCCAAGACTTTTCTTTTGATACCCCACTTGACTTTTTTGTATTATGGGGCCCAACATGGCCCAGGTTTTATTCCCCAAGATGACCCACGGCACCCCCGGACTACCCTCCATTGAGAACTACTTCGGACTACCCCCATTACCCCGGACTTACCCTCATAGAGATGTGGTGCACCATGTACTATCCTTATTGAAAAGTACTCTTCAAGACCTTTCATTTGATACCTTTCACATGACTTTTTGTATAATCGGCCGCAAATGACGAACTTTTGGGCTCCCGAATAACGAAGGTGCCCCACGAACAACCCCATTGAGAAGTACTCTTCAAGACCTTTCATTTGATACCCCACATTATTTTTTGTATAATGGGCCCACATGGCCCCTTTTCGGCCCTCGTATAATCCAGGGTCCACCTCGAACTACCGTTATTGAATTATATTCTTCAAGACCTTTCATTTGATACCCCCATTAATTTTTGTTGCCATTGCCCCCGTTTTGGCCCTCACATGACTCACGGCACCCCACGAATTACTCCCAATAGAGATGTACCCTTTAAGACAGCGGTCGGCAAACTTATCTCGAAAGAGGCCAAAATGACAATTTTATAAATATGAACGGGCCAGTACCTAAGAAAATTTTAACGACTTATTTTTTTTTTAAATATATGGGTTAAGTTTTAGTTTATATCAGAAAAGTCTTGTCTGAACGTTCCCTTTTGAAAAGAAACGTCAATTTCAAATATCAAAAATTTCTACAGCTGGTGTTTTTTAGTAGGGGTGAGTTTATATCAGAAAAGTCTTGTCTGAACGTTCCCTTTTGAAAAGAAACGTCAATTTCAAATATCAAAAATTTCTACAGCTGGTGTTTTTTAGTAGAGGTGGGAAGAGAAATCTTAAAAATAAATTTATTTTTCATGATCGTCCGTGTCAGCTCTCAGAATAAGAAAAAGAAAACAAATAAGAAAAATAAGAATTTATGTTTTTTTTAAATATTTATTATTATAAAAAGTAAAAGTTAATTAACGAAATTATAATTTTTGATTCAAATTAAAATTAAACAAAACGATAATAAATATATAAAACTTAACAAAACTTTCAGACAATTAAAAAAAAATTAAACAAAAGAAAACTCAACAAAATTATAATTTAAAAAAATAAAAATAAACAAAATAAAAATAAACAAAATAAAAATATTGAAATTATTTTTTTAGTCTGTAATTTCTAATATAACAGTCAATGAGAAGAATGAAATTGACTCAATCCTTGTTTAACCAAATTATTAAAATCGACATCAAAACTTGAGGTAGCTGTTCGTAACACGGCATTAAATGTTCATCTGTCATTTTTGTACGATATTTGTTTTTTATATATTTCATCCTCGAAAATGTTTGCTCGCAGATGTAGGTGCTAGCAAAGAGACTTATAAATTCAGAAGCAAATTTTTTTAAACGAGGAAAAGCAGATGCTGGAAGATCTGTATAAAATATTATTATGTCTTTTGTTTGAAATGATGATTTCAACATATCATTCGTTTTAAGGTCAATTACTTCCATTTGCAAACTAGGAGTTACGTCAGTTATTTCAATTATAAATGGATTTTGAAATAGTTGAATTTGCTTGGAGTGGTCGTGAAAATCAGTAAATTTTTCAGAAAATTCAATTTGCAGTTTCTCAATATGATTTCTATATTTACTCACCGACAGCCCAGAATCTGCATACTCCTTCAAAATAATCTCACAGAATGTTAAATTATGTAATTGCTCTTGTGTTAATTTATTTTTAATCAATTCTAATTTCATTTCGAATGATTTGATATTTGAAAATGCTTCGTGAACCAATAGTCCATTGCCTTGAAGCCTCAAATTCAGTTCATTCATCAAGCTTGTAATATCAATTAAAAATGCTAAATCTAAAAGCCAATTTGGATTTGATAGTTCAACTATTTCCTTTTCTTTTTCGATTAAAAATATTGAAATTGCTTCTCTTAAATGAAAAAATCTTTTGAGTACATTAGCTTTACTAAGCCATCTTACTTCAGTGTAGTAAATAACATCACCATATTCAGATTCGATTTCGGACAAAAATTCTTGAAATTGTCGGTGATTTAAACTATGTCTCTTTATAAAGTTCACTATTTTTACGACTACATCCATAACAGTGCTTATTTTCAAGATTTTCATGCATAACGCATATTGATGAATTATGCAATGAAAGACAAATGGAGCTAAACCACCTGCTTCTACCACTTTTTTTGAAATGCAAACAGAAACAGCTGCTTTATTACCAGTCATATTCCTTGCTCCATCTGTAGTTATACCTCTTAAGTTTCTCCAGTTTAATCCCAACGAATCAATTGTATCTTTCACTTTTAGGAATATATCCTGTGCTGTAGTTGTTCCTTTTAAACTACAAAGTCCAGCTAATTCTTCGCATACAAAAAATTTTTCAGTGATACCACGAATAAATATTAAAAGTTGTGCAGTATCTTTCATATCACAACTTTCATCCAACGCGATAGAAAAATACTGGAATTCATTTGATTTTTTTTTAATATTTGTAAAAGATCATTTCCTATATGTTCTATACGTCTCGTAATAGTTCGCGCTTATAAAGAAATATCCATAAACATTTTTTTTTCTCTGGACAGATTTCGTCCACAATTTGTCCAATACAATTTTTTAAAAACACATCATCCGTAAATGGCTTTCCAGCTTTTGCAATTAGGTAACTAATTTTGTAACTAACACGGACACTCGTCTCATTTTGATGATAAAATGTTTTTAAACAATTTTGTTGTTCTGTGAGAGATAACATTAATTTATGAACTTCTGTTTTCCTCATATTACCTTCATAACGATCATATTCACTATGTATGGTTTGGTAATGTCGTTTAACATTATGTTCTTTGAAAACAGCTACTGTTGATTTACAAATCAGACACAAAGCTTTATTATTTTGCTTAGTGAAAAAGTACTCTAGTGTCCAATTTGTATTAAAAATCCTAGCTTCGCTATCGATTTTTCTTTTTCTATTTATCATTATTATTTCTGGGGATAAATATAAAGTTTTTAATAATTATATCAAATTTTATATTAATTAAAATTTCTCCTAACCTAAATCATCACAGAATTTTAAATTTCAAACGTTTTAAAAAAAATTCGAACACAAATGAAAATGAATGTCAGAAATGTATAAATATGACAAATAATCCAGTAAGCAAAACAAAGATAACCCAGTGAGTAATGAAATTCAATCAACCAGAAGGAAATCCAGATTGAAATTTTACACCCAGTAAACAAGAGTAACTTAAAATTGCAACATAATATTCCGAATTTTAAAAATTTAAATTGTCATCTGATTCAAACAAAAAATAAATAAAATATCAAAATAAATTTTCGTTTTTCTTACTGGAATATTTCTCTTACGAGCTTGATTTGTTTTCAATTAATAATGAGTGGGCCGCATGAAAAAGCAAGAAGGGCCGCATACGGCCCGCGGGCCTTAGTTTTCCGAACCCTGAAGACCTTTCATTTGATACCGCCCACATGATTTTTTTGGAAAATTTTAAAAAAAGCGATTTTGTGTTGAATTTTGAATAGAAAAAGATAGTTTTTAATAAAGCATTTTATTTGGTATTCCTTTTTATAATTAGGAATATACTAACTATAAAAAACTGCCGAGGGTTTGCTTAATCTTTTTTTTTTTTTTAATCCTGCTTCACTCCCTTTGGGAACATAGGGCGTCCACATAGCTTCGCCATCGTACTCTGTTTTCTGCTAGCGCTTTGAGCTCTGTCCATGTTTTCCCACTTTCATCAATTTCTTTGTTTACTGTTCTTCTCCACGTTGTTTTTGGTCTTCCCACGCTTCTTTGTCCTTGCGGGTTCCACTCAAGCGCCTTCCTTGTAATTGTTTGTGGTGGTCTAAGTAACGTGTGTCCTATCCATCGCCATTTTCGTCTTTTTATCTGCGCATCTAGCGTTTCTTGTTTCGTTAATGACCATAGTTCTGTGTTTCTGATTCGCCTTGGCCAGAATATTGTACATATTTTACATAGACATTTATTCACAAAGACTTGTAGTTTGTTTATGCTGTTCTGTTTTACAAGCCATGTCTCACATACCTATAGCAGGAGTTGAATATTCTTATTTTTGTTCCTCTAGCTAGCTGTGATGACCTCCATATTGTCCATAGTCTTCCAAACGCCATTCTTGCTAGTTTTAGCCTGTTTAGTATGACTTCATGAGCACCTCCCGTGGTTGTGATTATACTGCCAAGGTAGTTAAATTCGCTCACTTCTTTTATGGGTGTGTTGTTGATGCTGATTGGTGTGTTGTTAGTTGTGTTTATTCGTAGTGACTTCGTCTTCTTTATATTTATTTTCAGGCCGACTTCTAGAGCTTCTTCTCCAAGTGTTTTTACTTTTGCTTGCATATCTCTATGTGCGTGGGCAAGCAGCGCGATGTCGTCGGCGTAGTCTAAATCCTCCAATCTACTAGTGAGCGTCCATTTTATTCCTCTTTGTACTGGATTTGTTTTCTTCATAACATCATCTAGGACGGCGTTGAACAGTGTCGGGGAGAGGGGACATCCTTGCTTGACTCCCGTCCTAATTCTTAATGGATCATTTAACTTGCCATTACGAAGGATTCTTGTTTCAGCGTCATCATACATAGCTTTAATTAGGCGTATTATTTGACTGGGTATTCCTCTATTTGCTAGTGCTGTCCATATTGCTTCGCGTTTTATTGTGTCGAATGCTCTCTCGAAGTCGACGAATGTTATGTATAGCGATGACTTGCACTCCAATGATAGTTCTATCACTAGTCGTAAGGTGTTTGACTGGTCTATACAACCCCGCTTTTTTCTAAATCCAGCTTGTTTTTCTCGTAGAGACTCCTCGATTCTGTCCTCCATTCTGGAGAGAATGATGAGAGCTAAGATTTTGTTTACCGTGTTTAGTACAGTGATGCCTCTCCAGTTTTTGCATTCTTTTAGGTCTCTTTGGAAGCTTGATTATTATGCCTTCTTTCCAGGAGGATGGAATTCTTTCACTTGCCCATATTTGCTCCAGGATTGGCTGTAGAATGTCTGTCATTATGCTGGGATTGACTTTTAACATTTCAGCGGGTATCCCATCTGGGCCTTCAGCTTTGTTCCTCTTTAGTTTATCTAGGGCCATTATTACTTCTCTGCGAGTTGGAGGGTTTTCATTGACTCGATTATTACGACCTTGAGTTCCGAGTGGTGTTTGCTGTTGTTGTTGATGTTGTTCTCTGCTGTTTGTTTCTTCAAAGTACTCTTTCCATCTGTGGATCTGTTTATCTGTAGATGTTAATAGTTGGCCATTTTTGTCTTTGACTGGATGGTTTTGTCTTCCACTTTTGTTTGATAAGATTCGTATTTTGTTGTGCAGTAGATGCATGTTGTTTAATTCGGCTGCCTTTTGCGCTTCTATCGCTATATTGTTATAGAACTTACGCTTGTCTTTCCTTGCGGATTTCTTGACGTCTTTGGCAATGTTGTTGTATTCAACTCTAAGTTCGCTAGATCATATCTTTACCAACTTTATTTGTAATTCTTGTCTTTGTTTTATTTTTGTCCATGTTTCTTCGGAGATCCATTCTTTTCGGTGCGGTTCGGTTGTTCCTAGGTTTTCTATTCCTATCTCGCGTAGAGTTGTTTGTAGATTTTCTTCATTCGTCTGTTCTATTGGTAGTGCTGTTTGTATTCTTGTTACTAGTTCATTTCTTGTCTCTTCTAGTATTAGTTTGTGAGCATTTAGTCGTTTCTTTCTTATCTTTGTTGTGTTTCTGATTACTGATGGTCTTAGTGGTATATCGCCTGTAAGTAGTATAGTAGTAGTATAGTAGTACTATGAATGTCGGCTCCTCTTCGTGTTCTTACGTCTAATAATGATTGTTTCCATTTCTTACTGATGCATATATGGTCTATTTGGTTTCGTGTTCCTCCGTCTGGTGATTCCCACGTATATTTGTGTATTTCTTTGTGTGGAAAGGGTGTTACACCTATTACCATATTGTTTCTAAGCATGTTTCTATTAGACGTTCTCCGTTGTTGTTAACATCACCCACTCCATGTTGTCCCAATATGTTTCTTGGTGTATTGTCTCTTCTTCTCCCAACTTTTGCATTTAGGTCACCCATTAATATGACGATGTCTGTTCTAGGGATTGAGTTCATTGTTGCGGTGATTTGGGAGTAAAATTCATTTTTTGCTTCTTCGTCTACAACTTCTGTGGGGGCATAGCACTGCACAATTGTTACTTTTCTTATTCTTGTATGGAATCTTGCTGTTATTATCCTGTCTGATATAGGTCTCCAGTTAATCAGGCTTTTTCTTATTGTTTTGTTTATTATGAATCCAAAACCGCGTTGACGACCTTCTGTGTTTTTCAGAGTATACCATTATGTTACCTTGAGCTGTTACAATTTCGCCCGTGTTTGGCCATCTTACTTCGCTCAACCCTAGAATTTTAATTTGGTATTTCTTCATTTCATCTTCTACTTGCGCTAATCTTGAAGCTTCTTTCAGAGTACGTACATTCCATTGTCCAATTCTTATTTTAGTTTTTACGTTAATTGTTATATTATTGTTAATATCATTATCATTTCCATTGTCATTATTATTGTATTCGTTATTTGTGTTTTCATTTTGTATCCGAGGCTCTGTTTCTGTTTCTTGAATCATTTTTTTTTCTTCACTAAGCTAGGTGATTAGCCAGCTGTAGCTAGCTGCATCGTTGAAGCCAACGTTAACGCCAAAGCAGCTTGACGTCGTCATTGTGTATTAGCCGTAATGAATGCTGGTATCTGGCAGCTGACAGTTGTCAGTGACGAAGACAGTAATCTGTCAGACGACATTATTATATGACAGCTTGTTTTGTTGTTTTTGATGCCGACAGCGAATTAGTTTAAACCGCGTGTTTGTATGAAAATTACATATATCTATGTATGTACATAGGTAATTTTCCTTTGAAAAATCGCAGTTTTTTCCGCGAATTTGAACCGTGGACCCCACCGGTGGTACTAAACTGCTCAACCCGCTGAGATTGAGCTACCGACGGTTTTTTTGCTTAATCTTACTGGGTTATTATATTTCTCTTTGTATAACTTATACATTTGAGTGAGCGTTAACTCAGACGATAAATATGTTTTGCTTGTATCTCGACGTGTAGAATGGCTTTAATTAGCAGGCAAGCTATTTATGTGGCCTTTTATATCTTCTAGCTTATGTGGCCTTTTATATCTTCCACTATTTTTTTATAGGAGCTTGAAAGATATCTGTAGAAATATCAGCTTTTTTTGAGAAATACTTCATATGAAACTTTCAGTTTCACCAAAAATTGCAAAAACATTTCTTGCAGACCTGTTATTTCCAAGTCCAAGTAGTTAAAATTAGTGTGCTCTCTCGTTTTTAATGGTATTTTCCCCAATTTTGGTCGTTTGACTCTTTTTGTCTGCAACAGTTACAAAGGAAATGATAAAGTTAACCCTTTGGTTATATGACCAAGGGACCAATATTGGGAGAATAGTAATTGTTGTTTTTCGAATCTTATTTTTGTCGCACAACGCTTTTTACATTCTGTTAATGGCAGAAATTTACGATGAGGAAAACTTGACTACTTTTGGTTACACATGATTTCCCATCATTTCGTTTTTCCTTTTTAACTTTTCTTGAATCTTTTATATTCGTCGAGCATTTTCTTATTTCTGCTACTAAATTTTTCTCTACTTGAGTATCAAAATCCTCACAATCTGAATTACTGGATATTTGGAAATCCAGATCTTTAACCGAGTCGTCACATTCACTAACACTGTCCAAAAAGTCAAAAAAAAAAAATATTAAAAACTTCTTTCAAAGTATTTAAAGCATCTGGTTTCTCACTCCTTTTTCTCTCGTTATTAACAACTGGATGAAAAAAAGTTGCTAAAAATAATTTGCTGAACTTTGTGGGCAAAGTAATTTAAATATTTCGATTTTCTAATTAAAAATATTTATTATTTTTATTAGTATATAGGTTATAGTTATACCTTTTGAAGGCCATTGGCAAATATTAAAACACGTATCTTCTTTATTATGGCTACAATCAGTATTAATATTCACATCTTCAATTGGTTGATTATTATAAATAAATTCGCTGCTCTTTAAATTATTACTTGAAATTAAATCAAAAATATTTTACATTTTTACCAAACAGTTTTCTATTCTCACTAATTCTTTATTATATTGATGTTAACCCTTTGGAGCATTAATGGTTGAAAATTATCCCACCTTTTTGATACCCTGATATCGAATGTGCGATATTTTTTAACCCATCATAAAAAATATTTTAAATAAATAAAATATAATGGTTTAAGTCTTGTAAGAAGCTGCAAAGTGGTACTATTAACATCCTACCTCATATCTTAACATGCACTTAATTTGTTTTTTATTTTAAAAATTAATGAATTTTAAAATTAATTAATTAAATTTTTTGTTATTTTTTTAAAATAAAATTTCAATGCCGCTTGGGTCTTTTTTCAATCTAAATATTTGTGCCCCAAAGGGTTAAAAATTAGAATAAAATACTTACGGATAGAATTCTGTTCAATTCTCTGCTTTTCTTTTAACGCCAATCCTAAAGTTTTTCCTGTTCGTGATGACATTTTTTATCCCGTATTGTTTGATGTACTTCAGTAACTCACTGATAATATTTCTGCAACTGTTAAACTTTTGTATTAACCAACTATAAAGAGTTAAACTTTTGTATTAACCAACTATAATGTTAAACTTTTAACATTATAGTTGGTTATACTGTTAAACTTTTGTATTAACCAACTATAAACAATATATCTCGACTTATATGCTGTTATGCCTTGTGGCTACATATGTTTCGTGATGTAATTAAAATTTTCTAGGCTAAATTTTGATTTATTGAATGATTTTGGTATATTGGTTGACAGTTTTCTACCAATATAAGTAGGTCTAGTAAATTTTGATTTTCTTCTTATACACTTCTTTATTTACACTTTACAGTTTCTCGATATCACACCTTATTGGTGTATTCTTCTTCAAAACAAATAGCACGATCAACTACTTGAGTACAATTCTCCAAATAAAAAATTTGAATCACGACGATCGAATGATATCGTTTTGAAATTATTTGAAAAATTAGTAAATTTTACTTCAATAATAATGTACTACGCTTAACTATTAAATTTGAAATATAATTTGAAAATATATTTGTCATATGTATATTATATATGTATGTCATATGTAAATATATTTGTCAATAACGATAATCGATTGATATCGTATCGAAATTATTTGTAAAATGTAGTAGATTTTACTTCAATAATAATGTCAAATTATATCTGACAAATATAATTTCAAATTATATAGCTAAACCTATAAGACTACTCTAAACTAAATTTTCCACATGAAATTTAACTTCAATTATTAAATATTAATATTTAGTTAATTATTAATTAATGATTAATAATATTTAATTATTAATTATTAAACCTTCATTATTTATCTCTACTATTTAATTTAGTTTAGCAAGAGCAGCGAACTATGCTGTATATATAAAATTATTGTTTTTTTTATTTTGATTCAATTATTTTTGATAAATATTTTCATTCGATAACAAAAAACCTATCGAATGAAATTTATCGTTTTATACTCGATCAATAGTATGATAGAATTCCAAATAGCAAATTTATCGTTAGATTTCGACATCGTGTACTCGATATCGACTCAGAGAATCCGAGCCCTGTGTTATTTTCGAGCCCTGTGTTAATTTTTTTCGGAATTTTGAGTTTCCTTTACGTTTTAGAGACTGGGAAACCCAAATCCATAATAAAAACACAAAACATTAGCCTTTTGGAAACAAGTTTTTAAGAAAATAAATATCGAAATCCATGAAAAAAAAACGCTTTTCCGGGAGATATTATCGCTGAAGTTTTGAAAAGTCAAATGAAGCTGGCGACGCGGTATTGTTAGCGTAGGCAAGCTCAAAGCGTCCAATCGTCATGTTATATTTTTTGTTGCTTTTGTTTACAAAAATAAAGTTTATAATTTTTAACTTGTTACTTCAGAAAACATTTTAAAGTTATAATAATAACATGGTAAATTAATTTTTTCCAATGACATGTACATTTCAAAAATTAATTGCACAATAATGACATTTGGCATCAGCAGCGCGTCAAAAAGTTGAAATCGATTGAAGCTTTTTGCGGCAAACGCGTCATCAGCGCCATGAAAACGGCTAGTTTGCCAACTTTCATATATATTCATATATTCAAAAAACATCTGCGGCAGACGGCACAAGCGGCAAGAGTAACTGCGGCATTGGAACGCTCAAAACTAAGAATTTTAAATATTTAAATAAGTGGGAATGAAACAATATGTAGTTTTTTATTATTAAAAATTTACTATTGTAATAAATTGTAATTTTTTTTTTTATTTTAATTTAAAGTGTAATTTAATTATTAAAAAATATGAATTAATTTTGTAATTTAATTTTAATTCGTAGTTTAGTTTCATTTAACTTTTAGTAAATGAATTCATGCTAGTTTTTTTTTAATTGAAATTTATTTTGCAATATTTAATTTTAATTCATTTTTATCATATTTCCAACCAAATTGGTAAAAAATGTGTATATTATTTACACTCTGTCTGCACGTCTGTCCGTCCGTTTACATAAATTTCTATATTTCTTAAAAAAAAGTATCAAAATTTTAAACATAGATAGAAAAAAATAAAATAATAGGTCCAGTAGGACAAAATTTTCTTTTATCTCTTTCCTCTAGTTATATCCCCTCAAATTTCGAAAATTGCCAATATTGAACATATAATAACTTTCAAACCACTTGAATTTTTTTAATTCTGTAAAAGCTGTAAGATAGTTAGATCTTTTATTTTGCCGTAAAAGTTACAACTTATATAAAATTTAATTCAATGAGGTATAAAATACCATTATCTTCACACTACTTTTTTTAATTTTTTTAGCACTATTTCGTATGTTCCAAACAGCTTATTATGGAAGTAAAATAAAAAATATTTTACTAATATTTATTACTAATATGTATACTAATATGTATAAAACTGACTCATTTTAAACACCATTATTAGATATATATACATACATGAGAAATAGCCACGTCTGCTGAGAGGCTAGTATTAAAAATTGGTATATATTGAGTATATAATTGGTATACTCAACTCATTGGAAAACCAAATGAGTATATATAATTGGTATATAATATTATTATTATTATTAATAGCTTTATTTATCCGAAATTAATTACAAATGTATATACTAGTTAGTTTTAATAATTTAAATAATTTAATTTTATAATATTCAACTGAATTTTAAATTCAAATAATTTAATTTTAATATTTCAATTTAATTTAATTCAATTTCATTTTAGTTATTACTAATAATTCAAATAATAATATAATTTTTAAAAATTCACTTTAAAATTAATAATTCAATTTGATCTAATATTTCAATTTAATTTTAGTAATTATTCATAAGTTTAATTCATTTTATTTAAAAGTTTTTAATTCAATTTATTTAATTAGATCATTTAATTTCAAGCTCGGATATAAGCCTCCCCCAATAATTTCCAAATTTCTTTATCCGTTGCTGATCTTTCCCATGTATTACATGATTTATAAATATCATCCTTCCAACGTTTTAATTGCTTTCCTGTTTTTCTTAGTCCATTTCTAGGAATCCAATGTGTGGTTTTTGAGGTCAATCTGTTGTAACTCAGTCTGGCTATATGACCCGCCCAGTTCCACTTTTGTTGTTTTGCTTTAGCTACACAATCCGAAAAATTTGATAAATCTCTTATGGTTTCATTTCTTAATCTTTGCCTTCTTGAGATTTTTAATAAACATTTTTCCATTGCCCTTTGTGATGTTGTTAATTTTATTTTCCCTTTTATGAATTCACACTTCCAGTATATATATATGTATATTTATATATATATATATATATATATATATGTATATATATCTCCTCACCTGTCCATAACTCTTAAGCGGCTTGACCGATTGAGCTCAAATTTGGAAGTTGAGCTCGTGCCATCAAAGGCTTGGTACCATAATTTGGGGCCTTTTTAATGAGGGGGAAGGGGGCGCGGAGGGCCGCTTAAATTTTTAAATGTACCAAAAAAAGCATGTGGGTTATCAAGTGAAAGGTCTTGACGAGTACATCTCAATGGGGGTAGTCGGGCAGGGGCGACTAGGGTCATGCCGGGGCCCAAAACTAGAGCAATGTTGGATCCCATAACACAAAAAACATGTGGGGTATCAAATGGAAGATTTTGAAGTGTACGTACATCTCAATGGAAAGTATTTCGTGGGGCGCCGTGAGTCATGCAGGGGTTAAAACGGGGGCAATGTAGGGCCCCATCATACAAAAATCATGTGGGGTATCAAAAGAAAGGTCTCCAACAGTACATCACAATGGGGAGTAATCCGGAGGGCGCCTTGAGTCATCTCTGGCCCAAAACGGGGTAATGTGGGGCTCCATCATACAAAAAATCATGTGGGGTATCAATGAAAGTCTTGAAGAGGACATCTTCTTGAGTACTCCGAGAGGTATTCTGGGTCTTGTGGGGCCCATAATGCAAAAAGACATGAGAGGTATCAAATAATAGGTATTGAAGAATACATCTTGTTGCGCAGTCCGTTGGGCTTCGTAATTCAGGTTAGGGCCCAAAACCTGTGTCATGTGGGGCCCATAATAAGAAAATCATCTGGGGCATCAAATGAAAGGTCTTAAAGACTTGTCCGAGCAGTACCTGGGTCATGTGGAGCCAATTATACAAAAAAAAACATGTGGGGAACCAGGGGCCATGCAAGGCCCAAAACATCGGCTACATGTGGAATTCCAAATCGTGAGCCATGAGGGGCTCAAACAAATCATTCCCAAGCTGTCAAAGTATTTAAATATTTTTAGTCGGTCAAATGAATAAATATTTGACCGACTAAAAAGTGTAAAATAAAAATATAAATTCCTTCCATTGAATAGGCATTTGTTCAGTTTCCAGTATCCAGTTGAACAAGTTTGTGATGGAAATTAATTTTGATTTTTCTAACTTTTCCGATTTCAATCCATCATTTCCAAAATATTTTCCATTCGGAAATCCATCATTTCCAAAATATTTTCCATTCCGAACCATCATCTACAATATTTACATCAATTACTTCAGTTTGTGTTAAATTACATTTATTTAGAGTTTCAAAGAATTGCGTAGCTGTTCTAATTATTTCCTGTCTGTTCTGAATATTTTTCTTATTTTCGGTTAGTTTTAGAATCCATTCTTCCCTAGATTGAGTTCTTTATTTGTATTTTGTATTGATTTGGAGTCTTCAATGTTTGGTCTTATAATTCTGTTGTTGTAGTTTAAAATATCTAATTATGTTGCTTTTTTACATGATTTTTTTAAGTGCTTTAGTTCAGTTTTCTCCGTAATTGTGAGTTGGTGTTTTTGACGTAGCAGCTCTCTTCTCTGAATTAAGTTTTTAGTTGTATCAATTAGTTTATCCGTTTTATTTGTGTTTATTTTTAAAATACTGGTTTCGGTTGAAGAAAGGATGCCGGTTTCTAATTGATCATAAGTTTATTGTAGACTTGATTTATCGAGAATGTCCCATCGACAATTATTTTCTAAGTTCTATAGATGTAAGCTAA
The DNA here is from genome assembly GCA_949752835.1 of Empis stercorea. Taxonomy (NCBI): domain Eukaryota; kingdom Metazoa; phylum Arthropoda; class Insecta; order Diptera; family Empididae; genus Empis; species Empis stercorea. The sequence continues at coordinate 66,870,941 of OX457085.1, forward strand.
TACTTTCATGGTCTAATATTTTTGGGATATATTTTTTCATTGGCTTTAAATAGTGCTGTTTTGTCTTGTGGTTAATTCTGAAAATACCTGTTACTATCCTGTGATCGCTATCAAAATCTAAATTGTTCAAGACTGAAACATCTGTAATGATTGATTTTTTGTTATAAAATCGATCTCATTTTTGTTTATTCCATTAGGTGATTTCCAAGTCCATTTTGCTTCATATATTGAAAATATAAGAAGCCAACAAATTGTTGTTGTTTTCAATGTAAAAATTTGCAGTATAATATATCCGTCTACAAAAAAACAGGGCTATTATTATTTGTGATTATTATTTCGTTATCAATACAATTTTGTAAAATTTTTGTCATTGGTAAATTTTTTGTTATGATTATATTTTTTTGCTTCATATATTGAAAATATATGAAGCTTTGTGGCGCGGTCTAAATTTCGAAAATTTTTTTTTCGAGATTTTGATTTTTCTGGCCGTTTTAGATGTCAGGGAATCAGAATCAGGAAAAAAAAATCCGTGTCCGCCGTACGCCGTACGCCGTACGCAAAGTAAAAATACACTTTTTTAAACGCTTAGAAATAGTATAAGCACTCGTGCGATTTGTACAAAAATTGCAACATATATAAAGTAAGGATGGAAATATATGTGTATGGTATCCTTTTTTGAATCGTTTCCCTGCAACCCCCCCTAGCGGAGCGTTGAAAATGCACAATTTTGTGCACTTCAAAAAAATACCCCTAAATATAGTCGGATCTTTACATTGTTTCACAGATATATGTATAGACGCCATATAAAGAAGATTGCAAAAATTTGGAGCCCTAGGTCCTCGCCCCCCTATTTTATAGTAATATTAAAACAAAAATTTTGAAATTTGAAATGCCTATAAAACCGGTTTGAGTTTATATAAAACATTGTTACTTCTAACATAGATGCAGCACGTAAGTGCATTTCGATTTCATATAAAAAAATTACCCCCCACCTTCTTTAAGTGGGTGAGGGGGCTTATGTATGAAATAAGCTACATACCTTGAGGGGGGAAATTAATTGAAAAAATGAGAAACTATGTTCTTAAATATACTATGTTACACATTGTGCATAAAAATCAGCTTCTTACCTTTACCCCCCTTGATTTTACAGGTGAAAGAATTTTTATGGGACTACTAAAATTGAATTTTTGGTATTTAAAATGACTATAAAATAAGCTGCATTTCAGATAGGGTCTTATATCTTGTAGGTTTGGTATAATAGATTGATATCTTTCGAAAACATTCAAAAAATTTACCCCTTTCCCTTTTATTATGGGTGAGGGGGTAATTTTATGAAAGACGCTGCAACTCCTCAGCGGGGGACTGGATTGAAAAAATGAGAAACTATTTTCTTAAAAATACTATCTTACAACTTGTGCCAAAAATTTATTTCCCTACCTGCAACCCCCTCTAAGCTACATCACTTAGAAATGTTACATTTCAAAATTTATTATATAGTTTATGAAAATTGAATATTTGGAACTTAAAATGCCTATAAAATAAGCCGTATTTCAGATAGGGTCCTATATCTTGTAAGCTAGGTATAATAGGTTGGTGTCTTTCGAAATCATTCAAAATTTTCACCCGTTTCCCTTTTCGTATGGGTGAGGGGGTATATCTATTAAACAGGCTGCAGCACCTCGGCGGAGGACTGGATTGAAAAAATGAGAAATTATTTTCTTAAAAATACACACCTACACCTTGTATACAAAATTGAGACACGTACCTTTAACCCCCTTCATTTTACAGGGGCAAAAATTTCGAAATTTATAGAATAAAAACATATGTATGTACATTTCGAGTATTTAGTATAAATATAGTATTACAAATTCGAGTACTTATTTATAAAAACTTGATTGTAATTTTAAATTGTACAACATTGGGAGTTTTGTAAAAATCATAATTTTTATTTAATTCTTCGTTTTCACTAAATCCTAGGTAGATCAAAAGGGTATATGAAGCACTCTTCCAAATTGGCAGCTTTTTTTATTGATGTTATAGATTCTACAATATTTATTTTATAAAAACAAGTGCGATTTTCATTAAGAATATTTTTAATACAATTATCTTTATGAGAATTGAGGTTAATTTATTTTATTACCTGATCATTGTATTCATAAATTTATCCATGTTTAGTTCTTCTTTATTTATATTGGGAAAGGGTATAATAAAAGCATTGAAATATTTTTCTACTGTAAAATTTTGTAAAGATATTACGAAAATTAAAAGATTATTTCTGATTATTACATTATTTTTTATATACGGTATTGTTTCAATTGTAATATTATATGTATTGATTTCTTCGTCCGTGAAAATGTCGTGTGCTAAAATATCTAATCGACTTAATAAAATTATGTCTTGTAATTTTTCTATGTGTTTATTAATTGTATTTATATCAGCGTATAAGTATAGGAAGAATTTTATGTTATTACTTGTAGAAATTAATTTATTGGTTTCTAATGTAATATTATTTAAAAATTGATTGACTTTTATTTGCTGGGAATTTATTTGATTCGTGATTTCTGAAAGACCTTTTATTAAATTGTTATTTACTATAACATGCTTATTGCTTTGCTCAGTCAGCTGTTTGCTGTTAATATCCAGATTTTGTAAGTGGTTATATATTTCTTTAGAATCTTCGCTGTCCACAGTTCCAGCTATAATTTTCATTGCGTTGTCGATTATATTTATTAAACCACGTCGAGAACGACGATTATTGATTAAATTTGGTGTTTTGTTTAAATTATGTTGCAAGTTTAAAAATTAAATTATGTTGCAAGTCTATGCAATAGTGAATATTCATTATCATGATTTTTCAACCCTAATAATTCTAGGTTATAGTCCAAAGTTTTTACTATTTCAATATATTCCGTCAAGTTAACTATATGTAGAAGTTTCGTATAATTTCCAATAATTGGTTTTTCGTTTAACCTCATTAGAATAAACCCATTTTCATCTTGTACTTGTGTAATATCTATCGATTTCATAGATATTGGTGTGGTTAATATAGCCAATAATAATTTGAATTCCATTTCCTAAAAAGATGTGTAATTTAGTTTTGATATTTATATTTTCTTTTGTTTTGTTTTTTGTGATATTTTGGAAATCTATTATTACTGGTGTCTATAACATAATTTCCTTCGACTTTGCATTTAACCAACTTTCTATATTTTGGTTGATTTTTTCCTATTTTCCTATTTACTACAATATTGTCATTTAAATTTTGGTTGTTTTCTCTTTTCTTGTTTTCTCTTTTCTTGTTTTTTTTTCAGTACGTTTTATCTTTTCTTTTTCAAATTTGTTTGCTAAATTTTGTATTTCGTTTTTATTGTAATTTTTATTTAATATATCAATTGGTTTTAGTTGAGTAGTAGTATGTACCGTTGTATTATAAATTGTCATAATTTTGAAAATTTTGTCGTCGAGATCGTCTAAATTATTATTCTTTTTATCTATTTCAATTATTCTTAGGTGTTCATTTAATGTCCCGTGTAATCGTTCCACGTCAGAATTACCTGTTTTATTACCCGCAGTTGTTCATTTATTACCCGCAGTTGTTCACTTCATTTTCTTTCAAAAATTGTGCAACTGCACTATAAATTATTCCTTTTTCGTTATCTGATATTAATTTCTGCATTTTACCTAAATAAATTATTCTTTCTTTTATTCCCTTTAAGATCGATATCCATGTCCTATCTTGTAGTTTATGAATAGTCGCGTGTTTTGAAAATTTATCTATCATAGTTAAGTACATAATGTTTCTATATGGAAACCATATATCCATGTGTACGATATTATTAAAGTATTTAGATCATTCTGTGTGTTCGTAAGGTAATTTTGGAGGTTTTCGGTCGTGCTTGGCCAAATTACAAACATCACAGTTATTTATAAATTTATAAATAATTTGTAACATTTTAGGATAGTAGTATAAAGATTTTAATTCCGCGAATATTTCAGATATACCTCTGTGGTTTCATTTTATGTGTTTTTCTTCAATAATATTTAATAATTTGTTTTTATCACATAAATCTACTAATTAGACCTGATTTTAATATTTTTATATCTTTGTTGTTAGCAAAGTATTCAATATAAAGATTTTGAAATTTAATATATAACGGAATATCATCGCAATATATACACATTAAACCGTTATCGATAATACGCATCATTATTTCTAATAAATTACTATCTTTAGTAACATAGATGATGTTTTGACATTTTTTGTTAATAATTTTAGTCCAAAATTTTTCTTTATCACCAGTATAAAGATATATTTGATTTTTATTAATATTAATTGCCTTTTCTGTAATATGGATAAGATGTGAATCGTCTTCAGGTGCGCTGTGGATAGTTGCACTGGTGGACATGATTTCTTTATCATTACCATTATCGCAAACTAAGTTATTATTAATTTCAGGTTCTTTAAAAATATTTAATAAGTTTATATTATTTTCAGCATAGGTATGTGGATTTAAAACTTCGACTTTGTTTGTGGAAAATAACGGATCATTAGTATTAGCACTATCGAAATAAAATTCTTCGTCGTTATTTAGGAAAAAAGGTATTTTTGCATTTGGTATAATAAGTAATCGTTGTTTATAGTCAATAATTGAATTTAATGGTACTAAAATATTATTTCCAATAATTCCATCAAAATAATTATGGAATGGAAATTCTACTAAATCTACTTCTTTTTTTTCATTAAAAATCTCGAATAGTGGAAATCTACATTTACATTTTGACTGAATAACTCTATTTTAATATTTTTAAAGTTTGTGGAGGGGTATTTATTTTCCATTTTGGATGACATAGATTAGTATTTATTATGCTTAATTCAGCACCAGTATCTAGTATGAATTTAAGCTTTTTTATTCTAGTATTAACTACTATATAGGGTAGTTGTTTAATGTAGTGTGGTGAAAATTTTGATTTTCTGGGATTTGCGTATTTACAGAAATATCCATTGGTTCTATTCTTGTATTATTTTTAGCACATTTCGAACCAAATTGGAAGAAATGTGTATATTAGTTTCACTCTGTCTGTCCGTCCGTCCGTTTACACAAACTTCTACATCTATTAAGATAGAGTATTAAAATTTTTTCCCCTCTGAGTTATTCCCCCTCCAAGTTCGAAAATTGTCCCCTCTGAGTTATTCCCCCTCCAAGTTCGAAAATTGCCCATATTGAACATCTAATAACTTTTAAACCAATAAAAATTTTTGAGGTCTGTAAAAGCTATAAGATAGGAAAATCTTTCATCTTAATTGTGAAATTAACAAATTTTTTAAAATTTAATTCTTTGATGTATAAAAATACCGTTATCTTCATACAACTTTTTTTAGTTTCTTTAACACCCTGTATTTCCTAAACTGCTTATTATGGAAGGCTGAAATTTATGTACCAAAGAGATATCTAAAAAATAACTAGAGTCTCAGAAGAAATTGTATCCGTATCTCCCCTCTCCTTTCCGTTGTGGCCCGTCGAAATTCAAAAAATTACATTTTTAAATTACTTGTATAATTATAACCGCGCAATATTTTTAAAAAACAAATAATGAGAAAACTTTCGAGAATCATATTTCTTTAAAGTGCATTAATTAATAAATTATAATCATTTGCCTCACTTATAATTAATCAAAATGCATAATCATATAAAATTTTGCAAAAAACGAACATTTTGCATATTTTTAGGAGCTATATAAATGGAATATTGGATATTAATTCATATCACATTATATTTAATTAAAAGCAAAATTACAGAAAACTTAAATGATAAGTTTATATATATTTTGCTGGAATAATAACCTTGGAAGGAAAAAAAATTAATAAAATCGAACAGTGACACATTTTTTACCTATATTTACTATATCATTTGTTATCTTTCCTATGTATATAGTACATTGAAGATACTACTAAAAAATACTATACACGTATAGGAATTCCCATTGTTTTAGAATAGCTCATAGTTCTACATGAGGCGATTTTGAGGAAATGTGCTTTTGACAAACCCGGGGTTTGTTTATCGTTTTTTTATTATAATAATTTAGTTGTATGTTCGCATTGCTGTTACTAGTATAATTTGTACGCTGTGTTTGTCTGCTACTGGAAAAAATACTTGAATTCGGATTTAAATTACTATGACTTTGTCTATTATTATTGTTATTTGTATAATTTGATCTTTGAGTATGTGTACTAGGTACATAATTTCTTTGATTAGAATTTTGATAGTTATTATGAGAAACATTTGTGTTATTTTTATTATAATAATTTGGATTGTTGTTATTACGATATTTTTCGAAATTATTACGATTAGAATTATATGATTTTTGGTACGAGTTATTTCTTGAAGGTAATCCCGTAAATTTTAGATATCCGTTAGATGCTATAATTTCATAGGCATCTGCCAAGGTGTTTGGGTTTCTATTTATAATAATACCACGAACAGGTTCAGGTAAGTTTTCTTTAAACACATTTAAAACTATTCTATTGTTACTTTCAATTTGTTCTGTAGTTGCGGTATTTTTTAATAAATATATATTATTTATTAAAAAAAAAGAAAACAAAAGATTGTTCAACTGTTTATAAAACTCTCCAACGGTAGAGTTGCAACGACAAACAGTTATATAGTCAATTAATTTAGAAGCTGAAGTTTTTCACCATGATTTTTAACTAATATATTTTTTAAATCCGTCCACGTTTCTATTCGTCCATTAGATATCATACTATTTCGCGCGTCACCTACTATTCTGTCTTGTATGTAACCTAACATAATCTTTTTATTTTCGAGACTTAATTTTTCTATCATAGGTATCAATGCTTCTATTCTATCAATGAAATTGGCTAACATTTTTTTTGCGCCATTATATTGGTTTATACCAGTTATACATCTTATTAATAAATTAAACTGATCCATCTCAATAGTTTCATTCATTTTCTTGTATTTATTTAACAAATTTTTTGTGCAAAATAACTTAATCAAAATTACAAAAATGTATTTATTTATTACTTTTGCTTATTTCTCTCTTTTTTCACAATTTATTATATCTACACTTGTAATATAATTAACTTTAACTAAAGGTATAATATTGTAACTAATATTTTTTTATAAATTTTTGTTTCTTAACTAAAATTAATTTATTTTATTTTTCTTCTAAGTACCTTTGATGTTCTTGTTTTGAATGCTTTTGAAATCAAGCTGTTATAAGTGTTGTGGGATGGATAGGCTGCTGTGGCGTTCACTGTTGTAGCACTTATGAATTTATTTTAATTTTTTTTTTATTACTGTCACTTTGAGCAATCGAAATATTACTTTTCAATATAAATTTAAAATTTAATTTATTTATTATTATATAAATATATTTTTTGTGTTTATATAATAATGTGTGTGCACTATTGTTTTTGGTTATTAGATAGTTATCAATCACTAATTTTGAAGTAATTAACTTAATATAGCACTATCATTTAACTCTTGTTAAATGACATTAATTAAAATTAGTTCTAAGCACTTTTATCAAATTTATGTTCGTATTTTAATTATCTTTAATTAAAAATGATTTTTTTTTATTTTAAACCGTAACTATAATTTCAGTATTCAAAGCTATTGATTATTGACTTTCGCTTTTTCCGACTGCGCCAGTTATATGTCTTATAGAAATAATAACAATATTTATTTTTTCGGAAGCGATTTTATTTATGCGAAAGATTTGATGTTACAATTACAGTGTCTTGCTTAAAACTAAAAACTTACCTCGAATTCTATTGGCAAGGAACTAGGTTAAAGTGCGGAACTAGTTCCCAACTTTCCCCTTTTTTTACGTCAAAATGTGACCCTAGCATGTATTATTGGGAATTTGACATTTCAAAAAGTGTAAATCCAGTTCCTTATTCCGCCATCTTTTTGAACTAATTTATTTTTCAGTTCATTTTTCCCCTTCAGTTCTTTCCACTACATAAGCAATTTTATTTATGTCACTTTGTTGAAAATGTAAACAATTCAAAATTTTTGAAATAATTTCTTAAAATAAAAACTATAGGCCATTTTGAAATTTGGTACTGAATAACTGAATTTATAAAAATATTAAATTTTTGGTGTGAAATAATTATGTATTGTTTAAAAATAAATAGGTACATAAATGTCTAATTATAATTTATGTCTTATATTATTGTAAAACAATTATTTGTAATTATTTGTAATTATTTAACAGATTCATAAATTTTGTTGGATACAAAAATTCCAACAGTTTTTTAAATCTAAGAATTGTTATGATGTATTATTTGTGGGTATTTATAATGTAATATTAAACATGATAAAAAAATATACGACTGAAAATATATATTCCTTAAATTTAAAAACTATTTATTGCAATAAAATTTTTATTAAAAAAAAATAGACTTCATTGGCTTATAAAAAAAAATTATTTATAAAAAATATATTTATTGTTTACAAAACTGTTTACAAACATAAATTTTAACAATTAATATGTGT
>OX457085.1:66879662-67106678 GCA_949752835.1 Empis stercorea
AGTGGAACTATTTTCTTTATAACAATTTCAAAAAAGTAATTTTTATAAAGGTACCATATAAATTTGGGGCCTTTTTGATTACGGGGACGAGGGCGCGGAGGGCCGTTTAATTTTTGAATGTACCAAAAAAATCATGTGGGGTATCAAATGAAAGGTCTTGACGAGTACATTTCATTGAACGATAGTCCGGGGGGCGCCGTGTGTCATGTCATGCCCAAAACGGGGGCAATGTTGGGCTCCATTATAAAAAAAATCATGTGGGGTATCAAATGAAAGGTCTTGAAGAGTACATCTCAATGGGGGTAGTCGGGGGCCGACGAGGGTCATGCCGGGGGCCAAAACAAGGGCCATGTTGGGCTCTATAATAAAAAAAATCATGTGGGGTATCAAATGAAAGGTCTTGACGAGTACATCTCAATGAGCGGTAGTCCGGGGGCGCCGTGGGTCATGTCGGGCCCAAAACGGGGGCAATGTTGGGCTCCATAATACAAAAAATCATGTGGGGTATCAAATGAAAGATCTTGACTAGTACATCTCATTAGACGGGGGTCGGGGGGCGCCGGGGGCGCAGGGGTCATGACGGGCCCAAATCGGGGCAATGTGGGGCCCCATAATACAAAAAACCATGTGCGATATCAAATGAAAGGTCGAGTACATCTCATTGAGCGGTAGTCCGGGGGGCGCCGTGGGTCACGTCGGTCCAAAAACGGGGGCAATGTTGGGCACCATAATAAAAAAAATGTTGTGGGTTATCAAATGAAAGGTCTTGAAGAGTACATCTCAATGGGGGTAGTCGGGGGCCGACGAGGGTCATGCCGGGGGCCATGTTGGACCCCATATTACAAAAAGTTTGTATGTGTACATTTCAGTGTACATCTCAATGTGGTGTATTTCTTGGGGCGCCGTATGTAGGGCTAAAACGGGGGCAATGTTGGGCCCCATCTTACAAAAACCATGTGGGGCATCAAATGAAAGGTCTTCAACAGTACATCTCAATGGGTAGTAACCCGGAGGGCGTCGTGAGTCATCTCGGGCCCAAAACGGGGGCAATGTGGGGCCCCATCATACAAAAAATCATGTGCGGAATAAAATGAAAGGTCTTGAAGAGTACATCTCGATGAGGGTAGTCCGTGGGGCACATTCGATAATTCGGGGGCCCAAATGTGGGTCATGTGGGTTCATTATACAAAAATCATGTGCGGTATTAAATGAAAGGTCTTGAAGAGTATATTTAAATGAGCGTAGTCCGTAAAGGCACACTGGGTTACACGAGGTTCCAAAAGGGGGTCATGTGGGTCAACAAGGCCTTAAATCATAAAAATATCGTGTAGGGTATCAAATGAAAGGTCGTGCAGAGTACATCTCGTTTCGTAGTGCGTGGGTCAAGTGGGCCCAAAATCTGTTCCGAGAGGTACTGTGGGTCTTGTGGGGCCCATAATGCAAAAAGACATGAGAGGTATCAAATAAAAGGTATTGAAAAATACATCTCGTTGCGCAGTTCGTGGAGCTTCATAATTCATGTTAGGGCCCAAAACCTGTGTCATGTGGGGGCCCATCATAAAAAAATCAGGTGGGGCATCAAATAAAAGGTCTTGAAGCGTAGTCCGAGCAGTACCCTGGCTCATGTGGAGCCGATTATACAAAAAACATCAGCCACATGTGGAATTCCAAATCGTGGGCCATGAGTAGCCCAAACAAATCATTCCGAAGTTGGCAAAGTATTTAAATATTTTTAGTCGGTTAAATGAATAAATATTTGACCGACTAAAAAGTGTAAAATAAAAAATATAAATAAAAAAAGTTTTTTAAAAATACTTTCCCTTAAAGAAATATTCAACTAAAAAGTAATAAACAAGAAAATAATACCACATCAATGTACTTTCCCGTTGAATTTGAGCAACTGTCAACAATAGTAAGGGAAAGGTAGACCTATTTATAAATGGCATTAATTCTGATAAGGTCTACTTTCCCTTACTATTGTTGACAGTTGCTCAAATTCAACGGGAAAGTACATGGATGTGGTATTATTTGCTTGTTTATTACTTTTTAGTTCAATATTTCTTTAAGGGAAAGTATTTTTAAAAAACTTTTTTTATTTATATTTTGTTTTGTATGGTAATAAAAATTTTTTTAAATTTCGAGACAAAAAAAAAAAGTGGCTCCTTAGTGCAGCCCAATCTTCTATTGACAACCTTTTGCAAAAAACCGGATCAATATCAGAAAATTACAGCTCCAGTTATCTCCTACAGCTAAAAACCTTATGCTTCCAATGCCTCTTAACAAACTGCTATTGGAAAATACTAGAAAGATTAGTGGGTTAGTTTGGATTTGAGAAAAAAAACAGAAAATTACAGCTCCAGTTATTTCCTACAGCTAAAACTAAAAACCTTATGCTTCTCCAATGCCTCTTAACAAACTGCTATTGGAAAATACTAGAAAGATTAGTGGGTTAGTTTGGATTTAAGAAAAAAAACAATACTTAATAAATTCCAATCAGATTTTAGAAAAAATCGTAGCACTGTCAACAATTTATCTTACATTAAATAATGAATGCTTTTTACCTTGAATCGGAAATAATGAATGGTTTTTCAAAGTATTTTTCTTAGCTGCTTTTTTGGACTTAAAAAAAGAATACGATATACTGTTTGGAATAGTCGGGTAATTAATTCGTGTTACATTCGAAACTTTCTAGAAAAAAGAATAGTAATCATAGTTGTAGGAAATAAGTATTCGGAAAAAAATATTTTTTGAAATGGCAGGTATGCAAGGATCTGTCTTAAGTGTTGTTTAATTTTTGATTGATATTAATAACATTTTTAGGGAAGTTGAAAGTGGAATATTCATAAAAAAAATCTAAAGCAGATAGAAATTAAAATTTATTAAAAAATTTAAGTCGTTCTAATATAAATTTCAGATTATGTATAATAATTTAAAAAATGCCGCACAGCCGAACCATTGACCAGTAGTATAATTATGGGCTTTTTATAAAATTCAACTACTGTAAATCCATATTTTGAGTATATCTTGTACCTCCTATCCGCAGAAACTAAAATTATAGTAACTGTGGTTTTATACTACTACTTACCTTTCAAATTTGACATTAAACCTAATTTTTGGAATGATTGACTATTGGATATCACATATTAAAAATTAGCATTTGATATATTTTAGTATTCACCGCCTCTAGCGGTAGAAATTTTAAATACGGTTACTGACATCGTATTCTACTCTTAAATACCTTTCTAACGAGTGGTATAACTTCATTTTTGGTGCGCATTTACTATGTAAAATTTCTTTCGGAAAAAGATCTTTCGGCAAAATGCGAATAGCGCCACCGGCCGAATTTTGAAATTCTAACAATTCCGTCTGGTCCTCAATAAATCTAACTTGAGTGTACACTGACTATGTGAAATAACTGAATTTTATTGTTTACATCGCACGGACAGACATAAGCATAAGGGATTTAAAAAAAATAAAAGCCCTTAAATATACATAATATAAAATGTAGCACATCAACATTTGTACGAAGAAGAATTTAAATTAAAATGTGTATAACAATAAGATAATTTATAGGGTTTTTTAAAAAAAGAATCGCTTATGTTAACGCTTTTCTGTTCGTGTGTCTGTCCGTCCGTCTGTTCGTCCGTGTTATTAAAAGTATGTTTTTAACACTTTTTGCGAATAAAACTAATTTTATATATGGTAAATGTTCAACAAAAATGACAACTAGTTTGACAACTCGTTGGAAAGGTATTTAAGAGTAAAATACGATGCAAGTAACCGTATTTCAAATTTCTACCGCTAGAGGCGCTGAATACTAAAATATATAAAATGTTAATTTTTAAAATGTGAATTCCAATAGTCAATAAGCCCCAAAAATTAGGTTTAATGTCACATCTGAAAGGTGGTAAGTAGTGGTATAAAACCACACTTGTTATATTTACAATTTCAGCCAGTAGAGGGCGTAACATAATTATCATGTTTTTTAAAAATGTTATTTAACTTGGTGAATCTTTACGAAAAATGAAGGAAAAGCAAGGACAGGAGAACTAATCTAAAATAAAACAAGTTAGACATTCTCATAGTCTGTTTTTTGCCGCTGGAATGCAGTAAGATTAAGATACAAGTAAAAACTTGTAATTTAATATAGTAAATGAGCACCAAAAATGCAGTGTTGGAAAAGTAATTAAAAGTAGAATACGATGCTGGTAACCGTATTTTAAATTTCTACCGCTAGAGACGCTTAATACTAAATTATTTAAAATTTTAATTTTTGAAATGTGAGTTCCAATATTCAATGAGCCCCAAAAAATATGTTTAATGTCGCATCTAAAAGGTAGTAAGTAGTAGTATAAAATCACAGTTGTTGTAATTTTAATTTCTGCGGCATGCATTTACAGTTTAGTTAAATTTAAGAAAAGCCCATAAATATAAAACTACTGATCAGTAGTTCGGCTGTGCGGCATTTTTACTGATGTTCGGCAATTAATAATGAAACTGGTTGTGCGTATATAGAATAAAATTAAAAAACAATTTCTTTTGACAACAAATTCAAATATTTCTACGACAGAACTTTGTACAATTAAAAAATGTATTAGTAATTGAAATGATCGCATTATATATATTGAGAACAATTATGAAAACTACTACATAACGCCCTCTGCTAATAAAAAAATACTAGGAACATAATATGTAAATAATTTGATATATTTTTCTTGAAAATTATTATATGTATTTGCACAAATATTTATATTTATTTATAAATAACCATTTAAAATTATACAAAATATAATGAAATACATATTAATTTAATTATATTTGTAAACCAAAAATTTCACACACAACAAAAAAATTCTTAAAATAAAATTTATACAATATAAAAAAATTTTGTTTTGCCTTTTGATCTAAAATATCAAACTTTGCACGTTGATAACAACAAAAATAAATATTTTATAGTATGTTGTTACGATAATGTATTTATGTAATTCAAAAATGACATTGAAATAGTTTTGTTATCAAAAATTTAATTTATAAAAATAAAATGATGATTAAATATTTCATGATTTAAAAAATGTATTTGGCAAAGAAATTATTAGAAATTTCAAAATTTCGTTAATGAGTTCACAATAATAAAATTAATTGTTAAAATTATTTTTTTATGTATATAATGTATACCATAACAAATTTATAAAGAAAAAATCAAAAGAATTCTTTGTACTTATATATTTATTTCTCAAAAATGATAATTGTTTGCTATACTCAATTAACAAATTTTAAGGTGGATATTTACACAATTTTTATATTTTTAGTTAAATTAAGCGCGGCGCAGAATGTGAGCACTAAGACATCTCCCTAATACAGGACGTACGGCTGTATGTGCATGAAACGATTTTGACAGACGCAATACACCGTAGACCGTACGTCCTGTATTAAGGCTGATTTTCATTACCATGAAGTGATTTTCATTACCATGAAGTTTCAGAAAACTAAAACGAGATAGATATAAAAAACATATTTAAGAGAAAAAGGGACAACTCTAGTATTTAAAAATATTCATGGAAAATTTTATGGTAAAGATTTTGACATAAATTTTCAACATAACCAAGAAAAATTGAATTAAATAGAAATTTACTTATTTTTTTTAACAAATTTTCTCCAGTTATTTTTTTAAGAATATTCAATACATTCAGTAGGCAATGATATTAAAAAAAATTTCAAAAAAACAAAAAATAACAGATTTATTTTTGACATTGATATCTTTTTTTTTTGGCATTCACATCTTTTTATAGGAAAAGATGAAACGCGACATCTTTTCCTATAAAAAGACGCCAATGTCAAAATATTTACTATAAAAAGACGTGAATGTCAAATTTTGCAGATGTGTTTCTCTCTCTATTAAACAACAGGAAAATATGAATTTTGTATCTCGTTCTGGTCGACATCTGCAAATTCATAGTAATGAAAATTGAACTTCATGGTAATGAAAATCAGCCTTTAGGGAGAGCTTTAACTCGTAAAGTACAGTAAGTGTGGATTTTTTGAAGTAAAACTTCTTTAGCCGCGTTGGGGTAATTTCATGAAAATGACACGAAATTGGCAATATATATATATATATATATATATATATATATATATATATATGAATAGCCATAGCGCCGCTTATATACATATATATATATGTATATAAATACATATATATATATATATATATATGTATATAATTGTATATATATATATACCATTCGCATTTAATATGAAGTAATTAAAATTATATTTATAAGGAAACAAAAATATACTTAATACAATATCTGTGAATTATTATGTGCGAGACAAAATTTCATATAATACAATTATCTGTGAATTAAATATATATTGTATTCTATTTATAGGTATAAATAGAATACAATACCTGTGAATTATATGTGCGAGAGAAAATTTCACTTTCCCTTTATTGGATTTACAATTCTTATAATCAACTCAACATATGTATATGAATATGTGTTTATATTTATACATACATTATTATATACATATATGCCGGTGATTATGAAAAAGTGGTGATTATGAAAAGTCCAGAATCAAAAAAAAAATTTGTTTGCTTATGCTTTTTTTGCTTATTTTCTTTACAATATTGTGAATCATAAAAATTTTGTAGAAAGCGAACCATTAGCTTGACTTAGTTTTTGATTCGTTTATCAAAATCATTCGTATTTTTCAATTTATCCAAATACAAATCTTTATATATATATATATATATATAGGAAGCAACGTTCCCTCTAATTTTTTCACAACATGAGTGGCAAAAAATTTATGTGGGTAATTATTTGTTAGTAAAAGAAAAACCTGGGCACATTTTTTGAAAATATTTTTTATTTAAAAAATATAAAACTCCAAAAATATTAATTAAGTAATCCAAAGTTAAATCGTATTACTTTACGCACCAAATCTATTAATTTTTATATTTCTTGTTGCATTTTTTTCTGTATAATGTAAATAAATGAATGTCAAGTTTGAAAATAACTTTCAAAGTGGAAATTTTTTGGACATAAACCCATAGCATTGCCAACTTCACTGTATAAAATAAAATACCCAGGAGCAAAAAATTACCACATTCGCAATCGAAAAATCAGATTTTCATAGAACAAAAAGTAAAATGTTCTGAAAATTTGGAAAAAAAAATTTATAGAAATTTCAGGTGAGCGGAAAATTTTTTGACTGGGCAGAAATATAATTTTAGGTGAGCGGCCGCTCTGCCGCTCAGCTTAGGGGGAACGTTGATAGGAAGATATATAATCGAAATGAATGCATGCCGCAGAAATTAAAATTATAACAACTGTGTTTTTATACTACTACTTACTACCTTTCAGATGCAACATTAAACTTTTTTGGGACTTATCGACTATTGAAAATCACATTTAAAAATTAACATTTTATATATTTTAGTATTCTGCGCCTCTATAGCTAGAAATTTGAAATACGATTACTGGAATCGTATTCTACTCTTAAATACCTTTCCAACGAGTCGTCAAACTTCATTTTTGATGCACATTTATTATATAAAATTACAGTTTTATGTGCAAAAAGTTGTTTTGGCAAAATATGAATAGCGCGGCCTAGCAGGCGAACTTTATAATTCTATCAATTACATCTGGTTATCAATAAATCAAGCTTTTAATTGGTGTGTCTATCTTAAACTTGCGTGGACACTAACTATGTGAAATACCTGGTGTTTACTGTTTACATCGGACGGACAGAAAAACGTTAACATAAGGGATTTTTTTTTAAAAAAAAAGGTCTAACTAGATTGAACTTTCATTATTCATTATTTGATACAGTTAAATTTAAACTATATTTATTCTAGTATTCTATCTATTTAATCTATTTAATTTATTTCTATCTCTTTAGGCCCATTTGCTGATTCACATCATAACTATTTATCTTCAACTTAAATGTCTAAGTTGTGCTTACCGGTTTGCACCAATGTAAAAGTAGAACATAAATCTCGTTATGTTCCACATAACTTAAGTGGAGGATTTAGTAGATCATAAGTAATTTATGATGAGCTTATAGGTTATGTTGAAGTTGAAGTGACATAGTCTGCATACATCTGCATTTTACGAACATTAATGTAAAAATTATTATTTTTCTGGCAAGGTAACAAAACAAAAAAAGAATTAAAGGTAACAAAAAAAAAGTAAAAAAAAAGGCCAAAAAAATATTTTATTATTATGGAGTTCGAACTTCCGGCTTTGTTAGAAGACGATGTAGAAATATAAGAATTATTAGAAGTAGGAATTCCTAGGAAGATATATAATTGAAATGAATACTTCGAAAGTTTTGATGAAGTTTCTTTTTACAAAAAAATTCCGTATTACAAAATACAAAAAAAAAAGAAAGAAAATAAATTAATGAAGCACTTTGATATTTATAAACTTAAGATTAAACTATTTATAACTGTTTGCTTTATAATATAATAAATTATACTATTTTGATATTCATGACATTAATAAAAAAAAAAAATATTTTGATTTTGGTGACATTTCGATGATTTTAGGAATTGTAGTTGGCTGTGTTACATGTTGCTTCATATATTGTAAATATCTATATTGCTTCATATATTGTAAATATATGAAGTTCTGTGGTGCGGTCTAAATTTCGAAATTTTTTTTTTTCGAGATTTTTATTTTTATTGACGTTTTAGATGTCAGGGAATCAGAATCAGCAAAAAAAAAATCCGTGTCCGCCGTACGCCGTACGCAAAGTAAAAATACACTTTTTTAAACGCTCAGAAATAGTATAAGCACTCGTGCTATTTGTACAAAAATTGCAACATATATAAATCAAATATGGAAATTTATGTATATGGTATCCTTTTTTGAATAATTTCCCTGCAAACCCCCTTCGCGGAGCGTTGAAAATGCACAATTTTGTGCACTTCAAAAAAATACCCCTCAATATAGGCGGATCTTTATATTGTTTTACAGGTATATGTATAGACGTCATATAATGAAGATTGTCCTAGGTCCTCGCCCCCCTATTTAATAATAATAAAACAAAAATTTTGAAATTTGAATTGGCTATAAAACCGGTTTGATTTCATATAAAACATTGTAACTTCTCACATAGATGCAGCAGGTAAGTGCATTTCGATTTCATATAAAAAATTTACCCCCCACCCTCTTTAAGTGGGTGAGGGGGCTTATGTATGAAAAAAGCTACACACCTTGAGCGGGGAAATTAATTGAAAAATTGAGAAATTATGTTCTTATATATACTATGTTACACATTTTGCATAAATATGACCCTCGTACCTTTACCCCCCTTGATTTTACAGGTGAAAGAATTTTTATGGGACTATTAAAATTGAATTTTTGGTATTTAAAATTACTATAAAATAAGCCGTATTTCAGATAGGGTCTTATATCTTGTAAGTTTGGTATAATAGATTGGTATCTTTCGAAACCATTCAAATCTTTTTTACCCCTTTCCCTTTTATTATGGGTGAGGGGGTAATTTTATGAAAGAGGCTGCAGCACCTCAGCTCAGCGGAGGACTGGATTGAAAAAATGAGAAATTATTTACTTAAAAATACTATCTTACAACTTGTGCCAAAAATTTATTTCCCTACCTGCAACCCCCTCTAAGCTACATCACTTAGAAATGTTTATGAAAATTGAATATTTGGAACTTAAAATGACTATAAAATAAGCCGTATTTCAGATAGGGTCTTATATATTGTAAGTTAGGTATAATAGGTTGGTGTCTTTCGAAATCATTAAAATTTTTTACCCGTTTCCCTTTTCATATGGGTGAGAAGGTATATCTATTAAACAGGCTGCAACACCTTGGCGGCGGACTGGATTGAAAAAATGAGAAAACCTTATCTTAAAAATACACACCTACACCTTGTTTACAAAATTGAGACACGTACCTTCAACCCTCTTCATTTTACAGGGGCTAAAATTTCCAAATTTATAGAATAAAAACAAATGTAGATATATTACATTTCGAGTATTTAGTATAAATATAGTATTACAAATTCGAGTACTTCATGATTATTTTGGAAAACTTCGTATTTGAAATACGGTCGTATTTGAAAATTTGTTATTCTACAAAACGTTCGAAGGGAAAACTGTATTACCGATTCGAAAAATTCATTATGCTGTAATACTGTCGAATCGAAAAGTGAAACGTTTTTCATATAGTAGCCATTCGCTTTAAATTTGTTAGTTTTAAAAGATTCTAAATGTAAGTAAAAATAATTTAACTGATTTTTTTAACATTTATATATATATTTTACAATTATTTAAATTTAAATATACAAAATTAGGAAAAAAACAACAAACATGGAACAATTTCAAAAATAAATCAATGACCTGAAATTAAATAAGGACATTGCTCGTGGGTTTTCGAAACTTCTACCAGATATAATTGGAACAAATTAAAAAAAAAAGAATCGACGCATTTTTATTTTCATTAAATTAATGATACAGACAGCTATACGGATGCTCTAATAGTCTAATTTTCTATTTTTTTTCTATTGTGACATTAAAAACTTTAATTTGAATTTTTCAAATACGTATTTACGTTTTTGAATACGTATGATAATGTAGTTATTCGATCGTTTTCCAGAATACTCCAATTTTATGAAAGTGAAACGCAAAGTGAAGGGAATCTCAAATACGAAGTTTTCCAAAATAATCATGCTTATTTATAAAAACTTGATTGTAATTTTAAATTGTACAACTTTGGAAGTTTTGTAAAAATCATAATTTTTATTTAAATCTTCGTTTTCACTAAATCCTAGGTGGATCAAAAGGGTATATGAAGCACTCTTCCCACATGGAAGCTTTTTTTTGTGTCTTTGCTAAAACTTTACTACATATGATAGACATAAATTTTATGGTGCAAAGGGAAATAACTTAACCTAATCATAAATTGTATGTTCAACATAGCTAAGATGTAGATTTATGATGCGATTCAGCAAATGGGCCTTAATCTGTCTAGGTTTTTATTTAGAAAATTTTTAGTCTTTTTTAGCTATTAAAGTAAGCTTTGGAAAGTTTGTTGTATAGAACTTACTGGAGTGTTACATTTTTAATTTTGTAAATTTTTGTATCAAAAAAATTATAAAACTTGTTTAAAGTATTATCAAATTTAAAATTAAATATCTAATCACATTTAAATAAAATGTCGAAAACATCCTTTAAATTTAATTCAAAATGAAAGGCTTTATTTTCCAAAACGATGAAGAAACTTCCTGCGTTTAAAACTTCTTCGGTCTTAATTAAAACTATAAGGCTGTTGTTGTTTTTGTTTTTGAAGGTAAGCTTCAATATCATCTTCAACATGAAAATAAAAAATATTTAACAGAATCAGTTTGGTAAATTGTATTATAATCTGTTTCTGTTTTAGCCGGGTTAACACGTAGACCACAACTTTTGGCCCATCTGCTAACGTTTTCCAGGGCTTTACCCATAATTTCACTCATTATGTGCAGATATTTACCAGAAACTAGAATTACTAGGTCGTCGGCATATGCCACCGCCGTAATTCCTAGTTCCTGTAGGGTTTTAAGTATCTTGTTCATTACCAGAAGCCATAACAGGGGGGACAACACCCCACCTTTAGGTGTGCCCCTGTTAACTCCTCTAGCTTGGATTTCCCTTGTTTATATATGTATACTTTTAATAATACTTTTAATAATTAAAACTTTTGCACTTTTATCACTTTATCAATAAAAAATAATAATTAAAACTTTTGCACTTTTATCACTGATGTAATTTTTTGTTCATTCATATTACAACATACAAATTCGAACAAAAACAAACAATTACAATATTTTGAAACAACTTTACCCGGCAAAGTCTAAAAAAAAACTAAATTTCTTTCTTATTAGACGTTGAACTGTTTCACTAAAAATAAAGTGGAATTCACTAGACATATAGTTCAGTTAACATCAATAATTAAACAAGACAATGTTAGATATTGAAATTAACTTTATTTAAAGTAAAGTAGATATCTAGTGAAACTAACTAACTATATGCAAAAAGAATGTATAACTAAATGTTGGTTTTAATTTAATTTACTAAATGTTGCTTTTAAGTCGGTTTTTTATAAATTTCGTTTGGTAAGAGAATTGAATTTCTATATTCTAAATAATCTAAATAAATTGTACTATACCCCACCCAACCCCATTCTCTCAAATTATAATTTTTACTCTAATTCTATTCGATGTTTTTGAGACCAATGACAAAAAAATCCACAATCATCCACGTGCGCTTTATTTTCGTTAGATTAGGAAATATTCCCATAAATCATGAATTCCGTTCGTAACAAATTAATTCCAAATTCCGTTCGGAATATTATTCATTTTCGAATCCGTTTCATTCGCATTTGTATTTTAAATTACGATCGAAATGGCAAATTCATACAAACATTTTCCGAAAAAAAAACAGTTGCGGAAATTGAAATTTTCCTTTTGATAAAAAAATTGGTCTAAAATGTTTCTTTTTAAATGTATAAAATTTCCTAAGTTTTCTTTATCAATGAGTTCCAACAAAAACCCAACAGTATTCATTTTAAACATTTTTCAATACACAAATTCAGAAATTAATACTTTTAAAATAATTTTCATGAAGTTTATATGAAAAAAAATATAAATAAAAAAGTTTTTTTAAAATACTTTCCCTTAAAGAAATATTCAACTAAAAAGTAATAAACAAGCAAATAATAGCACATCAATGTACTTTCCCGTTGAGTTTAAGCCACTGTCAGCAATAGTAAGGGTAAGTAGACCTACTTGTAATGGCCTTAATTCTGATAATGTCTACTTTCCCTTACTATTGCTGACAGTGGCTTAAACTCAACGTCCAACATTGCCCCCGTTTTGGTCCCGAAATGACCCACGGCGCCCTCCGGATTACTCCCCATTGAGATGTACTCTTGGAGACCTTTCATTTGATACCCCACATGGGGCCCTACATTGCCCCCGTTTAATGGGGCCCTACATTGCCCCCGTTTTGGGCCCGACATGACCCACGACGCCCTCAGACTACCACCCAATGTGATGTGCTCGTCAAGACCTTTCATTTGATATCCCACATGTTTTTTTGTATTATGGACCCAAAATTGCCACCGTTTTGGGACTGACATGACCCGCGGCGCCCCCAGATTACCGCTCAATGGGATGTACTCGTCAAAACCTTTCATTTGATACCCCATATGATTTTTTGTATTATAGGGCCCAACATTGCCCCCGTTTTGAGCCCGATATGACCCACGGCGGCCCCCGACTACCGCTCAATGAGATGTCCTCTTTCAGAGCTTTCATTTGATACCCCACATGATTTTTTGTATGCTGGTGCCTCACATTACCCCGTTTGGGGCCCGAGATGACTCAAGTTGCCCTCTGGATTACGCCCCAGTGAGATGTACTGTTGGAGACCTTTCATTTGATACTCCACATGATTTTAGTATTTCAGGGTCCAACATTGCCCCCGTTTCGGTCCCGACATGACCCACGGCTCCCTCCGGATTACTCCCCATTGGATGTATTGTTGAAGACCTTTCATTTGATACCGCACATGATTTTTGAATAATGGGGCCCTATATTGCCCCTGTTTTGGGCCCGACATGACCCACGGCGCCCCCGACTACCACCCAATGTGATGTGCTCGTCAAGACCTTTCATTTGATATCCCACATGTTTTTTTGTATTATGGCCCCAAAATTGCCCCCGTTTTGGGCCTGACATGACCCGCGGCGCCCCCAGACTACCGCTCAATGGGATGTTCTCGTCAAAACCTTTCATTTGATACCTCACATAATTTTTCGTATAATGGTACCCAACAATGCCGCCGTTTTGGGCCCGACATGACCCACGGCGCCCCGAACTACCCCATTGAGATGTACTCGGCAAGACCTTTTATTTGATACCGCACATGCTTTTTTTGGTACATTTAAAAATTTAAGCGGCCCTCCGTGCCCCTTGCCCCAGATCAAAAAGGCCCTTAATTTATAAGGTACCATAACCACGGCGCCCACCGGACTCGTCCAATGAGATGTAGTTGTTGTGAATTGAGTGCTTCAAATCACAACTGAAATTATAAAATTCCAATTAATAAAATTCAAAAATTAATTAATTATTATTTGAAAAACAAAAGTTTCAAATTACGCGTTGCTCGTGCACAGAGAAATAATTTAATTCAATAAATAATAATTTCTCTGTGCTGACAACGCGTAAAATTAATCAACCAATTAAATTAAAATTGATTTAAAATATTTTGTTGGAGAAGCTGATTGGTTTTCCAAAATCTTATTGGAAAATTTCGGAAAACCAAAAAAGCTCTCCAACAAAATAAAATAGAAAACAAATTTGAAAAAAAGGACAGTTGATCGGATAAAGTTTTGATTAAAAATCTTGATTTTAAATTATAAGGTCAGTCGTTTTAAAAAAAAAAAGTATTTTTTTTTAAACTAAAAATCTAATTGAAAAGTTTTTTTTATATATAGAGCAGTTATTCTGCTTAATTAAGATTCGGGAAAAATTTTAAACAAAGTTTTAATTATAATTTATATTATAAAATTGAATATTATTAGTAGGAAAACTAATAATAGAAAAACAGTAAAAGTTAAAATTACTTCATTGACCAAATTTATTAGTCAATTATATTAATAAAAAATAAAATTTAGAAAGAAACAAAATGGTCAATAAAATCATTTAAAAAAAAAATAATAACAAGTTAATTGTTAGTTGTGAAAAATAAATAACTATGTAAATTTTAAACTATTAACTAAATTTTGTATAGATAAATAAAAAAAAAAGAATATAATAAATATTAAAATAAGAAACAATTTAAACTGAATTTTATTTTAAAAAAGAAGAAAAGTTAAAGTGAAAATTGAACAGAAGTTAAGAAAAAAAAAACAATTAAAAGAAAACATTATTTAATTATAAGAAAACATTATTTAATTATATACATAAATTATAATAAAGAAAACAGAAGTACGTTTCTTATCCAAAAGAATTTTGTGTAAAGGTAAAACGGGATGTTAAAATTAAAATAAAAGAAAAAAAACTATCATAAAATAAAAGTGGACTAAAAATAGTTACAAAAAAAAATATATAATAATTTAACGTTAAATAAAATCTTATAAATAATTATTATAAAATTTTTTTTTGTAAAAAAAAACAAAAAACAAAAGTAGCAGTAATTTAAATAAAACATCTTTTTAATAAAATTAAAATAAAAACAGTGATAGCAGAAAAGTTGCAGTTAACAAAAAGTTGCAGTAGAAAAAGCAAAATTTTCACTAAAATATATAGAAAGCTAGTAGTGGAGAAAGCAGAGAATCAGAAAATTTTTGTAAAGTGTAGTAAGTCATTTTTTTTCTAATATAAAAATATATAAAAACACGGGTTGCTAATATTTTAAAAATATATATATACAATAAAAAATATATATAACAAAATATAACATCAATTTTTTTTGTAAAAATAATTTTTTTTTAAAATGAATAAATCGAAATCTTTAGGAAGATACGGATCTTCATTATTTTATAATTATTATTACACAAAATCTAATAGTCTTAATAATGGAGAATAAAAAAATTTATTTTTTGGCAAATTATTAAAAAATGTAAATTTTTGAATCTAATTAAATGACAAAAAATTGTGTGAAAAAATTTTTTTTAAATAAATTAAAAGGATAAAAAATTGAAAAATAAAATAATAGAATTTGTTAAATTAGAAAGAAAATTTTATGAAAAAATTTAAATTAATGGCCAAAAAATAAAATTAAAATTTTTAATTATAAAAAATATATAAAATAATAAATATATAAAATCCTTAACGAAATTATAACAAAATATATATATATAAAAAATTCTTTTTTTTAATTCCTAGTGAATCAAAATCTTTATAAATACAAAGTTAATACAAAATAAAATAAAATGCATGTATGAAAGAACCCCCTAAAATAATATACATATGTGTAAATATACATATCCAAAAAAAAATTATATTTTTCTTATATACTACCAAAAACCTTAACCTATCCTAATAGTTAACCTAATTTCAATATTTCTCTCTCTTCCATAAAATTTAAAAAAAAAAATAAAATGGGAATATAATAAATAAAATTGGACTACATATATATCCGTATAAAAAATAATAAGTAAAAGTTTTAAATAAGAGTCATATATGTACAAATACCTATACAATGAAAAATCATAAATTATTAAACATTATTATCACATATTATAATTTTTATTTGTATACATAAAAATTTTATTTCCAAGTACAAATTGCAAATTGTGCGTTTTTGATCAATTTAAATTTAAAAGTTTATAATAAAGTTTTGTTTACGTGAAATATAATATACATAGAAGTGTATTATTATGAAAGTAAAATCGACATAAAAATAGGGTAACAAAACTAATTACGGTGTAAAAAGTTAAGTTTATTTAATTTAACACAAAACTGTATACAGAAAGTGCAAAATAAAATTGTGCACTAAGTTGACACAGGGCTGTGTAAAAATAAAGAACTTAAAAAAAAAAATTTTTACATAAGTGTTAAAATTTTTTAATAAAAATGGTTTTAATAACCAACATTTTTTTTCGTTACCCTATATTTTCATTTTATATTAAAATTTCAATTTTTTGTTCGTAATGACGAAAATTATATATACATATATATAAAATGATATATATATATATTTTCAAATTACGTTTGATCATTTTTACATAAAATAATGTTGTCAATTTTTAATATAAAATTGATATTAATTAAAATATTTTAAATGACGTACGTAAATTTCATTAGAGCAAAGCGCGTTTTTTTTGTAAAATCATTTAAGGATCATACTATGAACATTTATAAAACAAAATTTTTTTTGGAAATGAATAAAATATTTTTTTTGCATAATTTTAGGAGTTGGGAAACTTATATTTACTTTTGATAAATATTTTGAGAAACAAAAAATTTTTTTCTAATTGCATACTTTTAGGGAATGAGAAAAATAAAAATAAAATAAAAATAAAGGAGTATTTTATTTTAAATAAAAATTTTAGAATGATTTTTGTTAAATAAAATAAAATAAATAAATGAAATTACATAAAATTTTTAGAAAAAAATAAAAGTAAATTTTTTCGCCCCCTAAAATATATTTTTTCAGAAATTTTTATATATAATGACCCTTAAAATAATATTTTAATTAAAATTTATTAAAAATATGACCCCTAAATCGTTATAAAAAAGCATATATATTATTGTTGTTGTTGAACATATTTTTTTTTATAAACTAATGTCGCAAAATTCAAAACCCCCAACGTTGGCGCAATCAATTTTAAAATTTTCAAAGAGAATATCAACATTTTCATGTTTAAATTCAAGTCCGGAATTTGAAAATTCGGACGAACAAACTAAAACAAACGTAGAAAATATAGAAGCGGAACCAAATTTAGAAGTATTGGATAGAAATAACTTTGTTGATTTTTTACATCAAGTACAAGGAGAACGAATATCAGAAAATAGAAAAAGTTTTAGAACATTGAGGTCAGGAGCAAAATACAACAGAATTGGCCCAATGAGGAAACCAAGGAAAACTAGAAGAAATAAGGTTATAATTGCCACAACGGAAAGAAAAAGTTTGAATATAAAAACAAGTGACAAAATGAATCCAATAAACGACCCCCATTATTTTAATTTCCAAAAAGCAAATAATACAAATAGAACAATAAATAAACCGGGACCATCAGGATTAAACTCGACCCCTATTCCACAACCCCCACCAATTGCACATCCAGATGAATACTTTACAAACGACAACTCGTATCATTTGGAACCAACATTGTTACCAGTGGAAAAAATAATAAAAACATTTTTAGTACAAGTTCCAACATTTTCGGGTGTAGGGTTGGATATTGAGAATGAGTTGAACAATTTTCTCGAATTAGCTCATCAAGCGTACGAATTGACAAGAGACGAACAAAAGGGTATATTATTGAGAATATTGATTACAAGTAAACTGACTGGTGCAGCCAACGCTCTTTTCAGATATGCCAACATTGAAAACTTTAACCAATATAAAGATAATTTACGTAATCGTTTTATAGAGAGCAAGGATATAGCTACATTAGCATCGGAAATGATGGGAATGTATCAATACGAAAACGAATCAGTGGAATTATTTGGGGAAAGAATAGCAGAAAAATTGGCGGCATATAGAAACAGAGTAAACGAAAGGTATCAAAACGAGGGACGAGCTTTAATCAATGAAATGGAGATAACCGCAAAGAGAATATTCTTAGGAGGACTGCGTTCATCAGAATTGAAACAATATTTAAAACTTAAGAGTGTCCATAGGACCGGCTCGACAGTATTTGAATGAAACAAGGAACTTAGGAAATATAGGGAGTTCGGATAAAAATAGTAGTAATAATCAAGGGGACCAAATGATGAATTTATTAACCACTATGATGAAAAAATTAAATGAAAATGGCGGCCATGGGCAACAACCAAATAATAACCCGTTAAATCATGGAAACAATTTTAGAAATAATAGTAATAATAATTATTTCCGGGGAACAACAGGGAGTTTTAAATACAACAACAACAACAACAACAATGATGCGCAATTTACAAATAATAATAATTATAATAATAACAATAAACAATTCTCAAACAATAGCAGCAACAATAATTTTAATAACAACAATAAGACCCCTAACAGAAATTACAACATGGTTAGTGGTAATAATTTTCCAAATAACAATAAAAATAATACAAGTAATTATAATAATAATTATAATAATAATTACAATAATAATAATAACAATCGGAATAATAATAGTAATAATAATAATGGTAACAACAAGGTGCCATTTAAAGGAACAACTGCAAATACGACGATTAAATGTTTCAAGTGTGGTAAACCGGGACATATTAGTAGAGAATGTACTTGGGAAGCACCACAAAATACCAATTCTTCAGTTCTACGATGCACAAACTGTGGAATGAATGGACATGAATACACTCATTGTTTTAAACTACGTTCGGGAAATAATAATTTTGCAAATCAAAGGATACTCGCATTAAATAACGAAGAAAATTTAGAAACTAATTGCGAATGGTGCGCAAGGAAAGGACATACAATTTCAGAGTGTGAAGCTCGAAAATCCTACGAATCCAAAATGACAATGTTTTCGGGAAACGAGGACGGAGTGAACTAAAAGAGCCCAGCTCATTCCTTTCGGAGGGCAAAGTAACCGTACAAGAGCCAATAATTAATTTAGAAAAATATTATTGGATAGACCCTGAATTATTTATTAATGTAATAAAAGATAAAGAAGAAAATAATGTAATTAATGAAAACAATGAAAATGAATTGGAAATAAATTATGTTAAACCTAATATAGGCTCTTGTGAAGGAAAATTAATAAAAAAAATCAGAAGACAAGAATACGAAAATTAAGGTACCAAATGATGGTATTTTAGGGAATAATTTTTTATCTTCAAATTGTAATATATTAGGACCAGAACAAAAACTTCATTTTCCAAACACGGAAACTAATACAACAGAATTCTGTATTCCATTTATAAGGAAAAATAAAAAAGGTATAATAAATACGCATTACATTGAGAATCCATTCAAACAATTAGATCAAGTTAAAATAAAAGAAATTCAGGGAATTTTCGACAACATAAAAAGTAAGTTTTATAAAAATCAGGATGAAATCTTATTAGGCGAAGATAAATCCAAGGTAAAAAAGGAATTGATGATAAGAGAAGAAGAAATCTTTTATCAAAAAGAGATAAATGAAGAAAAAGAATTTTTAAACATTAATGAAGAAAATGTTGAAAATATTGGTGAAATAAAGGAGGAAATAAAATTTAATGATGAAATTATATTAGTTAATGCTGAAATCACAGATGATTCAGTGGAAGTTAGTGATAGTGAATTTAAAAATAAAATAAATGTTGAAGAAATTTATGAAGAAAATATGAAAACAGGAAATATTTTAAATGAGGAAGAAATTAAAATGGATAATGTTAATGTAATAAGTGAAACAGAAAAAATAGGAGAAATATTGATTCCGGCGCGTATGGAAAAATTAATAAGTTTACCTACAACAAAGGAAGGAGAATTTTTTGGTAAGGTACAACAACTAAAACCAGGTGTATTATTGGGAAATTGTTTGGTTAAAGCAAAAAATAATACGGTAAAGGTATGTATAGCCAACGTAAGTACTGAAGAAGTAAAAATTGAAGATGTAAAGCTTAAATTGACCCCTATTCTTAATGTTATTATTTCATCATTAAGAAAATTAAATAATAAAATACTAAAATTAAATCATAGATATAAAAAACATAGGTGGAAGCGTAAAAATAAAGTAAATTAATAAAAAATATATTAAAATAAAAAATTTTAATATTAATATTTTTTAATTTTTTTTTGGATAAAATAGAAAGGGGAGCGTGAACGCTAAAAAACAAATAATAGGGAAAATATATCTTATGCTTTTTCCTTAAATTCCTATTCCTTTTCTTTTATTGTAATATATATATGCATTTTATTTCTCTATATTAAAATAAAATAAATTTATATATATAAATAAAAATAATTTTATTTAAAACTTTATTTTTATAAAACCAAAAGGATTTTTTTTAAGTTTTTAATGTAAAATAAAACAAAAGGATTATTTTTTTTAATATAAAATTTTTTTTATTATAGAATTTTATCAAAATAAAATATTATATAAAATCAATAAGATTTGAATTGTATTGAAAAAAAAAAATATGTAAGAAAAAATAAATGTAAAGAAAAATATAATTACAAAAATATAAAAATTTTTTTTTTAGAAAAAAAAAATAAAATATATAAATATCAAATAAAATTATAAATATATATAAATAAAATTAGCGTTGCTCGTGCACAGAGAAATAATTTAATTCAATAAATAATAATTTCTCTGTGCTGACAACGCGTAAAATTAATCAACCAATTAAATCAAAATTGATTAATAAATTTATTCTTTCCAATAAGATTTTGGAAAACCAATCAGCTTCTCCAACAAAATAAAATAGAAAACAAATTTGAAAAAAAAGGACAGTTGATCGGATAAAATTTTGATAAAAAATTTTAAATTATAAATTGGCCAGTTGATAAAAAAATTAAGTTTGAATTTTTAAATCGAAATTACTAAAAAAGTCAAAGTTCCATTTCTAAATATTGAATATTTGATGTTAATTTTTGATGTTATTAATTGAAATTCAAAAGTAAAAAGTTTAATTAAAGATAGTTATTTTTATAAGGAAAAGTTTAAAATAAAAAAAATATTATTAATCGGAAAAAATATTATTAAACATTAAAAGAAAAAAATTTAAAATCGACTATTTTTAATAGGTAATCTAATTAATTAATAAAAAATAAAATAAACAGTTAAGTTAAATTAAAGATAAAAACTTAAGGAGTTTTATTTCAATAAAGAAATAAAAAGTTAAGGTGAAAATTAAACATTATCTAAAGGTAAGAAAAACAATTAAAAGAAAACATTATTTATGCTTGTAATATATGAATTTACAGCATACTCGTCAAGACCTTTCATTTGATACCCAACATGGTTTTTTGGTACATTCAAAAATTAAACGGTCCTCCGCGCCCCTTCCGCATCATCAAAAAGGCCCCAAAAAGGCCTCAAAGTACCAAGCCTTTGATGGCACAAGCTCAACTTGAAAATTTCAGCTAAATCGGTCAAGCCGTTTAAGAGTTATGGCCAGGTGAGGAGATACCGACATACCGACATATATATATATATACTGGAAGTGTGAATTCATAAAAGGGAAAGTAAAAAAATATTTAAAAAATATTTAATTTTTGAATTTAAAGTAAATCAGCTGATTTCGAAAATCCGAAAATGGATTTGCTATGGCAATATTTTTATACGATTCCGAGGTATTTCAGAATTTAAGAACAGCTATACGCCATAAGCCGGTGTTTAGGGAGAGGTCTAATAAGAAAGAATGCGTGAGTGAATACTTTTCTTTATATTTGAAAGCAATAGTTTCATTTCATATAAAAAAAAAGTATTTTTCGCATATGATTGTATTGTATAATTTGAATGCATAGTTTTGTTGGTATTCGGGCACTTTAAAATTTTTTAATGCATAAATAAATTCTAATTTGCAATTTTTAGCAAATAGAAATATATATGTAGTTTCTTCTATATTGTACGAATAGTACAGGCGTTTGGGTATTTTGGTAATATACATAAAAAAAAAGCTATATAAATTTTTTTTTATAGACAAAACTGAAATAAGTAATTCATTTTTCCACTCACATATATTCCATTTATTTTGCAAGCAGAAAATTAACTGGTTTATCTACTGCTTGTTTTCGAATCTAATATTTAACGATTGTTTTTTCGAATTTCGTTAAAAAACATATGGGTTATGTTATAGTATCTGATTTATATAGTCTAGTTATTTAAAATGACACTACTTTTAAGTTAAAAAATTAAACAAAAAAATAATTTAAACATAAATATATATATATGCCGGCTTTAACTATGTTAAAAAATTGGGGCTATTGTATTATTTGACAAGTGAATACTACAACTACGCAGGGTATTTGGAACATTCTCTCGGGCATGTTTTCAAATCGTTAAGTTTAAATACGTAAAGTTTGTATACACAAAAGTTTAATTACTATCAAATATCAAAAAATACACAAATACGCTGTGGTTTGCGTATCGATTTGAAGCTGGCTAATATAAAGATCCATGATAATTACATATTTATAAAATACAGTTAGTTTTAAACCTAGTTTTAATACAATTAGTTTTAAAACATTATTTATGCTTGTAATATATGAATAGTCATTATTTCATATGGGTCCATTGGACACACCTTATCAGTTTTTGTTATTCAAATATGTTTGTTGTTATTAAGAGTGTTGAAGGCCACTCTGTTAAATGAAGCAAGTAATTATTATGTCCATTTTACACATTTTAGTCTATTAACCCTTAAACTGTAACATATTTTAATAACAAAAACTGATACTGTGTGTCCAATGGACCCATATGAAATAATGAA
Organism: Empis stercorea; assembly: GCA_949752835.1. Taxonomy (NCBI): domain Eukaryota; kingdom Metazoa; phylum Arthropoda; class Insecta; order Diptera; family Empididae; genus Empis; species Empis stercorea. The sequence goes on from OX457085.1 coordinate 66,902,761, forward strand.
GAATTTTGCTTTATAAAAAATTTTATTTTATTATTATTTTAATGATACAAAATATTGAATAATAAAATATATCTTTAAGTTAAATTAATAAAATTAAAAACGAAAGTATTCATATGAAAAAGAGTCCACTGGACCCCCATTACAGTGTAAGTGTTAATAATATATAGAATGGTTTGGTTCTATGGTTTGAGAAAATTTAATATATATAAGTATATATATATAATATATATATATATATATATATATATATATATATATATATATATATATAAGTCTATATATATAATATTCGAAAATGTATTTATTTTATTTTATTCTTTTATGGTAGTATGGCACTCTCTTGCTTACAAGCTAGTTTTCATACTAAAATTGCTGTCAACGTGTCAACTGAAGCTTCGTAAAAAAATGCTACAAATTGCCAGCCAACTACGGCTTTATCGTAAATTGAACGCGACAAAAAAGAAAAAAAATATAATATTTAATATAGATTCTTTTTAGGCTGTAGAAACTTTTTTTGAGAGAAAGTACTTTTATTTTATTATTTTGCGAATTCGTAAGTAGCAGTATAAAATCACAGTTGTTATAATTTTAATTTCTGCGGCATGCATTTACAGTAGTTAAATTAAAAAAAAAAGCCCATAAATATAAAACTACTAATCAGTAGTTCGGCTGGGCGCATTTTTTTTCTGGTTTATGGTAAAATACAAATTCTGAATCATTATTAATTTATGACAGCATGCCGAGTAAATCTAGGGCCAAGTGTCTTGTGTGTACAAAGTTGGTTACTGATGGTATTTTATGCGTTCTATGTGGAAATTGGTTCTACAACCAATGTTCAGATCTATCTACAGCAGATTGTAGTGGTGTAACCGATTATCACTCACTGTTACACCACTATTGTTATCCGGATATACATCCATACAATGCCAGTACCAGAGGAGAGCCAACCAGAAATCGAGTACACGGTTTCCAAAACAGAAATGATTTATGAAGAACATTAAACACTAATAAAATAATTCAAAATTCTAAATTTGCTAAAATTGAAAAATTACAAGTTGAAAATGACAATTTTATATAATGAAAAATCAAAAATACAACTTATTCTTGTGTAATAATGGCCGTATGACAATGGCTTGACAAAATCCAAAAAAAAAACTAAAAAATGTCTCTTTGTGCGACTGAAACACAAATATTTTTCAATTAGAGACAACTATAGTGTAGTATTGATGCTGTCAAATATATTGTTTTTGTTTTTTAATCTGTCAAAGATATTTCGCTGCTCGAATACTTGTTTGCTTCATACGCCTCTGACATTTTCACTTTGCTCCATATCCACCCTAAATTTGCAACTTACAATTTACACATGTTAGACTTCTTGGTCCGTGTTTCAAGACGGGTCCCGAAGATAACTGGCACGGCTCCATGTCCATCTTATAATATAATGACTATGAAAATTACTATGGATATAAGGCAAAAGTAAAAAAAAAAAATTGGCATTAAAGTTCTATATCAATGAGCAATGGATATGGAGCAAAAAAAATAATTTAATATTGACGTTAATGTTTCATGTACATTGCTCATTTATATAGAGCAAAAAAACATTTAATAAAAATAACTTGAAAAATGTATAGAAAAGTTGCTCTACGTGCTACCTTTTTTCTGATTTTTGAGAAATGAGGCAAGCAAGCATTGAAAAAAAAAGAATTGGATGTGGAGCAAAACTGCTACTCGATATCTCAGTAACTATTGATAAGAAAAAACGAATTGTAGTTTTAAAAAGAGAATCTCCCAAACACTACACTATATGGTCCTAACTCAAAAAACTCTAAAATGGCGTATGAAGCAAACAAGTATTCAAGCGGCGATTTGTAATAAAATAATAAAAAAAATGCTTGAATATTGAAAAAAATCATGAATGTCAAAAAATATACAAAAAAAATACAAAAAAAATTCGATTTTTTTTGACAGAAATGGTTTTGTTGCTGCTACACAGTGACAAACCATTAGCGCCATGGATTTTTTTTTGGTTTTTTTTTTATTTTTTTTTACTTTCAAGATTTTTTTCCAATATAGCGTGTTACTCGCACTCATATCTTTTTCTCATATAAGAAATATTACCTCTCCCTCTAAATGGATAGTTTCTGAAAAATTGAAATTTTCAAGCCATTGTCATACCCGCATAAAGCTAGAATAGAAACACTAAAAATTTCAATAAAAAGAATAACTGAGTGACAATCAATAAAAAGAGTACAATGTATTTAGATATAAAAAAAACGAAAATTACTCAACAAATTTAATTTATTGATATTGCCGGAAATCTAGCAATAATTCTTCAATTGTGGTTACCGCCATTCCATCAGAACTATCCATTAGCTTTAACGTGATAAAACACTATCCAACTCCGAAACTGTTAATTACTTTGGTCGTTTTTAGTCCTCCAGCATATTTTACCATAGCTGCTAACTTCAGCGGTATATATATATATATAACTTCGGCGGCCCTCTTTATCTAATTAATGATACTGATGCACAATTTTATTATTACTTTCCCTTATATGAATTCACACTTCCAGTATATATATATACATATATATATATATATATATATATATATATATATATCTCCTCACCTGGCCATAACTCTTAAACGGCTTGACCGCTTGAGCTCAAATTTGGAAGTTGAGCTCGTGTCATCAAATGCTTGGTACCGTATTTGGGGCCTTTTTAATGAGCGCGAAGGGAGCTCGGAGGGCCGTTTAATTTTTGAATGTACCAAAAAAACCATGTGGGGTATCAAATGAAAGGTCTTGACGAGTACATCTCATTGGACTGTAGTCCGGGGGGCGCCGTGGGTCATGTAGGGGCTAAAACGGGGGCAATGTTGTGCCCTATTATACAAAAATCATGTGGGGTATCAAATGAAAGGTCTCCAACAGTACATCTAAATGGGCAGTAATCCGGAGGGCGCCTTGAGTCATCTCGGGCCTAAAACGGGGTAATGTGGGGCCTAATCATACAAACAATCATGTGGGGTATCAAATGAAAGGTCTTGAAGAGGACATTTTGTTGAGTACTCCGAGAGGTACTCTGGGTCTTGTGGGACCCATAATGCAAAAAGGCATGAGAGGTATTAAATAAAAGGTATTGAAGAATACATCTCGTTGCGCAGTCCGTTGGGCTTATTCATGTTAGGGCCCAAAACCTGTGACATGTGGGTGCCCATTATAAAAAAATCATGTGGGGCGTCAAATGAAAGGTCTTGAAGAGTAGTCCGAGCAGTACCCTGGGTCATGTGGAGCCAATTATACAAAAAAACATGTGGGGCACCGGGGGCCATGGTTGGCCCAAAACATCGGCCACATGTGGAATTCCAAATCGTGGTCCATGAGGAGCTCAAACAAATCATTCCCAAGTTGTCAAAGTATTTAAATATTTTTAGTCGGTCAAATTAATAAATATTTGACCGACTAAGGCCCATTTGCTGATTCACATCATAAATATTTATGTTCAACTTAAATGTCTAAGTTGTGCTTACCGGTTTGCACCAACGTAAAAGTAGAACATAAATCTCGTTATGTTTCACATAACTTAAGTGGAGGATTTAGTAGATCATAAGTAATTTATGATGAGCTTATAGGTTATTTTGAAGTTGAAGTAACACAGTAATCTATAAAAATTATTATTTTTCTGGCAATTAAAATTATTATTTTTCTGGAAAAAAAAAATTAAAAGCCAAACAAAATTTTTATTATTATGGAGTAAAAAAATTAAAATTAAATAAAAAATTTTCATATTCATGACATTAACCAAATAAAAAAAAAAAAATTTTGATTTTGTGTGACATTTCGATGATTTTAGGAATTGTAGTTGGCTGTTTTATATTTTTTTTGTGTCCTTGCTAAAACTTTACTATGATAGACATAAATTTTATGGTGCAAATGGAAATAACTTAACCTAATCATAAATTGTATGTTCAACATAGCTAAGATGTAGATTTATGATGTGAATCAGCAAATGGGCCTAAAGAGTGTAAAATAAAAAATATAAATAAAAAAAAGTTTTTTAAAAATACTTTCCCTTAAAGAAATATTCAACAGTGGCTAAAACTCAACGGGAAAGTACATTGATGTGGTATTATTTGCTTGTTTATTACTTTTTAGTTGAATATTTCTGTAAGGGAAAGTATTTTTAAAAAACTTTTTTTTATTTATATTTTTATTAATTCAACCATATAATTATTGCTCTGTTCGATATATAAGTTCCTCTTATCAAGGTTAAGCCTCTGTTCGATAAGTAAGTTCCTCTTATCAGGGTTGGTATTGTTTTGTCGTCAGAAATGATTGTAGGCAGAAATTTTAGAGATTTAGTGTTTAAAGCCTACAAGTATTCTAAATCTGCGGTCTCTGCGGACAGATGTGAGATATACTGTCATTATGGAAATAAGTTCAAAGAAATGGTACGAAACGCTGTTTGCGTACAGTGTAATGTTTGCGTACTGTATTGTGGCAAATAGTCAAACAACTAAAGAGTAAAATTAATTAATTAATGCAAAGTAATGAATAGTTCATTAATTTTTTTACTTTAATTCAATTTATATGATTATTCATTTTATCAAAACTAGTGAAAATATGAAGCAAATTCCATACCCATGCAAATAAACTGGTATTAAATATCTATTAAATATAGCACATTTGGAACTACATACTGCTTTTTGTTAGCATTTGAATTTAACACTTTTATACATTTTCAGATTTCTTCATCAATTGTTTATATAATATTATTTATCACAACTATTTTTTAATTAATAAATAATTTTTATAAATAACTTTTTAAACCACAACCGTTCGCTGGAAATATTTGTCAAATTTTAATTTGACAGCTTGGTGCCAAAAGAAAGAGAATATCGAAATAGTGGTTTCATTAACATTTTTTTCAATTTATTAAATTTTCTATATAATGAAAAGAGACTGATCATATGTCCTCTTTCCAGATTATTTCTCTTTCATTGATCTCACTGAAGAATACTTAATAACCCAGTAGTTGCAAAACAGATAAACAGAAAAATATTAAAAAAAACTTGTTCTCAAGCGCCAAAACATGGCAAATGTTTTGGCCCCACATGACCCATTTATGGGCCCCCGTATAACTGAAGGTGTCCCACGGACTACCTAGCGGGATATATTTTTCAAGACCTTTCATTTGATACCCCACATGATTTTTTTATATGAAGGGGCCCTCATTGCCCACGTTTTATGTCCCACATTACCCACTGCGCCCCACGAACTATCACCCATTGAGATGTGCACTTCAATTGAGATGTTTGAGATGTGCACTTCACCCATTGAGATGTGCACTTCAAAGCTCTTCATTTGATACCGTACATGATTTTTTTGGTACATGAGGCTCCTCGTGTTCCTTTTCTACCATCAAAAAAGCCCCAAATTTATAGGGCACCAAATATCTCATAACACCAAATATCTGAAATTTGAGCTTAATTGGTATTTAATTTAATTTTGATAAAAAAATTGTGACATGATTGTGGGCATTTGTAAAATATTTATTTAAATAACTTAAAAATAATAATATTTTGAAGAAAACATATTGCAGTATTTAAGTTACAAAAAGTTCAAATAAGGTTTATATGATTCTCTTTTTACCTTGCCGCAGGATTAAGTAAATTTGTATTATAGTATTAATTATTTAGATGTAAAGTACAATATTTGAATACTAAACACTTTATAAAATTATGTTATTTTTGTAATACCAATGCGAAATAAATAAATAAAATATAAATAATAAAATGAGGTTCTAATATTTAATTTGTGGAATTTCTGTTGAGAAATTATTTTCAGATATACCACATTTCATAAATACTTTTTTGCAAATCCAAAATATTTCGCGCGCCAAAATTATAAAAATTTCAGATATTTTAGTATGCCTTAAATATTTTAGTATGCCTTAATGTGAAAATTAGAAAAAGGTATTGAAATTATAATAAAAAAAAAAATTATTAAGATAAAAATTTTATATTGTTTTATAAAACCATAACAAACACAAACATTTTATTCAATATAAACTTAATATAAAATTGAATAAGAACTGATCAACAAAAAGTATAAAAATTTGAATTAGAATAACATTTAAAATAATTCTTCAAATCATATTTTGTGATCAGTGAAATAAAATTATATTTAAATTAAAAAAAGTTATTATCTATTTGATTTTTGTTGAAGCTAATTAACTTATATTTGGTTTATATGTTGTCAAATTTAAAGCAACACACATATCAGAATTTTCTGTTGTTAGTCTACTTGTTAAAATTTAATTAAAAGATTAATAATAAAATTAAATATCAAAAGTCGAGTGTGCCAACAAAAATTTTGTAGCGTGCCAAGTTTGACACGCGTGCCGTCTATTTGCCATCACTTTAGTATATTTATAAAGCTAACAAATTATATAAAATTTAATTCATTGTTGTACAAAAATACCGTTATATTCATATAACTTTTTTAATTTTTTTAACACTCTATGTATTTATGGAAAGCTGAAATTTATGTTCAAAAAAGAACTAGAGTCTCTGAAGAAATTTTATCCGTATCTCCCCTTGCCTTACCATTCTGGCCCTTGGAAAATTAAAAGTTTTACATTTTGAAAACATTTTAAGGAAATGTGATTTTGTCAAATCCAGGGTTTGTTTTTCATATTTTAAATATTAATGGAACATTAAGTGAAAATAGATAATTTTACTTGTTTCTAAAAATATAATTATTAATTTTAGACTTGATGAGGTGTTGTCAAATATAAATATTTTTGAAATAAACTACATAATATTATTTGATAAATTAGTATCTATTAAACATGACAAACCACTAAAACGTAGTATAAACTTATATCTTTTTCAGATTAGTTTATTATAATATTTTTGGGACAATACCAAAATTATTGTATAAGTCATTTGCTCTCCAACAAATGATAAACAAATTTCTATAAATGAATTTAAAGCCGTAATTAACAAATTAATGAAATTTATCAATATATATCAATAGTAGATCAGATTTATTTGTATTATAATTTATAAAGTTAATATTTGATTAAAATAAAATAAAATAATATATGTACTATATATTAAAACTTACGTGATGTAACTTGAGATATTAAAGGTACAGTCAAAGTCCAACACCAAATCAATAACAAACTTTTCAATTTAGGATTTATAACTGTCGATATTGTTGCCATGATTCTTAAAATATTTGTTTTTATTTAATTCAGCCAAAATATAGATATGTATAAATAAAAATTTGAAGCCTAAAAGAATTCTTTTTATACCAAATTGTCGATCGACAAAATATAATTTTATGACAATATATATTTATATGTATATATATATATACCATGAGTTAGATATATATATATATATATATATATATATATATATAGTTTTTAAGCCACAAATTAAAGTATATACATGTATGTAGCTATTTCAATATAATTCAGATCGGAATTTTATTTAAAATTTATTATTATCGAAACAATTCGGTGTACATGTATGTACATTTATGTGCAATCAGAATTAATTTTTATTCTTTATTTTCAATTAAATTATTTAAAAGAAAATAGAATTTATTCTTATAAAAGAACGTTATACAAAACAAAAAATTAATTATTAAAAGTCAAAAATTATTTTCCATGGCTTAAAAGTATCAGAATACGTATGTATGCATGTATGTATATGTATAATACTCTCTACGGTTTTTCAAAAGTGTATGACCTAAAAACGTCACTATCTGATTTTGTTTTTATTTATGGCGAAATATAGAAAAAAATATTGCACTGTTACATAAGCGTTTATGATGTATTAATAATAATTAAAATTAATATTGATTAAAATATCGTAAATTTCCTTATTCAATCATTTTTCTGTGCAATATTCAAAATAAATTTAAATAGTTTATTTTAAATTTCGATTTATTGTATTATTTCTAATAAAAATAGGAGACAAAATTTAAAAATCAATATCTAAGAGACTTTGACACCATGAGTAAGATAAACATTTTTATTATACTGTCTCATTTTTAAGCTTCTACATTTGTTTTATAATATTAATATTAAAAACGCGAATTATTTTAAAAAAATAAACAGCTTTCTTTATAAAAGGCCGGCGCACAAGTGGAGCTTTAATCGATAGTGTTAACTTGCAAAAGTTTCAACATATGGAAATCATTGTAAGCGAAGACAATACAAGCTGTTATTGCCAGCCAAAAACACGCTAGCGCTAAGTTTCAACAATGTTAAATTATTTCCGCCAGCGCTAAACAATTTTAATATTGCGAGTCAAAAACTTGGTAAAAATTCAATTAGCAAAAACTTGGTGGAAAATCACAAAAAATATGAAAAATTGACAAGTATGAAAAAAATAAAGCTAGAATTATGGCTTTTTACGCCAGCGTTGGCATTGATGTATGGCTTTTTACGCCAGCGTTGATTAAAGTTAAAATTAAACACTATCGATAAACGCTCCAATTGTGCGCCGTTCTTAAGAAGTATGCGCTGTATTCGTCGCATTGAATTATAATGTGCAGAGATTATGTATATTGTATAGTATATAATATATATTAATAATATGTTTGACAGCCATCATTGTATATTCAGCACTTTTTTAAGTTAATATAATATAAATATATATAATGTATATGTTTGTGTGTGTCTATATACATCATTGAAGCTTTGAAGTTTTAAAGCTTAAATGAATAAAAAAAAAATTGATGTCATTGAAATCGAACTTTGGCACGGAAATCAAATTTTTTTAGCCCCACGATATTTTATTTGCACTATTTAATTCTGCTGAAACGTATTGTATTTAAGTTTAAAATTTTGCAAAATTATTTAAAAAAATGCTAGTTAAATGTTTTATGATTTAAGATAAAGGTGTTGCAACATTTTTATAATTGGAAAAACATACAATAAGAATTTTTTAATTAATGTTTACTTTTTTATATAATTTATATTTTATTGTATTTTTTACAAATTCTTTGGTATTTAAAACCGATTTGTACAACCTGTTTGCTTAAGCGTTTTAATTATATTGTTTAATTAAAATTTTAAGTTAAATATTCACTAGCACTTATGACATTTTATTACATTAATTTCTTCATCAAAAAATTAATTTATCGTGGCATATCTCTTTTAAAACTAGAGCACTTTTTAAAGTAAATATATATATGAATATATTTTAGCAACTTTTATTTTTTTTGTAATAAAAATCTTTTAAACGCGGCGTTGATATTTTTATTTTATTATTTTTTCATGTATATTTTTCTTGTGCGTTGGTAAACGTTACTCACATGACTGAATCGTTAGCGCACGACAAAGTAGGGGAATCTATAATAATAATTTATTTGGAGAAGGAGATGGAGTGGAGACTCAAGAAATATCTCTATTTGATATTTTATATTATATATTTATTATATGTTTATATTCTCATACACTCATATAAATATAAATGTAAAAAAATAATTTATATGGAGCCTCAAGCCTCAAGTTATATATAAGTATATTATAAGTTACATATAAATATATAAGATATACCAAAACCAACCCTACTAAAAGCCCTGATGTACGCATACATTGAAACCACGAAAGTAGTCAGAAGTAAAAAATTTGCTATGCCAAATTTAATGGTGGCATAAATAGACGCGAGCAAAATAAAGAAATAAAAGTGATATTTTATGGTAAATAATAAGAGATTTGTCTTAAAAAGTAGTGTAAATTATATTTTAATAATTGTAGATTTGTTTTTTATAAAAAAAATTGTGGGATCAATTAGTTTACCTAGTTTATTTTTGTGATAAAAATTTAGTGCAAATTTGATAAACAAGAAATAAAATTTCTTGTTGGAATATATTAATATTTATTAATAATATTGTGATATTTAATTTATAGTTAATAATTAGTGTACTTAAGGCAATTTAATATAAACTAAGTGTGCAAATTTCGTGCAATTTTTCTATTTTTGAAGTTAAATAATGCCGCCACATTGTGTGGTACCTTATTGCAAGTCCAATTATTTTTCGTCAGAACCATCGATTTAAACTTTTGGTTTTCCTAAAGATCAGGATTTAAAAGATAAGTGGACAAGCGCTATTCACAGAAGTGACTGGCAGCCAACAAAATGTTTCTGCCCTTTTTATTCAAACAAAATGTTCTGCCCTTTTTATTCAGAAAACATTCAAATACGGGATCCGTCAGAAAAATTCGAAAAATTAAATATTTTATTAGAAAAAAGGTCAGATGATTTTTTGCATCTGACATTACCAAAGATTGCAGTATTTTTAAAAATAATTTTAAACAAAAAATGAATTTTCAAAATTATCTTCTTTTCGAAAATGAGGAAAAATGTGTATTTGTTTTACTCGAAAATAGCGACGATTTAAAATGCAATATTTCTGTCCCAATTAGTATGAATAAATATTTAGTAGTTAATGTTATTTTACATGGATCCGAAGTTCCATATAATGATTTGCAATGGTAAACTATTTGGTAAAAATAGTATTAAGAAATTTACTTTTTTATGGTCACAAATTGAAAATTTACTCGCGAGATACAGAAATATTTAATAAACGAAATTTGAAAACCGCGAAATTTTATATTTAAAAAAGCACAAAACCGTCAAAACGATTTTTCTCATTAGATATTTAGATATTTAAAGAAATCAAGTAGAATTATTAAATATATTTACCCAAATTACTACAAACCGAACATGAATTTTTTAATGACTTTGTTTTTTTTTTTTCATGTGAAACTGGCGAACGTATATGTTATGCAGTGTGTTCCAGGGGACGTATATGTTGTGCAGGAGTATTTTTTATAATTATATTATTTTGAATTTATTAATATTTAATTTCAGATACAGGTAACAATACGCATTTTTGTGCAGATTGGTGAATTTGTATCTTATCAATAGACATTATTGATGTAAAAACACTATCTGATGGTACAACATTATTAGAAAAGCGTATTATTACATGTATCTTAAATAATAGAAATCACAAAATATATAAATTATACGTAATTAATTTTTTTAATAAAATAATTTTAAAAAATTATAAATTTCGTTTTATTATCACTAAAAACATAATTTTTATCAAAGAAAAAATTATATGTCATATTTAATTCTCTGACTACCTTTTGGTATATATGTGTGAGTGCACATAATTGTTCAGGGCTTTTTAGTAGTGTTGGTTTTGGTTATACACATAGATATATATGTACAAGTGTACAAGTAACTTTTTATCTTTTACAACAGTTTTTTTCTGATGACGTTTTTACACAGGTCACATACATTATTTATAAAATAAGTATATGCAAAACCAACACTACTAAAAAGCCCTGAACAAAGTCTGTGCACTGACACATACATACCAAAAGGTAGTCAGAGAATTCAATATGACATATAATTTTTTCTTTGATAAAAATTATGTTTTTAGTGATAATAAAACGAAATTTATAATTTTTTATAATTAATTATTTTATTAAAAAAATTAATTACTTATAATTTATATATTGTGATTTCTATTATTTAAGATACATGTAATAATACGCTTTTCTAATAATTTTGTACCATCAGATAGTGTTTTTACATCAATAATGTCTATTGATAAGATACAAATTCACCAATTGGCACAAAAATGCGTATTGTTACCTGTATCTGAAATTAAATATTAATAAATTCAAAATAATATAATTATAAAAAATACTCCTGCACAACATATACGTCCCCTGGAACACACTGCAACTGCATAACATATACGTCCAGCAGTTTCACATGAAAAAATAAACAAAGTCATTAAAAAATTCATTTTTGGTTTGTAATAATTTGGGTAAATATATTTAATAATTCTACTTGATTTTTTAAAATATCTAAATATCTAGTGAGAAAAATCGTTTTGACACTTTTGTGCTTTTTTAAATATAAAATTTCGCGGTTTTCAAATTTCGTTTGCTCAATATTTCTGTATCTCGCGAGTAAATTTTCAATTTGTGACCATAAAGTTAATTTTTTACTACTATTTGGTAAAATCCATTGCAATTCATTATATGGAACTTCGGATCCATGTAAAATAACATTTACTACTAAATATTTATTAATACTAATTCGGACAGATATATTGCATTCTAAATCGTCGCTATTTTCGAGTAAAACAAATACACAATTTTCCTCATTTTCGAAAAGAAGATAATTTTGTTTTGACAATCGATTTTTTCTTTAAAATTATTTTTAAAAATACTATAATCTGTAATAATGTCTGATGCAAAAAAATCATTCGACCTTTTTTCTAATAAAATATTTAATTTATCGAATTTTTTTGACGGATCCCGCCCCGCCGTCTTTGAATGTTTTCTATAGGTCTAAATACTGCGGATAATTTGGAAAAATTGAAGGTATAGCACCGACATTTAATTTATAAAATTTATTATTTTCACGTTTTATAAAATCTTCTTCTCGAAAATGAATCGCACAAACAGCAGAACATTTTGTTGGCTGCCAGTCACTTCTGTGAATAGCGCCTGTCCACTTATCTTTTAAATCCTGATCTTTAGGAAAACCAAAAGTTAGAATCGATGGTTCTGACGAAAAATAATTGGACTTGCAATAAGGTACCACACAATGTCGCGGCATTATTTAATTTCAAAAGGCAAAAAATTGCACGAAATTTGCACATTTAGTTTATATTTAATTGCCTTTAGCACACTAATTATTATATAAATATTAAGATATTCCAATAAGAAATTTTATTTCTTGTTTATGAAATTTGCACTAAATTTTTATCACAAAAATAAACTATGTAAATCAAATAATCGCACAATTTTTTTTAATAAAAACAAATCTACAATTATTAAACTATAATTTACACTACTTTTTAATAAAAATCTCTTATTAATTACCATAAAATATCACTTTTAATTATTTATTTTCCTCGCGTCTATTTATGCCGCCATTAAATTTGACATTAGCAAATTTTTGACTTCTGACTACTCTCGCGGTTTCGATGTATGCGTACATCAGGGCTTTTTAGTAGTGTTGGTTTTGGTATATGCTAAATTGAATAACTGAATATACAATGAACCAGCTTGTATCTTATGATTATATGTTACGTCATTACCAAATATTTATTTATTTAAGATAATGTATGTATGAGAAACAATATTAAAGAGCGTTTTCAGAAATATTTTTTGTGCTAACCCAACAATAAAATTCAGTCTACATAACACTACCATGAAATATTTTGTAGAGTTGTATTTTATATTGTTAGGTTAGTAATACAAAATTTTGAGAATTTTTTTTTTAAATTGGTTCTCAGATAGGTAAGAATTCTGATAAAACCCGTGGCAAATGTCTTTGTGATACAAGTCCAAAACAACATCGTCGCGTCGCAGCCACACATTTATTCATATTGTAGTCCCATGATTTAAGCAGTTTAGTATAAAAAATATGTTAAAAAAAATTAAAATACTTTTATCAAAACAAAACTTGCCTCGTAAAAAGTAGAAAATAAACAAAACTAGCCCCATAAGAAGTAGAAAATAAAATTGGTGAGAGATCTGGAACATTTAGAACCGTTATAAGTTAAAGGAAAATTGCTAGAATATTAATTAATGGATATTCGGTTTTATTTTCCCTTTATTGAATTTATATATATATATATACCGTATATATTTATATTATATATAATTCGAATAATAATTAAATTTTTTGACAAAAAATGTTGATAATACTTATTATAGGTAAAAATATAAAAAAACGTCCGAATTCTCGGTTTTCACTTAAAAGTTGATTTTAATAAATCATATTTTCATACAGTTTTATAAAAATGGTAAGATTTATTAATCGAAGCACAACGAATGTAGTTGAAAAATTCATTGATATAAATGTTGAATAAAGACCACGAAGTGTAGAATTTGGATTTTTTTAATACAAAAAATGAAACAACAGAAAATTCAATTGCCATTTGCCAGAAAATTCAATTGCCAGATTCATTAAATTCCGATAATCAAATGAAATGCAAGAAACGAACGACAAAAAGTGATTTAAATTCATTTAAAAGCGACGGTTCACTAATAATGATACCAGTAAAATTGATTCCCTAATACTCAACATGGTAGTCAAAGATATTCAACCTTTTACTGTAGTTGAGGATAAAAGGTTTGCAGCATTGATTTCAACATTGGAATGGAACCGAACTATAAAATGGTTTCGAGAAAAAAGTGAAGTAGTACTTTTCTGTCAAAACGTTATCAATATTGGAATCTATTTTACTGGAATGTTGCCATATTGGAGAAAACCACACTGGTCAAAACTTACGAAATATTTTATTAAATTGCATGAAGTCGTGGAATATTAAAAATAATATATATTCTGATACAACTGATAATGCTTCAAATATTTCTGCAGCGATAAGTCTCACAGGTTGGGCGCATATTAGATGTTTTGCGAATTCTATAAATTTAATTGCAAAAGTTGGACTACAAAATACTGCTGTAAAACAATTTATTTCCAAACTAAAAGGTAATGTATTTATTTAGTAATTTTTAATTTTTTAGATAATTATATTATAATATCAATTATAGACTATACAAATATGATATACATAAAATATTTTTAATATTATATAGGTCTTGCTGTATATTTTAATAGAAGTTAAAGTGTATGCGATAAATTTAAAAACATGCAAAAAAAATTTAATCCGGAAAGCATTACACATCACACATGCCTTTAAAGCTTAAAAATTAATGTGTAAATCTACTTTCGATATGATACGAAGCGCTTTGGAAGTTAAAGAATCCCTTCAAGCTGTATTAGGTATTTTTTTATTTATTAGTTATTTATGGCTGCATATTGTTTTGCTTTTATTATTTCACTTTTATTTTATTTCACTTGCCATTTTGTTTTTCATTGTTTCTCTTTTTTGCATTTTTCATTTCACTATTTCGCTCTTGATAATTTCGCACTTTTTTATATCGCATTACTCTATTTTCGCATTTTGTTATATATAGCAGTTCAAAGTTATATATAACTATTCCACAATTCTTATAATTTTAATTTCTTCCACTAGAGGGTCTAACATATAATTATAATGTTTTTTTTACTTTCCCTTTTATGAATTCACACTTCCAGTATATAGGTATATATATATATATATATATATATATATATATATATATATATATACATATATATATATATATATATATACATATAGATATATATATCTCCTCACCTGGCTATAACTCTTAAACGGCTTGACCGATTGAGCTCAAATTTGGAAGTTCAGCTCGTGTCATCAATGGCTTGGTTGGGGCCTTTTTGATTACGGGGACGGGGGCGCGGAGGGCCGTTTGATTTTTGAATGTACCAAAAAAACCATGTGGGATATCAAATGAAAGGTCTTGACGAGTACATCTCATTGGATTGTAGTCCGGGGGGCGCCGTGGGTCATGACGGGCCCAAATCGGGGCAATGTGGGGCCCCATAATACAAAAAATCATGTGGGGTATCAAATGAAAGGTCTTGACGAGTACATCTTATTGAGCGGTATTCTGGGGGGCGCCGTGGGTCATGTCAGGCCCAAAACGGGGGCAATGTGGGGTCCATAATACAAAAAAACATGTGGGGTATCAAATGAAAGGTCTTGACGAGTACATCACATTGGGTGGTAGTCCGGGGGGCGCCGTGGGTCATGACGGGCCCAAATCGGGGCAATGTGGGGCCCCATAATACAAAAAAATCATGTGGGGTATCAAATTAAAGGTCTTGACGAGTACATCTCATTGAGCGGTATTCTGGGGGGCGCCGTGGGTCATTTCAGGCCCAAAACGGGGGCAATGTGGGGTCCATAATACAAAAAAACATGTGGGGTATCAAATGAAAGGTCTTGACGAGCACATCACATTGGGTGGTAGTCCGGGGGCGCCATGGGTCATGTCGTGCCCAAAACGGGGGCAAAGTTGCGCCCTATAATACAAAAAATCATATGGGGTATCAAATGAAGGGTCTTGAAGAGTTGATCTCAATGGGTGGTAGTCCGGGGATTGCCGTAGGTCAACTGCGGCCCAAAATCAAAAAAATCATTTTGGGTATCAAATCAAAGTTCGTGAAGAGTACATCGTGTGGCTTAGTCCGTAGGTCAAACGGGCCCAAAACCAGTTAACAGAAAATGAAAATGTTAAATGTTAAAATTAACAGAAAATGTAAATTAACAGAAAATGTAAATTAACAGAAAATGTAGAATTTAACAGAAAATTTAAAATTTAACAGGAAAATGTAAATTTAACAGAAAGTGTAAAATTTAACAGAAAAATGTAAAATTTAACAGAAATTGTAAAATTTAATAGCAGATGTAAATTTAACAGAAATTGTTAATTTGACAGGAAATGTAATATATGTACATATAACAAAAAATTTAAAATTTAACAGAAAATGTAGAATTTAACGGAAACTTTAAAATTTAACAGGAAAATGTAACTATAACAGAAAGTGTAAAATTTAACAGAAAAATGTAAAATTTAACAGAAATTGTAAAATTTAATAGCAGATGTAAATTTAACAGAAATTAACAGGCCTTTTTGATTAGTGGGAAGGGGGCGCGGAGGGCCGTTTAATTTTTGAATGTACCAAAAAACCATGTGGGGTATCAAATGAAAGGTCTTGACGAGTACATCTCATTGGACGGTAGTCCGGTCGGCGCCGTGGGTCATTTCGGGCTCAAAACAGGGGCTATGTTGGCCCCTATAATACGAAAAATCATGTGGGGTATCAAAGAAAGGTCTTGACGAGTACATCTCATTGAGCTGTAGTCTGGGGGGCGCCGTGGGTCATGTTAGGCCCAAAACGGGGGCAATGTAGGGTCCATAATACAAAAAAAAACACATGGGGTATCAAATGAAAGGTCTTGACGACCACATCACATTGGATGGTAGTCCGGGGGATCCGTGGGTCATGTCGGGCCCAAAACGGGGGCAATGTTGGGCCCTGTAATACAAAAAATCATATGGGGGTATCAAATGAAGGGTCTTGAAGAGTTAATCTCAATGGGTGGTAGTCCGGGGATTGCCGTGGGTCAAGTGGGGCCCAAAATCAAAAAAATCATTTTGGGTATCAAATGAAAGTTCGTGAAGAGTACATCTTGTTGCTAAGTCCATAGGTCAAACGGGCCCCAGTTAACAGAAAATGAAAATGTTAAATGTTAAAATTAACAGAAAATGTAAATTAACAGAAAATGTAAAATTTAACAGAAAATGTAGAATTTAACAGAAAATTTAAAATTTAACAGGAAAATGTAAATTTAACAGAAAGTGTAAAATTTAACAGAAAAATGTAAAATTTAACAGAAATTGTAAAATTTAATAGCAGATGTAAATTTAACAGAAATTGTTAATTTGACAGGAAATGTAATATATGTACATATAACAAAAAATTTAAAATTTAACAGAAGATGTAAATATAACAGAAAATGCGAATTTAATAGAAAATGTAAAATTTTAAAAGAAATGTAAAATTTATTGCAAAATGCGAAATCTAACAGAAAATGAAAAATTTTACAAAAAATGTAAAATTTATTACTTTCCCTTTTATAAATTTACACCTCCAGTATATTTATTACTTTCCATTTTATGAATTCACATTTCCTGTATGTCGTTATGTCGGTATCTCCTCACCTGGCCATAACTCTTAAAGGGCTGGACCGATTGAGCTCCAATTTGGAAGTTGAGTTCGTGTCATCAGATGATTGGTGCCCTATAAATTAAGAGCCTTTTTGATCAGGGGGAAGAGGCCGGAGGGCTGCTTAAATTTTTATATGTACCAAAAAAAGCATGTGGGGTATCAAATAAAAGGTCTTGCCGAGTACATCTCAATGGCGTAGTTCGGGGGGCGCCGTGGGCCCTGCCGGGCCCAAAACGGCGGCATTGTTGGGTACCATTATACAAAAAATCATGTGGGGTATCAAATGAAAGGTTTTGAAGTGTACATCTCAATGGGGAGTATTTCGTGGGGCGTCGTGAGTCATGTACGGGTTAAAACGGGGGCAATGTAGGGCCCCATCATACAAAAATCATGTGGGGTATCAAATGAAAGGTCTCCAACAGTACATCTCAATGGGGAGTAATCCGGAGGCCGCCTTGAGTCATCTCGGGCCCAAAACGGGGTAATGTGGGGCACCAGCATACAAAAATCATGTAGGGTATCAAATGAAAGCTCTGGAAGAGGACATCTTGTTGAGTACTCCGAGAGGTACTCTGGGTCTTGTGGGGCCCATAATGTAAAAAGACATGAGAGGTATCACATAAAAGATATTGAAGAATACATCTCGTTTTGCAGTCCGCTGGGCTTCGTAATTTATGTTAGGGCCCAAAACCTGTGTCATGTGGGGGCCCATCATAAAAAAATCATGTGGGGCATCAAATGAATGGTCTTGAAGAGTAGTCCGAGCAGTACCCTGGGTCATGTGGAGCCAGTTATACAAAAAAAAATATGTGGAGCACCGGGGGCCATGGAAGGCCCAAAACATCGGCCACATGTGGAATTCCAAATAGTGGGCCATGAGGAGCTCAAACAAGTCATTCCCAAGTTGTCACAGTATTTAAATATTTTTAGTCGGTCAAATTAATAAATATTTGACCGACTAAAAAATGTAAAATAAAAAATATAAATAAAAAAAAGTTTTTTAAAAATACTTTCCCTTAAAGAAATATTCAACTAAAAAGTAATAAACAATCAAATAATACCACATCAATGTACTTTCCCGTTAAGTTTGAGCCACTGTCAGCAATAGTAAGGGAAAGTAGACCTTATCAGAATTAATGCCATTTATAAGCAGGTCTACTTACCCTTACTATTGCTGACAGTGGCTCAAACTTAACGGAAAAGTACATTCATGTGGTATTATTTGCTTGTTTATTACTTTTTAGTTGAATATTTATTTAAGGGAAAGTATTTTTAAAAAACTTTTTTTTATTTATATTTTTTTTTAAATGTTGTTTAACTTGGTGAATCGTTACCAAAAAAGGTAGTAGAGATGGCAACTTTCGTTCAATGAAAAGATTCGAATCGTTCGTTCACTCTTTATGCAAGGAATCTATTCTTCTAAATCGGTCTCGTTCTTGGTAAAATTTACTCGAAATATTTTTGCTATTGCTCTACACTACATAAGAGAAGTAATTAATAGGGTGACCATAATTTCGAATGCGAAAAACGGGACTATAATCATGGAAATCTAATTCTAATGTTGGTGAAATTTTACAAAAAAATTAAAAGATTTGTTATTAAAAATTAAACAATTATAAAGATTTTTATTATATAAAAATTAAATTATTTCAAAATTTTTAATAAAAAGTGAAATTGGTACAATTTATAAATATTTTTCGCTTGAAGAAATTTTTTTTAGCAAATCAGGTTATTGTTTGATAAAATTATATAATTCATTACAACTCATTTCACTATTTAATTTTGTCATCAACATTGCTTTTAAAGTTTCAATTTTTAATTGCGATTTTTGTGGTTCCCACATTTGATCTATCACTGAAAATGTCCTTTCGACTGCTGAGTTTGTACCAGTTAAACATAGTAAATACTCCACAATTTTTATCAAACATTTGTGGTTCAAATTATTGTTTTTGAAATGAACAAAAACTTCAACCCATCTTTCATCTGTAGCTATTTTTCTTTCATTCCATTCCCTTATTTTTTCATTTGTTATATATTCTTTGAGTAATGTAAATTCTGTAAATAAATCTCCATCATCTTTTACTTCAAAAAAATTTTTTTTTGCGACAAAATTCATTGTTTTTTCAATTTCATACCATGATAAGATTGATGATAAGCAAGACCATTTAAATTCTATTAAATCCTGATCGAACTTTTCGGTCCTTTCATTCAAATAATCAATGCTTGTATCATAAAAGCTTTCTACACCTGTAGTTATTTGATTTTTATATTCTTCATTTTCTAATTTTGCTATCAAATTGCCTTTCGGGCTTTTAATAAATTTTGAAGATCTAAAATCTACAAAAGGAATTTTATCCTCTACAAAAGAAACCTCTACAAAATGAATTTTATCACCTTCAATGCTCAATACTGTGTTATGAAACAACTCAGCTTGAGACCTTAGAAAATGCAACCAAATTAGCGATGTATCATTTAAAAAAAAAAAAAAAATATTTGTGGGCATTTTTTTTTACTTAAAAATTAGGCTTTTAAAACATCGAACATTTAAATGATTCGCTCAATACCTGGTAGAAGTGACAACCATCTTGTGCTGCTATAATTGAGAACTTTTTTATATTGAATTTCAATAAAAGAACAAAACGTCTTTAGTTCTTCGGTTCTAACAGTATAAATATGAAAATAATTAAAAAAATTTACTATAATACACTCAATATCGATTGGTAAGCAATCGCTTGCGCTTTTAATTGCATTATTGACAATATGTGCAGTACAGCGTACAGCCAATACCTAATATATTACGATTACAACTTTGTTTCAGTTTAAAAAACACATTTTTAACACCAGATCTAGATCCACCGCAATTAGTGTTGGTATTATCACCAGAATAAGCAGCAATTTTATCAAGCAAATTATCTTTTTCTAAAGTTGATATCAGATATTCAACAATAATATCTCATGTTTCTCCAGGTAAGGAAGCAATATCCAATGTTTTTATTTTTACTGCTTCGTATGGTTTGAAATATCTTACTAATATTGGAAAGAGTTTTTGGTCACCATGATTGGAGGCATCAGTAAATACAGTGAAGCAATTAATTTCCTTTAATTCGTTTTTTAACTGATTTTTAAAAAATGGATGCAAAACATTCTTAATTATTGCTTCACATTTAGTTCGCCCACATCTATATTTCGGTTCGAAACAAATTTGTATTATTTTTGAGGTGCAGTCATTGGACCGAAAACTAAAATTTTCAATAAGTGAATGAAAAGCCCAAACTCCTTCAGCAGCAGAAACTTTTAATTCATTGGAAGTTGGCTCTGCCGATGTAAAAAATGTTGTTAGTCTACTACTGGAAGCAGCAGGTTTTTCAGCATTTTTATGTTTTTGTGTTTTTAGGTGTTGCTCAATGTCTGAGCCACCACCGTGACCAAGACTAAATTCTTGTCTGCATTTATTGCATCTGACATCGCTGTCTGATACCGATTTTTCAATAAATGGATATTTTTTTTCAAATTTTCATTAAAAACACACTTTCTTTTTGGCATACTTCAAAAAATTTAAAAACTTTTAAATAATATTCTTTAATTTTACAGCACAGCAAACATAACTTTAATGAATCAAAATTTAAATTACAAACTCCTCCTTTATCATATTTGCTTAGTTACGAACAATTTTCAAAGTATCCTTATCCTACGACTTTTTCAAATTTTAAATTTTTTTTTGGATTCGTTAAAAGAAAACAAAGTGGTTTAACAAAAAACTATTAAGCATTTTCAAAATATTATATTTTTTTTATAGAACGGAAAACGGGACAAATTACCGTCCCGAATGATTTAATTGGGACACCGGGACAATTTTAACCAAAAAGGGACTGTCCCGTATAAAACAGGACGTATGGTCAGCCTAAAACATATTTGAATTCAATTTAATATTTATAATTATATGAATGCAATATTTTTCCCATTTTTGGTAATCTAGGTAGGAGATATAAAACTTTTTAAATACGTGAATAAATAAAATTTTATATACTAAATATTCTTCATTAGTTTTTTAGTTTATTTTTAGTTTTAGTAGATAGTTTATTTTTAGTAGATAAATTCGCGTAAAACTATAGAAACCGTAGACATTAATGAAACAAATTCTAACGTGAAAAATAATTTTGAATTATCACAGTTACAATCAGCTCCATCATTAATACCGCAACAATATTCGTCTTCATTTTTACCTCAATTTTACCGTACGGTATCTCCTCCATTATCATATTCCAGTGCATTAATAAATAGTTTTTCTCATTTAAATCATCCTCCACCAGCTATACCAAGACTGGAAGGTATTGCGAGAAAACACATATATATTAAAAATGCCGAATTCTCTACAACAGAAGCTGACATTCTGAAATATGTGAAGGAGAAGTTTGATTGCGATGATGTTATTTGTAATCAAATCGTACCATGGAATATAAAACGTTCTGACTTGCGTTTTTGTAACTTCAAAATTAGTATACCTGAAATTTTTTTTAAAACCTATGCTTGATATTCGAAATGGGCCATATAAATGTATAGTAAGAGCGTTTAAGACATCTTTGAACAATATAAAAAAAGCCATCCAAAAAATTTTCAAATGTTTCGACGCAACTTCGTAAAGAGTTAAGGATATACTATCAAAATATGTCTGGTATGCGGGGAGATTTTACAGAATTTTACAGGATTGCTTCATGTTGTGAATATAATGTTTTAATTCTAACTGAGACGTGGTTAAAAGCCGAACATCTTGATAATGAAATTTTAAATTCAAACTGGCAAATTTTTTGCTGCGACCGTAATTTAATGGAGGGGGAAAATAGAGGCGGTGACGTTCTAATAGCCGTCCATTCATCTATATCTGCTTTTCCTATTACCTTGGATTTTGATGACTATGATTTTAATCTGTCTCAACAAACTTGGGTAAGAATTTCGGTTCCTAACAAAAATATTTATATTGGTTGTGCCTACTTTCATCCTTGTCAGAAAGTTGATATACATATATATGAAAAAAATTTAAATTGTTTTTCCAAAATTATTAATATGATGGACGATGTTGACGATATTTTCATTTTTGGTGATTTTAATCTACCTAATCTATTATGGGTTGAATGTGATGAAAATAAATTATTTTATGATCCTGTAAATATTTTGAATGATGAACAAAATGAGGTTATGGACCTATTCGCAATTGTGGAATGAATCAAATATGTAATTTAAATAACAATTATTCATTGTGGAATGAATCAAATATGTAATTTAAATAACAATTATAATAATGTTTTAGATTTAGTTTTTACAAATGTTTTAGATAATTTTATACTTTCGGAAAATGTTTCACTGGTAAATAATAAAACAAGTGTTTTCCATAAAGTTTTTGAAATTCATTATATCTTTGAAGATATAAGAAATAATTTAGTAAAAGAATCTACATTAAAGTATGATTTTAAGAAGGCTGATTATACGGCAATTAACCATTTTATTTCATCTATTGACTGGTCTATTGTAAGTGATGATGTTGATACTTTATCAGATATATTTATATCTGAGATTCAAAAAGTTATTGAAAGGTTTGTACATAAAAAACTTATAACATATTCAAATGCACCACCATGGCATGATAAAGTTATAAGTAATCTTAGAAATAAACGTAATCATGCACACAAAAAATGGTGTCACACTAGAGATTTAAATGATTTTGAAATATTTCTCAGCCGAAAAAATTGAAAATGTTGGCTGTCATCCTCGCGGTTTTTATAAGTTTATTAACATGAAAAAAAATGTTATTGGGTTTCCGTCAGTTATGCAATATGAAGGGCGCACTAAACTCACTAATAATTCTGATATCTGCAATAAATTCGCAGAGTTTTTCAAGTCTGTATACTCTAACCCTATTAGTTTCGATACTGAAAAATTTTCACATGTTTCATCGAATGTAGTAAATTTATCTAATATAAATATTGAGTATAATGATATTGTTCATTCTTTGAAGACTATTGATGATAACAAAGGTGCTGGACCAGATTCAATCCAACCTATATTTCTAAAAAGAACTGCTGAAAATATAGCTGCTCCCTTACAAGTTATGTTTAATTATTCACTTGCAACTGGGAAATTTCCAAAAAATTAGCGTGACTCTTTCCTAATACCAATTTTCAAAAATAGTGATAAATCGGACGTTAAAAATTATAGAGGAGTGGCTATAATATCTGCTATTCCTAAATTGTTTGAGAAATTAGTGACTGGTAAACTTTATAGTACCGTTATTGAATATATTAATGTAAATCAACATGGCTTTGTAAAGGGATGTTCAACGGCTACAAATTTAGTGGATTACA
Organism: Empis stercorea; assembly: GCA_949752835.1. Classification (NCBI taxonomy): domain Eukaryota; kingdom Metazoa; phylum Arthropoda; class Insecta; order Diptera; family Empididae; genus Empis; species Empis stercorea. Next base: position 66,926,835 of record OX457085.1, read on the forward strand.
CCTCTTATATTTTACAAAATATGGAGATTGGTAATCAAATTGATTCAATTTATACAGATTTCAGCAAGGCTTTTGTTAAGGCCGATCATAATCTTCTGATTTTTAAAATTCATAAGTTAGGTATTAAAGGGTCTTTACTTAACTGGATTAGATCTTATTTAAGCGAGAGGAAACAGTTTGTAAAGCACAATGGGGTCATTTCCAATGCGATCGAGGTGACTTCCGGAGTACCTCAAGGTAGTCATCTTGGTCCATTATTATTTATTATTTATTATATTTATTAATGACCTAACTACTCTTCTGGATAAGATCAAATTCTTATTATGTGCTGATGATCTCAAGCTATATACAGTCGTGAACAGTATTAGTGACTCTTTAATTCTGCAACAAAATTTAACCTCCTTATATAACTGGTGCAAATTAAATGGTATGTTTTTTAATGTAAAAAAATTTATGGTTATTTCGTTCTCGCGTAAGAAAATTGTAAATTATTACGATTATTACGTTAATGGTTCCACTTTAGAGAGAAAAATATTAATAAATGATTTAGGTATTTTACGTGACTCTAAACTAACTTTTAAACAACACATTGATATTATTAAACGTAGAGGCAGGGAATTTAATTATCCCTATATAATAAAGTCATTATATTGTGCCCTAGTTAGACCTATTTTAGAGTACTGTAGTGTTGTGTGGATGCGCCATACTTTGATTGTGATTTATTATTGAAATTTATTTTTTTAATTGAAACTTCAAATAATTTTAAAAAAAAATCATGAAAAGTAATAAATAAATTAGAATCGGTTCAAAAACAATTTCTCTTGTTTGCCCTTCGTTCACTACATTGGCGTGATAATTTTAATCTCCCACCCTATATTGATCGTCTTGGACTAATAAAAATTAATACGTTAAGAAGTCGCAGAGACACTACAGCTGCCGTATTTGCTTTTGACCTTCTTAAAAATAATATTAATTCACCCTATCTATGCAATAAAATTTCATTAAACCCCAATATTAGAGTTCTCCGACACACACCCTATTTAAAAGTAATCCGCCATTCTTCTCTATATACTTATAATGAACCTTTCAATAGATGCTCGGCTATTTTTAATAAATTATATTATCTCTATGATGAGCATATTAGCAGAGACACCTTTAAAAAAGGTTTTAAATGCTTTACCGTGAAACAATTTCAATATTGTATTTTATTTTATTTTTATTGTTTCAATATTTTATATAAAATTAATTTACTAATTTAATTTCGTATTAGATGAATAAGTTTTTAATTATATAATATTAATATTTAAGTACGTAATTAATTATAATTGTAAATAGTGTTGTCTTACCAAAACGCCTGTACTATTCTTACAATATAGAAGAAATTATTTTTCTTTTTGCTAAAATGTGAAAATTGGAATTTATTTATGAATTAGAAAATTTTAAAGTGTACGAATACCAACAAAACTATTCATATAAGATTATACAATACAATCATATATGCGAAAACAAAAAAATCCGTTTTTTCAATATAAAAAAAATTATCCTCACGCATGCTCTCATATTAGTCATTCATAATATTTCCTTTCCTAATCTAACGAAAATATATAACAAAAAACGCACGGTGAACGTTGATTTTTTTCATTAGATTAGGAAAGCCAAATCAGAAATTGGAAATTTTTTTTGTTCTACTTTATAAGTCTATATGTTATTATTAGTCAATGCTCAGGGTTAGTTTTGTATTGAAATTTATTTTTTTAATTGAAACTTCAAATAATTTAAAAAAAAAATCATGAAAAGTAACCCTCAGTGGCGTCATTGATTTTACAAAAACAATGAACCATCACACCTTGTTTTTTTACATCATGGTTACCAACTATAAAATTATGCCGTCATATTCATTTTCTCATGCCTAATTTTAGCACAGACGCCAGCCGGAGCCGATGTCTTTCTTGTGCTATAATTCGACGTCGAATAAAAGAGAGGAGAAAATTTGTCGACGTCCAAAAAAAGAGGAAAATTTTTCTCCACGACATATCTCTCTCTATCACACTTGGGGAAAAATACTATCTTGCATCCTTTTTAAAATTAGAATCTAATTTTCTCTATAATGTAAGCCCTTTACCCAGTATTATACTAGGTTTTTATTATGCTAGGTTTATATTATGGAGAATTTTTATTTTTTCGCCAAAATAAAGAGATAGCAAGAAAAAATTAACCTAACGAGGGAATGAAACAAAAAATTATTATTTTTAGGTGGGAATTATAGCAAATATATGACATATATATAAATTTTATAGTAAATATTGTCCATTTTGTTTTAAATTTAAAAATTTTTTTTTTAATTTGAACTCACAAATCAACTGTTTATATCGTCACCTCAGTTCTTAAGTGTTCAATAGACAATTTTTTGACAAAATGTGTTATAATGCAGTTTTACTAATTTGACTACGATCTTTCGATTGGCGTAAAACGTTTTGTTCAATCACAAATCGTTTCCAAGATATTTTTGAAAAGTTATGTTCAATGGGCCAAAATATTAAATTATTACCAATAATTTAATTATTAATAGTTTTAAAATGATATGTATAACATTGATCAAACTTTTACCCAAGATTTTCAAAAGTAAAAGTCAGTTCATATTTGTGCAAATCCTATATTTTTAATCAATTGTTTCATATCCATATCATCGGTAAGTACTAACTGATGATATGGATATTGCACAATATTAATAAAATTTTAAATTTTCTGTCACACTTTACGGTTAAGTTTTTATGTTCATATTAATTGTGCAATATCCATATCATCGGTTCGTTAGAACTTTACATTTTGCAATTGTTTTCATCTAATTATGTTATGAAATTATAATTAAAAAATGATGGGCTTATCTGTTCAAAATGAAATTTCTTGATCAATATCCGCTAAATGGGAATAATTTACCGGTCTACATATAGTACTATTCAATATCCAATTCGACATCGATCAGTAGTTTTAAAAAAAATATAAAATAAATTACAACATATAAATATTTTTATTATCACTACTTCTATATAAAAAAACAGATCAAATATCCATAAAAAATAATTACAATTTTGGAATGTTGCAAAAAGTATAAAAACTTTTCTGCTAAATCATAAATTTCAATTTCTCAACATTTTTATTTTTGGACAGTGAACACTTAAGAACTGAGTTGACGATATGTATATGCAGCGGCGGCTCGTCATATTGGGCAGGGTGGGCTAAGCCCAACCTGAATTTACAGGAAAATACTACAAAATATTCATTTAAAATATATTATAAAAATGAGCAAAAAAAATTCAATTTTTTTTAAAAATAAATGTCATATAATATACGTGTTTATAATTTTTTCCATCGAAATTCGTACACCACCGCTGCGAAATATAATATGTATATAAAAATATAATCTAAAATATAAATATGAATATGAATGCTAAAATACAAATATATTATACTAACACTACATAACTTTTTCATTATAAAAATACAACTACTCTTTTCTCTTTACTTCAGGGGCTAATTGAAATTTGCCCACCTTATTATAAATTATACAAATTTTATACAAAACAATTTTGCGTATGTGTTGAATTTTGTATGGATCAGGCTGGGCTAATTTAAACTAGACCACGAAGACCCGTGTTCTCTTTACTTCAGGGGCTAATTGAAATTTGCCCACCTTATTATAAATTATACTAATTTTATACAAAACAATTTTGCGTATGTGTTGTTGAATTTTGAGCAAACAATGTCAAGTTTTAAATTTTTTAAACGAAAATACCAGGCGCGCATATTTTATAATCAACACTATTGAGTTGAGTTATTTCCTTCTCCTTATATTAAAAAATTTATATTCAGAAAAATATATCATGGGCTAGAAAATCCATAGAAGAAATATTCCTATACTGAAACTTTGCATGAAATATTTTTCATTAAAAAAAAGAGAAATATATCATCGTGGGCTAGAAAATCGCAGCCCTTAGAACGAATAATTGCATGAAATATTTATTTCGTTCTATAAATATTTTGTATTAAAAAATAAATAAATATATCTTCATGGGGTGGAAAATCGCAGCCCATAGCAATAATTGTATCGCTATATTTTAAATTCCCTCAGTAGACAAAAAATTATTTTTATAGCACACATTAGAACAAAATTTTTAAAATTAGTACCAGGCGGTCATAAATTTCAGAAAGTAACAATTTTCTTCTTAGTTAAGAAAACTTAAGCCAATTGCATACAAATATAACTATTCAAATATGTATGGAGTGTGCCATGATTTTCGTTTATTTAGCTCGATTTTTTTGAATGTATCTAATTTTTTTTGTGTATAATATGTGATTTATTTTTCTTGTGTCCATAGCATATGCATAATGATTGTTTTTATTGGAAAGAAAATGAAAAACCTATTAAGATGCCAATGTGCTAACTCACTAATGATTAGCTTAGATGCCAATGTGATTAACTCACTAAAACGAAAAATTCAAAAGGTTGTATATTTAATAACCTCAAATCTTTGCTTTTCATAACATAACTTTTTTCTTTAGCCCACCCAGAACTTTTGATCACGGTCCACCACTGTGTATATGATATATAATATAATTACATATGATATATATTGTAATATATGAATATATAAAAAAAATTGTATACAAGAAAAAAAGTACCTACAAAAAAAAGGAGAAAACAAAGTATGCATAGTTTTATAGCTATCAAGTATCAAATATAAAATTATGTCGTCATATTCATTTTATCATGTCGAATTATAGGACAAGACGCCAGCCGGCGTCTTCTGCCATAATTCGACGTCCAATAAAAAAGAGGAGAAAATTTGTCGACGTCCAAAACAAGGGGACATTTTTTTCTCGACGACATATCTCTCTCTATCACACTTAATTCGACATGAGAAAATGAATATGACGACATAATTTTATATTTGATACTTGATAGCTATAAAACTATGCAAACTTTGTTTTCTCCTTTTTTATGGATATTTGATCTGTTTTTTTATATAGAAGTAGTGATAATAAAAATATTTATATGTTGTAATTTATTTTACATTTTTTTTAAAACTACTGATCGATGTCGAATTGGATATTGAATAGTACTATAAAACGGACTTATTCGATACGCAAAGATTCCCTACAGATGCCGCCCCATCATACACGTCAAATAAAAATATAAAATACCAAAGTAAAGCCACAAAATCCACAATTACACCACACCCAATACAGAAACCAAAACATTAATCCACACCCAACACGCAAACCCTTGCATTCACACCACACATAATACACAAACCAACAACACCCAGCAACGTCATCTATAAGAAATACACAACACTAAACAACGGAGCCGCATTTTTTGTATGGGGCCGAAATTTTTAATTAGCGCAGAATCGCCATATATCACTACTTATTAAGTAGTGATACTTATTAGAAATGAAATTATATTTAATCCAATACTTAAGAATAATAAAAAAATATTTGGAATAAAAAATAATTGTAAAACAATTCAGAATATATAACTATTTATAGCGAAAATAAAGCTTGATATCCCCTTTTAAATCAACATAGGATTAAATAAAAAATATTAATTAAGTAAAAGTTATTATATATATTGTAAAACTACGTTTTTTCCACAAGTTAAAAGTAAATATTCTCGTCTATATACGAGAATATTTACTTTTATATATAAAATATATATACAAAAAAAAAAAATATATATACAACACAGGCAATCTTATTTGAAGAGAAATTATAAAATATTGCAATGGATCAAACATATCAGATAGGACAATAGGAAATAGGACTCGTATTCCTTCATATCCGAAGAGAAATAAAATTACATATAGAAAAATGTTAAAAGATAGCTATATTTCAATAAATTATAGAAATATTTTAGATTAAGAGATTTAAGAATAAAATTCAATATCAATATCATAACCCGCGAAAAAAAATGTCAAAATTCACATTTCCTACATGCGACTTCTTTATTATTACATATTTCTTTGCTAATATCTAATATAAGACTTTTTTTTATATAGTCTCCCGCATACGAGATATTACTTATTTCATTAATACACCCTTTCATTTTCTTTAATGGGATGGTGGCTTATAATTTTAAGTAATTTCGAAATGTTTCAACATATAGTACCTATAGCACTGATTTTTTCGTACATGTTGTACAATTTCATTATAAAAAAACTGTTTTTCCATTTTTGTAAATTAGTCCCCCGAGGAAGTTATGAAGCTCGTATCCTAACTATACCCCCTACTACGCCCAAAAAGAGCAGCGGGTTAATTTTTTTGGGTAATTTGAATTACCACTAACGTATTGCACGTCAAATTAACTGTGACAACTAAAAAATGAACGTCAAATTAACTGTGACAACTAAAAATCAACTGCAGCTAACGAGTCAGATTTTTGCCTGTGGCTAACTTAATCGCGCCTTATAAAACGGGAGTGATAACCAGGTATTAAATTCCAAAAATTAAATTTTCATAAACTACATAATAAATTTTGAAATGTAACATTTCTTTGCTGATTCACATCATAAATCTACATCTTAGCTATGTTGAACATACAATTTATGATTAGGTTAAGTTATTTCCCTTTGCACCATAAAATTTATGTCTATCATAGTAAAGTTTTAGCAAAGACACAAAAAAAATGTAATACAGCCAACTACAATTCCTAAAATCATCGAAAATATATATATATTTTTTTTTTAATGTCATGAATATCAAAATAGTATAATTTATATAAGCAAACAGTTATAAATACATAGTTTAATCTTAAGTTTATACATATCAAATTCCTTCATTCATTTATTTTCTTTCTTTTTTTTTGTATTTTGTAAGACGGAATCTTTTGTAAAAAAAAACTTCATCAAAACTTTCGAAGTATTCATTTCGATTATATATCTTCCTAGGAATTCCTACTTCTAATAATTCTAATATTTCTACATCGTCTTCTAATAAAGCCGGAAGTTCGAACTCCATAATAATAAAATATTTTTTTGGCTTTTCTTTTTTTTCCTTTTTTTGTTGTTTCCTTTTATTCTTCAATCAAAATTGCCAGAAAAATAATAATTTTGACATTAATGTTCGTTAAATGCAGATTTACTATGTCACTTCAACTTCAAGATAACCCATAAGCTCATCATAAATTACTTATGATCTACTAAATCCTCCACTTAAGTTATGTGGAACATAACGAGATTTATGTTCTACTTTTACGTTGGTGCAAACCGGTAAGCACAACTTAGACATTTAAGTTGAACATAAATAATTATGATGTGAATCAGCAAATGGGCCTAAGTAATATAGAAAAAAAAGGGTTGTAGATATGGAAAGAAATTTATCGCACAAGGTGTAAAATAGTATTTAAAAAAAATCGTTTCTTATTTTTTCAATCCAGTTCCCTGAGGAGGTGTTGCCTCTTATTTTATATTTATATATATAAAAAGGGAATAACGTGAAAGTTTTGAATGATTTCGAACTATTATATCTAAATTACAAACTATAAGGACCTATTTGAAATACGGCATATCTTATGACCATTTTAAATACCAAAAATATAATTTGAATAATCCCATAAAAATGGTTTCACCAGTAAAATGAATGGTGGTAAAGATAGGAGGCTGATTTTTATGGAGAAGGTGTAAGATAGTATAATTAAGAAACCTATTTCTCATTTCTCCGATTACTTCCCCGCTGAGGGCTTGTAACTTGTTTCATATACAAGCCCTCACCAACTTAAAAAAGGCGGGCGGTAATTTTTTTATCATATTGAATGGAGAGGCAACTTACCTGTTGTTCCTATTTTAGAAGTTATAATATTTTACGTAAAACTTCACTGGTTTTTTGGCCATATCAATTTATAAAAATTTAATTTTAATATTGCCAAAAAATAAGGGGTGGGGACCCAGGGTTCCTAATTTTCGTTATGTTGTTTTTATGGCGTCTATACATAAATATGTCAAACAGGGTAAAGATCCGACAGTATTAAGGTGTTTTTTAACGTGCACAAAATTGTGCATTTTCAACGCTTCATGAAGGGCGTTTGCTGGAATATTATTCGAAAAAGGATGCCTTAAGCATAAAATTCAGTCCTTTGTTTACGTTTCTGTATTTGCGTTTCTGTAGAATTTCGCGATATCTTATCTTGTTTACGGTTCTGTAGAATTTCGGGATATCTTATCGTTAGAAGCAATTAAAGAAATTCAGTTAGACAACATTGATACCATAGACGAAATTAAAACAAAAAAATAATTCAATAAAATAAAAAATAAATATTTGAAAATCGGATAGTCGGATCTTTACATTGTTTCACAGGTATATGTGCAGACGCCATATAAAGAAGATTGTAGAAATTTGGAGCCCCCTATTTTATAGTAATATTTCAACAACAAAATTTAAATTTGGCTATAAAACTAGTTTGATTTCATATAAAAAATTGTTACTTCTAACATAGATACAGCAGATAAGTGCATTTCGATTTTATATAAAAAATTTACCCCCCACCTTCTTTAATTGGGGGAGGGGGCTTATGTGTGAAAAAAACTGCACGTCTTCATCGGGGAAATAGATTGAAAAAACGAGAAATTATGTTCTTAAATATACTATGTTACACATTCTGCAAAAAAAATCATCTCCTCCATTCTACATCACTTAGAAATGTTACATTTCAATAGGTTAGTGGGTATCCAATTTCAAAAATTTTAACCCGCTGCCCTTTTTAGTTAGAGGAGGTGGTATATTTAAGAAACAAGCTTCATACCAACCGAAGGGAGTTAATTTAAAAAAATTAAAAAATAGTTTTCTAATAATAAAATTTTACACCTTGTGCGAGATAAACTAGTATCGTCCCATCAACCCCCTTGAATTTCTATATTTTCAAAATTAATACATGTTGCATGAAAATTCAATTTCTAAAAATTTAAAGAGCTCTAAAATCGAACAGATTTTTGATACTACCTTGTAACTTTTAAGCAAGAAAGCAAGGTATATTAGGTTCAAACCTCCTGATATCACTAAAAATTATAAACCACCATCCCATTTAAGTAGAGGAGGGGGTGTATTAATTATATAAGCTATAACCCGTCTGCGGGGTATTATATTAAAAACAATGAAAAAAAAGTTTCTTAATAATACTATTCTACACCTAGTATACAAAATTGAGACATGTACGATCAACCCTCTTACTTTACAGGCGCAAAAATTTCGAAATTTATAGAATAAAAATTACATTTCGAGTATTTAGTATATATACATATATATATATCATGATACAAATATATAAGATATGGCATTCCCGTAAATTTTTTTTGCACACTACTGCGCATTACGTCACAATATCTATAAAATATTCAGATTGTATATTTTGTAGTATTTATATGAAATTTATTCGTTTTTCAATATCAAAAAATCTATCTATAGGAATATATTTATTAAAAGACAATTGTTACCGGAAATTTAATCATATTTATTAAAATATTTAAGTAATAATTTTTTTGTATTTTCTTTTTTTTTATTTAAAGTTTTCTAAAATTTGCCGGTTTAAGTTTCTTATGCGAAAATACATTCTAGCTCGCATAAAAAGTTTTTTTTATTTTATTACTGCAGTCAACATTTAACTAAATTTAACATGTAACTTATAAAGTTTTTAATTATTAATAATTCTTCCCCCTTGGCTTCATTAAATATCAGTTCAAGTTCCATCATATATCCCATCATTTGTTCGGTTGGTTTCGACAATCCGCCTTCACTTAAGTGATTCACCCATGTGTAGCTTCTATCATTCTCAGCATTGACACGAATATCTGGAAGTTCATTATGCAACCTTTTGCATATGTATCCAGCCAGATTTGCCAATCCATCATATTCCATTGAAGCAAAATCGTTATCTTCGGCGTAATCTGAGTTTACTTCAATGTTCATGATACAAATACTTTTAAACATAGACCCTAAAATGTGAAATAAACGTAATTAATTAATAATATAAATTATTGAACTGAAGTAAATCCGTGCCTGTCAATGTCGGTTCCGCTACTAAGTCTGAAGTATCATCAATGGATACATTTCCATTTTCAGACAAAGCTCCTTCATTATGTCCTAAAATATATTACCTTAAACGGTATTTGAATTCTTGTCTGTCTGGATGGTCATGAATGTATAATGCCTTAAAATAAAAGTAATGTTAATATTATGTACACTATATTAAACTATTACATTTACCTTTTTGAAAAGGAAGTAATTTTTACTGCCAATAACTCTGATGTCTGACTTCATAAGAGCCATTTTATTTATGATTTCGTGTTGACAATCAGTAGCAAGCCCAAAAGCATGCGTCCGTTCTCGTGAATCAGCCGCAGACACTCTCACATTCATCACGTCAAACCAATCATTTGTCTGAAAAAATATTGCCATTGTATTAAATACATCATAAATACTTATTTAAAAAACATCTTACAGTCTTGAATAAGTTGTAGCATTCATCCCAATTTTCATCTGCTATTAATCCTAATGATACTGCTCTTGATTTTGCTACAGTATTAGAAAATAGTTTCGTTGCCAATTTAACTTTTTGCCGATCAGCTCCCATCACATTTATATGTTGGCTGGATATTTTGTGAGTGATTGACAGTTCAGTGTTGGTGCAATTTAACAATTTAATGATTAATTCTTTTTTAATCAGTTTACCATTTAATATATAGCCCTTATCAAGAAAATGATTTCTTAATAATTTGATTACATGAAGAACATCCGCAAAAACATAAATTTTATTAGTGCCGCAACAAAACCTGAAAAAATATATATGTATAAATTATACATTTCGATTAATAAAAAAAATTTACCATGGCTTATCTATTTCAATGTTTAAATGTTTATAAACACCTCGATTTCCACCACCTAGTTGACTAGTAATTGCTACAACAGTGTATTCAAAGTAGTTTGCTGTTTCTATTATTTTAAATAATGGGGGCTATTCTACAAAACGACGTATTTGAAATACGTTCATTTCTGCGTTTCACTTTCGAATTATTTTGCTATTATCCCAGATCAACATATGGATGAAAATATGGCCTTTAATCCCAGATGAAAATATGGCCTTTCATCACGGTCGTATTTCGATTTTTGCTATTCTGCAAATCGCAATTACGTTTAATGGAATACTGTATTCTCACTGCAGTTTTTTTTGTTATTCTGGAATAAGGTGATATCGAAAGAATGGAAAGTTTTCCATATATTTGGGATACGCAAATATATAGTCGCGTATTTTGAATGAAAATGTAAGTACTACAATTTTTATTAATGAAATATCAATATATGTATGTATGTATATTATCCTGGATGAAATTAGGTATGCCCATATTTTCATCTGGGATTTTCTCTGTCAAGATATGCCCATAATTTCATCTGGGATTTTCTCTGGCACCCCTGGATGAATTGTGTTAAAATTTGGTAAACACATTCAAATTAGTGGTCTGGATGAAATGATGAATGGCCATATTTTCATCTGGGATTTTCTCTGGCACCCCTGGATGGATTGGGCTGATATTTGCTAAACACAATCATTATAGTGTTCTATAGTTAACTATGCCAGTGCTCCTCCATTATTTCCCACAAAATATCAGAAATCACGTTTTTATCATATAACCATCATCCAAGTTGGGCAAATGGAGGAGCACTAGTATAATTAACTATAGAACACTATAATGATTGTGTTTACCAAATATAAGCCAAATCCATCCAGGGGTGCCAGAGAAAATCCCAGATGAAAATATGGGCATACCTTGCTAGAGAAAATCCAGATGAAAATATGGGCATACCTAATTTCATCCAGGATAATATACATACATACATATATTGATATTTCATTACTAAAAATTGTAATACTTACACTTTCATTCAAAATATGTGACTATATACTTGCGAATCACAAATATATGGAAAACGTAATAACACGAATTTATATACATATATATATATATATATATATATATATATATATATATATATATATATTTATATATATATGTATATATAAATTCAAAACAATTTACTTCGTCTTCGTTATTAAACAAAAACATTTTTTTTTACATACAACGTCATAATTTAAGTTTTCCAATACTATTGATAATGTTCTTCGATCGTTTTCCATAATAGCAAAATAATTCGAAAGTGAAACGCATAAATAAACGTATTTCAAATATGTCATTTTGTAGAATAAGCCCCATTATAACTTTGCAAAGAAATGTCTATGCAAAATTGTAAGATGTGATAGGTGATAGTCACACATCACACTATGTAATAACATTACAGAATAAAAAACTGCATTGATAATACAGTATTCCATTCAACGTAATTGCGTTTTGCAGAATAGCAAAAATTGAAATACGACCGTATTTTAAATACGCCGTTTTGTAGAATAACCCCCAATATTTCTTTCGTCATTTTGCAGTCAAATTCATAAAATATTGGCTGTTTCCATTTATAAACTAATCCTAAAATAAGCATGTATTAATTTATATAATATATATAAATAATGTTATACTTTAATTAACTGTGTAAATTTTTTCATACCTCTTAGCATCGCAATTTGAACATATTTTGCTGGCTCATAAACTGAGTCCGATGATTTGTCATAACAAAATGTTTCTTGAATTTTCATTTCGTCGAAACTAAGAACACACACTTTTTGTGCTTGTGTTAGCTGGTTGATGCAACCATTATTTTGGTAACAGGGTCAATTATTCCAGTTGAGATATCAATTTTTTGGGCCCAATTATTTAGTGTTCGTACACAAGGTAATGGAAATTGCTTTTGCCTTAATAATTTATAAGCACGCGGACTGGCCGCATAAAGTGTTATTGATCTTGCCACATCAGCTTCTGTCCAGTTCAATCTTCTTGATTTATCTTTTATTTTTTTAATTTGGCCAAGCCCCCTATTTTATAGTAATATTTCAACAACAAAATTTAAATTTGGCTATAAAACTAGTTTGATTTCATATAAAAAATTGTTACTTCTAACATAGATACAGCAGATAAGTGCATTTCGATTTTATATAAAAAATTTACCCCCCACCTTCTTTAATTGGGGGAGGGGGCTTATGTGTGAAAAAAACTGCACGTCTTCATCGGGGAAATAGATTGAAAAAACGAGAAATTATGTTCTTAAATATACTATGTTACACATTCTGCAAAAAAAATCATCTCCTCCATTCTACATCACTTAGAAATGTTACATTTCAATAGGTTAGTGGGTATCCAATTTCAAAAATTTTAACCCGCTGCCCTTTTTAGTTAGAGGAGGTGGTATATTTAAGAAACAAGCTTCATACCAACCGAAGGGAGTTAATTTAAAAAAATTAAAAAATAGTTTTCTAATAATAAAATTTTACACCTTGTGCGAGATAAACTAGTATCGTCCCATCAACCCCCTTGAATTTCTATATTTTCAAAATTAATACATGTTGCATGAAAATTCAATTTCTAAAAATTTAAAGAGCTCTAAAATCGAACAGATTTTTGATACTACCTTGTAACTTTTAAGCAAGAAAGCAAGGTATATTAGGTTCAAACCTCCTGATATCACTAAAAATTATAAACCACCATCCCATTTAAGTAGAGGAGGGGGTGTATTAATTATATAAGCTATAACCCGTCTGCGGGGTATTATATTAAAAACAATGAAAAAAAAGTTTCTTAATAATACTATTCTACACCTAGTATACAAAATTGAGACATGTACGATCAACCCTCTTACTTTACAGGCGCAAAAATTTCGAAATTTATAGAATAAAAATTACATTTCGAGTATTTAGTATATATACATATATATATATCATGATACAAATATATAAGATATGGCATTCCCGTAAATTTTTTTTGCACACTACTGCGCATTACGTCACAATATCTATAAAATATTCAGATTGTATATTTTGTAGTATTTATATGAAATTTATTCGTTTTTCAATATCAAAAAATCTATCTATAGGAATATATTTATTAAAAGACAATTGTTACCGGAAATTTAATCATATTTATTAAAATATTTAAGTAATAATTTTTTTGTATTTTCTTTTTTTTTATTTAAAGTTTTCTAAAATTTGCCGGTTTAAGTTTCTTATGCGAAAATACATTCTAGCTCGCATAAAAAGTTTTTTTTATTTTATTACTGCAGTCAACATTTAACTAAATTTAACATGTAACTTATAAAGTTTTTAATTATTAATAATTCTTCCCCCTTGGCTTCATTAAATATCAGTTCAAGTTCCATCATATATCCCATCATTTGTTCGGTTGGTTTCGACAATCCGCCTTCACTTAAGTGATTCACCCATGTGTAGCTTCTATCATTCTCAGCATTGACACGAATATCTGGAAGTTCATTATGCAACCTTTTGCATATGTATCCAGCCAGATTTGCCAATCCATCATATTCCATTGAAGCAAAATCGTTATCTTCGGCGTAATCTGAGTTTACTTCAATGTTCATGATACAAATACTTTTAAACATAGACCCTAAAATGTGAAATAAACGTAATTAATTAATAATATAAATTATTGAACTGAAGTAAATCCGTGCCTGTCAATGTCGGTTCCGCTACTAAGTCTGAAGTATCATCAATGGATACATTTCCATTTTCAGACAAAGCTCCTTCATTATGTCCTAAAATATATTACCTTAAACGGTATTTGAATTCTTGTCTGTCTGGATGGTCATGAATGTATAATGCCTTAAAATAAAAGTAATGTTAATATTATGTACACTATATTAAACTATTACATTTACCTTTTTGAAAAGGAAGTAATTTTTACTGCCAATAACTCTGATGTCTGACTTCATAAGAGCCATTTTATTTATGATTTCGTGTTGACAATCAGTAGCAAGCCCAAAAGCATGCGTCCGTTCTCGTGAATCAGCCGCATACACTCTCACATTCATCACGTCAAACCAATCATTTGTCTGAAAAAATATTGCCATTGTATTAAATACATCATAAATACTTATTTAAAAAACATCTTACAGTCTTGAATAAGTTGTAGCATTCATCCCAATTTTCATCTGCTATTAATCCTAATGATACTGCTCTTGATTTTGCTACAGTATTAGAAAATAGTTTCGTTGCCAATTTAACTTTTTGCCGATCAGCTCCCATCACATTTATATGTTGGCTGGATATTTTGTGAGTGATTGACAGTTCAGTGTTGGTGCAATTTAACAATTTAATGATTAATTCTTTTTTAATCAGTTTACCATTTAATATATAGCCCTTATCAAGAAAATGATTTCTTAATAATTTGATTACATGAAGAACATCCGCAAAAACATAAATTTTATTAGTGCCGCAACAAAACCTGAAAAAATATATATGTATAAATTATACATTTCGATTAATAAAAAAAATTTACCATGGCTTATCTATTTCAATGTTTAAATGTTTATAAACACCTCGATTTCCACCACCTAGTTGACTAGTAATTGCTACAACAGTGTATTCAAAGTAGTTTGCTGTTTCTATTATTTTAAATAATGGGGGCTATTCTACAAAACGACGTATTTGAAATACGTTCATTTCTGCGTTTCACTTTCGAATTATTTTGCTATTATCCCAGATCAACATATGGATGAAAATATGGCCTTTAATCCCAGATGAAAATATGGCCTTTCATCACGGTCGTATTTCGATTTTTGCTATTCTGCAAATCGCAATTACGTTTAATGGAATACTGTATTCTCACTGCAGTTTTTTTTGTTATTCTGGAATAAGGTGATATCGAAAGAATGGAAAGTTTTCCATATATTTGGGATACGCAAATATATAGTCGCGTATTTTGAATGAAAATGTAAGTACTACAATTTTTATTAATGAAATATCAATATATGTATGTATGTATATTATCCTGGATGAAATTAGGTATGCCCATATTTTCATCTGGGATTTTCTCTGTCAAGATATGCCCATAATTTCATCTGGGATTTTCTCTGGCACCCCTGGATGAATTGTGTTAAAATTTGGTAAACACATTCAAATTAGTGGTCTGGATGAAATGATGAATGGCCATATTTTCATCTGGGATTTTCTCTGGCACCCCTGGATGGATTGGGCTGATATTTGCTAAACACAATCATTATAGTGTTCTATAGTTAACTATGCCAGTGCTCCTCCATTATTTCCCACAAAATATCAGAAATCACGTTTTTATCATATAACCATCATCCAAGTTGGGCAAATGGAGGAGCACTAGTATAATTAACTATAGAACACTATAATGATTGTGTTTACCAAATATAAGCCAAATCCATCCAGGGGTGCCAGAGAAAATCCCAGATGAAAATATGGGCATACCTTGCTAGAGAAAATCCAGATGAAAATATGGGCATACCTAATTTCATCCAGGATAATATACATACATACATATATTGATATTTCATTACTAAAAATTGTAATACTTACACTTTCATTCAAAATATGTGACTATATACTTGCGAATCACAAATATATGGAAAACGTAATAACACGAATTTATATACATATATATATATATATATATATATATATATATATATATATATATATATATATATTTATATATATATGTATATATAAATTCAAAACAATTTACTTCGTCTTCGTTATTAAACAAAAACATTTTTTTTTACATACAACGTCATAATTTAAGTTTTCCAATACTATTGATAATGTTCTTCGATCGTTTTCCATAATAGCAAAATAATTCGAAAGTGAAACGCATAAATAAACGTATTTCAAATATGTCATTTTGTAGAATAAGCCCCATTATAACTTTGCAAAGAAATGTCTATGCAAAATTGTAAGATGTGATAGGTGATAGTCACACATCACACTATGTAATAACATTACAGAATAAAAAACTGCATTGATAATACAGTATTCCATTCAACGTAATTGCGTTTTGCAGAATAGCAAAAATTGAAATACGATCGTATTTTAAATACGCCGTTTTGTAGAATAACCCCCAATATTTCTTTCGTCATTTTGCAGTCAAATTCATAAAATATTGGCTGTTTCCATTTATAAACTAATCCTAAAATAAGCATGTATTAATTTATATAATATATATAAATAATGTTATACTTTAATTAACTGTGTAAATTTTTTCATACCTCTTAGCATCGCAATTTGAACATATTTTGCTGGCTCATAAACTGAGTCCGATGATTTGTCATAACAAAATGTTTCTTGAATTTTCATTTCGTCGAAACTAAGAACACACACTTTTTGTGCTTGTGTTAGCTGGTTGATGCAACCATTATTTTGGTAACAGGGTCAATTATTCCAGTTGAGATATCAATTTTTTGGGCCCAATTATTTAGTGTTCGTACACAAGGTAATGGAAATTGCTTTTGCCTTAATAATTTATAAGCACGCGGACTGGCCGCATAAAGTGTTATTGATCTTGCCACATCAGCTTCTGTCCAGTTCAATCTTCTTGATTTATCTTTTATTTTTTTAATTTGGCCAACCGTAAATATTTCTGACAATTTATTTTCTAAGTTTTCTCTATGGAATTCACATTTAGTTAGTTCTTTTTTTAAATTATCAGTTTCAAGATTGTATGATATTTCGGCTTCTAGCAAACGACCATTTTCTGATTTCAAATTTTTCCTAAAATATACAAGAACTAAAATAATTAGACATACAAATATAAATATTTAATATACATTTCCGTATTTAGATGATCAATTTTCAGTTGAATTTTATAATTTATACTGGACATTTCATCATATTTTAATTTGCAGTCTTCTTCAGGTTCAACGTCAGCTGGCACATTTTCAAGAATATTTTCAATTTCAGTGTCATTTTCAAGAACATTTGTTTGTTCTAATAAATCGCAAACCATTTTTTTATTATTTCGTACGTTCATCCTTTCAGCACGTTTAGATTCTTTAATTTCAACCTCACAATTTATATAAATTGTAGGTGCAGATCCCGGTTTCACATGCAATCTATCTGCTAATCCTTAAAAAAATTTTTAATAAAATTCTATATGTAAAAATTATTGTATATTTACCCATTTCATATTGTAAATAATTTACAAAATTTTCTTTCACAAAATGATTACAGTAAATTTTTGCGGTTTTCCAATTAAATTTGTCTTTACGTTTGCAAAACAGAATCCATTGTTTTAGCAAACTTAGATTTTTCGGAAACGTAAAAAAACTACTAACACTTTTAGAATTCAATGGCTTATTATTATTGTTTTTACAATTAAATACTGTGCACCACATATTTAATTATTATTTTTAATGTTCCAAAATTGAAAAGTGAGATAACACAATTGTTTACAATTTTAAAATGGATATTATTACGTCACACACGTTACGAGCAAAGGGAAAATATGATTTAGAATTTATTGAAAAATTTTCGCCCACTTTGTTGATATTTTTTAAGAATCAAATTATCAATATTCAAATATACGAAATTAAGTAGCTTAAGAGCCAAACCCAATGCTGGCGTTAATTTGTAGTGTTAACTGTAGCTTTATTTTTGCTTTCAATTTATTTAAGTATGCCAAATCAAAATGAATGGGGTATAATAGCCAATGATTTTTATAATAAATGGAAGATGGTAAATTGTGTCAAACATATTAATATTGTTTGTACACCAAAAGGTGGATTAGCATATTTTAATTATAAAGGACACAATAGCATATTTCTGTTGGGTTGGCTATGTGTGTGTGTGATGCAAAATATTGCTTCACTGCGGTGAATATTGGGGTATACCGCAGTCAAATTAATGGTGGTCTGGTTGCTAAATGAATTTTTGGCAAAAAAAAACATTCAAAATAATTTACCACCACAAGAAACTTCATTTCTGCCTAATTCAGATATACATAGCATTTCCTTTATATTGTGTTGGTGATGCAGCCTTTCCGCTCAGAACAAATTTAATGCGTCCATTTCCTGGAAGAAATAACTACTGAAGAAGAATATTTTAATAAAAGATTGTCACAAATTGTGATATTGGTGTTTTTAACTTAGATTGTTGTGCTGATGTTATTGTTGATGTTGCTGTTCTTAGAAATTTTTAAAAAATAATTCATCGTCCATATCAGGTGATAGAAATGAATTTGTATCTTCATCATTCGTTTCATTTCTTGTTGAAGATCGTTCTTCATAAATAAAATTATCATTAATATAATCTATATTTTCACTTTAATCGAAAATTGGTGGTGATTGTGGAATAAATTCTTCGTTTTCTTAAAATGATGAAGTTGTGGTTTGAAGTAGTACCAAAATGTATATAATATTATAATTAATATTTGGACTAATTTAATTTACCGTCTTTGACAATCATTGTTTTTTAGAAATTCCAGTAAATCGTAAAAATGCCAAGGCGGCTTTTCTTTTTTGTTTGTACCACTCCCTGATGGCATATTTCTAATTGCTGGCTCATTCCTATGTCTGTCTTTCAAACTATTCCAATGAGATTTACAAATATTTATTATATAAAATAAATTTATGTAAGAATTTCAACATATAATTTAATTTTTTACTCACCATCTTCGCCAAGCTTTTTACTTATTTCCTTCCATATTTTTTCTTTAATATCAACTCTCCTATATGTATAACATTGATTTTAAATTATATGGGCACTCATGCGGCCACACACTTTCTATTAATTTTTCGTTAAAATTTTGTACATTTATTTTCTTATCTTTTCTAATTCCCTCCATCTTTTACAATTTGAATTTAATTTAAATTTGAATGGCATGTGTTTTTGACATCTGAATTAACCTAAGTGCCAAGCAAATTAACCAAAATTTTGGCACCATTGTCTAGCGCTGGCGTAAAATTTCCAACATTGTTGAAACTCGGCCCTGGATTTTTATTTGGTTGGCGTCGCGCTATGTAGTCGCCAGCATTGTGCTTATTTATATAGATTTCCATACGTTGAAACTTTTTTAAAGTTACAACTACCGATTAAAGCCAGCATTGTGTTTGGCTCTATACTTTTCAAATTTATAGTTACCATATTAAAATTTAATAATTTCCCATTAATTTCCCTTTACTCTACATGTTGTTCTGAATAATTATGTAGAGTAAGGTACAAAAACAACAATACAGATACTCTACTCTTACTCTTATAGTTAAGAGTAGGAATAAAAAAACGCAGCTAATGTATAATTAAAAATTTAAACTATTTTTAAACTATTTGTTTTTATAAAATACAAGAAAAGCTACTTATGTTGTTTTTTAAATAGAATTTATATTTATTTTTTCAATGTACATATTTATTATATGTATAAATTTAAATTCTATATTTAAAAATAACATAAGTAGCTTTTTGCTTGTAAGTATTTTATAAAAACAAATATTAATTCTATAGTTTAGGTACATAGTACGTTTTCACCTTCTACATCTACAAGGTTTTCACCTTCTCTTAAATCTACAGGTCGTATAGTTTCCTTAAAATATTCAGTGATGCTGTATGGAAAAACTTTAATAATTTTGTCGCTCTCAGTATTTTCTTCTCCTATCTCCTGCCTCGTCCTCGTGCTCCTAAAAGTTAAAAGTGTAAAAAAATCAAAAATAAAAATCTAATAACTTCTTAAATACCATTTGCTTACATTTTCGGAATAAGATTTTAATACAAATTTAAACAAGAAATCCTTAAATTTAAATTTAATTAAAATACTTACATGTTTGTAGATAGCATCTGATAAATTCCAAACTGCATTACTGTTTTTAATTCGACAAATTTTTTTTTTGAATTTTTCTAAACAATTTGACGTTTAATATTCTATCTTATAATGGATCTGCGAATATTTCTCGCATACAGCGTGAAAATCACTATACTGAGTCACAATACTTATAGATTTTCGCAAAGCAGCTGATAATTCAATATTTAAATTGTTTTCTTTTTTTAGAGAATCTTCCAGTCTGACTTGTTATACATACAGTTTCATAAGACACTTGGTTACCAAAAGTTTTGAACATTATATTTAAACAATTCTTTTAATATTTTATCATTCTAAATTTTGTGAAAGGAATTTGTCGCTAACTTTTCTTGCAAAATTTTTATAATCATTTTGCGCCATTTGTAAAATTCTTTAAGACACATTCTTGTAGTATATATACTTTAGTTTACGAATTAAATCAATTGGACTACCAATTTCAAGATTTTTAACCCATAATGAAAAATAATCCAAAAAAAATTTTTGGGCGATTTTTCTTTTTCTTTTTTGGCAATTTTTCGTTGGGCGATATTTTGTGGAGCCAAAAATTCATATTTAATAAAAAAAATTATTGCTTTTTTCGGAAAAGGGAAAACTCTTTCTTTTTGCAGCTTTAAAAATTAAAAAGCTTTTTACAGCTTTTTGAAAAAAAAACTACGACAAGCTGAAAAAATAAGGAATTTTCCTTTTCCCGAAAAGTTTCAAAATGTATTTATTTTCCTTTGCCGATAAGTTACAAAAAGAGGTGATTTTCCTTTTTCCGAAAGTTGCAAAATGAAGTTACTTTCCGATAAATAAGTTAAGTAAAGGATTAAATAATTGAATGCAAAGCATTGCTGATGGTGCGTCTTATAGATCCGTTTATTGTAGACAGATCTCGGATGATTCAATACAAATATATATTAAAAAAAAAAAAAAAAATTTCGTTTTTGATTTTGGGGCGATTTTTCATTTTCGCTTTTGGGCAATTTTTCATCTCTGTTGGGCTTTATTTCATTTTGGATTTTGGGTGATATTTCATAATGAAAAATTGCCCAAAAAAAAAATTTTTCTACCGAACAACCTCCGTGTTGCCTTTTTTACCATGGACAAAGCTATATAATATATACAAACTTAATACACATGAAAATGTGTTAAATAAAATATATACCAAATAGGGCAAATTTTAATGGTTCTAGTCCCAGCTATAATTTCATTGTGATATCTTTCGCGCCATCTAGGTGTAAAGGTTTGGAACCTCTTTCTGGTGTTTAATTCCACAACACCTCCTATTTTGAAGTACAAAAAATGGATACATTTTTTGCATGTAGGATAATTCAAAATTTCTCAACTTATTTAGCTTTTGCTAAACATTTTTTGTGTTAACTTACTTTTTATTCAGTTTATTTTCAATATTAACTTCTTTTTTCACAATATTTAAAAAAAAAATTTAAATTGGTATAGTTTTATATAAAATTTTGTTTTAATTTTATACGATTCAATTCTTTTTCTTTTTACATTTTATCTAACAATATTTTTTCGCAACATATTCTTTCACTATTATTACTTTATTAAACATTTGTGACGGATGTGCATAAGGCTAGGACACTCACACAAAAAATGAGTGATGGTCTCTCTGTCCTCATCGCAACCTCTACAAGTGTAAACGTCGGACCGCCGTATTTTAAAAGCGTGGTCCCGTAACATGGAGTGCCCCGTTAACAGCGCGGTTGCCAAATGGATCGCATTTTTACTAAGTTGTAAAAATTTTTTTGTAATTACTTCGCTAGGGGTGCCCCAAAGATCTCTGGTAATTTTACTCTTATTATTATTTAGCCAGAATTGGCGATGCGATGCATCGACCCAACATTTCAGGTTAGCTTTAAGAGACTGTAACCAAAGCCGTATATAATATAAAGATATTCAAAATGTAAAAAAGACTTAAAAAACTGAAAACATTAGGACGCCAATATGAGTAGTTCACCACAGCAAAATATTTTTGTTAAGAAAGTTGAAATAACGTATTTGTGGATAAGACGTAGAAATTGTATAGAGACGACAGGTATACACACATTTTTCGTGGTGAAATTTAATAATATGCGCTCTTTTATTTTCTGTATACTATAATAATAGAAAAAGGAATAAAGACGAAAAAAATATAGAAAAATATGTATGAGATAGAAAGGGTAAGGAAATATATGTATATATTTCTGGTTATTTTGATCTATTTTAACAAAAATTTAGAAACTCATATTTGGAATCTTATATTTATTTTCAATTTTGTTCTGAAAAAAAAAATATTTTTTATTGAAGCAAAAATTCTACCTGTTTTGGGTTTTTTAAACCAAAGGATTTTAAAGGATACAAATTTCATTTATTTTTTCAAATTTCAATTTTGTATTTTTCATTATTTTTGGTTAAAGATCAACGAACTTGCGATCGTAGTAAAATTATGAATGATTTTTTTATAGGAAATACAATAACATGAATTTTTATTTAAAATTATTCCACTATTAATTTGTCTTTACGTATTTAAACTTTTAGCGCACTCATAGGTATATGGATTTTTATATTTTTGTAATTTATTTTAAAAGAAATAAATAAAATATAAGGCAAAGATAACTTTGTGATTCTATAATTTTTATAAAATATATAGCATAAAAAGTATTTACATATATATAATTACAACCTTTGTTTTCTGTGTATATTTTATAATTTTTAATTAGATAAATATAATTTATAATACATAATAATTTTTAAATAATTTTTAAGCATTAAGTATTTTTAAAAATAAGCTAGTAAGTCAAAATAATAACATAAAAATAATAATAAAATTATTTAAATTCTAAACTAAAATTGTCAATATTTCCTATACAAAAATCATTCATAATTTAATTTTGTTCTGAAAAAAAAATATTCTTTATTGAAGCAAAAATCCTACCTGTTTTGGGTTTTTTAAACCAAAGGATTTTAAAGGATACAAATTTCATTTATTTTTTCAAATTTCAATTTTGTATTTTTACTTATTTTTGGATATAGATCAACGAACTTGCGATCGTAGTAAAATTTTATGAATGATTAATTTTATAGGAAATACAATAACAATAATTGTATATTGATTTTTTGTTTAAAACTATTCCATTATTAATTTGTCTGTACGTATTTAGTGTTTTAGCGCCCTCATAGGTATATGGATTTTTATATTTTTGTAATTTATTTTAATACAAATAAATAAAATATAAGGCAGAATTAACTTTGTAATTCTATATAATTTTTATAAAATATATGGCATAAAAAGTATTTATATGTAAATAAAATCATTTTAAAAAGGTTCTGCGAATATTTTAAAATTTAATTAGATAAATATGTACATACAATTCGTAATACATAATAATTTTTAATCAATACATAATGTATTTTTAAAAATAAGTTATTAATACAAAATGTTTATTAAAAAAATCAATTAAGAGAAAGTAAAAAAAAACAATTTTCCACATCACCCAAGAGGTATTGTTATTCAGATGCGTTAACCATTTTTGGTATGGTTAATAAAAATTTACGACTTTAATATTACTATAATATAAAATTAGACATAAAAAATATTAATTAATGAACTCATTTTCATATTTCCTTGAAATGAATTATGATATTTCTAAGTACCAATATTCATTATTATTATCATTCTGCGTATAATAGCCATTATGCCAACGCACATTACAGGTCAGATAGTACATTGATTTTAAATACTTTTATGACCTGCATTCAACAATAATTATTTTATAAAAATAATACCTGTGTTTAACATTCAAGAAACATTTGTTTTTCATATATTTCCCATTATTTTTATTAAGTCAAAGCACAATAAAAAAAATATTTTTTAAATTATACCTCCCTCTTTTAATATAATTTCTAATTTCTGCAGTTTTTTAAATTTGAATAAATTTTTGTCATTATTTGTTCTGTGCTCGCTTTGTCCAGCTTCAATTAAAATATTATTAAAATAATAAAGAAAATTTTCATGTCGAAACAATAAATTTTTTAAAAATATTTAGTTCAGTATTATATACTTTATAATAGTGTAACTGATTTCATTTCTATTAGAAAAGTTATTTGTTAAAACTAATAAAAATTAATATATTGCAGTGATTAAAAGTAATAATAATATATTGTTATTTAGAAATATCAGTGTGATTAAAAAAATTCTGTATCCAAATAATATACCAAATACTAAAGCTGTTTAGTGAATTAATTTATTATACCAGTTTTATTATTAGTAAGAATATTTGCAGTATTTTTGGTAAGTTTAATTAAAATATTTTCAATTACTATAAGTTTTTTAGGTTTTATTTGTATAATGGAAGATCAAACCGCCTTTTTAAAGGCGAATACTTCCAAATTATTTCCCTAGCTGCAATCTCCTCCATTCTACATCACTTAGAAATGTTACATTTCAATAGGTTAGTGGGGTCAATAGGTTAGTTTTTAGTTAGAGGAGGTGGTATATTTAAGAAACAAGCTTCATACCAACCGAAGGGAGTTAATTTAAAAAAATTAAAAAATAGTTTTCTAATAATAAAATTTTACACCTTGTGCGAGATAAACTAGTATCGTCCCATCAACCCCCTTGAATTTCTATATTTTCAAAATTAATACATGTTGCATGAAAATTCAATTTCTAAAAATTTAAAGAGCTCTAAAATCGAACAGATTTTTGATACGACCTTGTAACTTTTAAGCAAGAAAGCAAGGTATATTAGGTTCAAACCTCCTGATATCACTAAAAATTATAAACCACCATCCCATTTAAGTAGAGGAGGGGGTGTATTTATTATATAAGCTATAACCCGTCTGCGGGGTATTATATTAAAAACAATGAAAAAAAAGTTTCTTAATAATACTATTCTACACCTTGTATACAAAATTGAGACATGTACGATCAACCCTCTTACTTTACAGGCGCAAAAATTTCGAAATTTATAGAATAAAAATTACATTTCGAGTATTTAGTATATATACATATATATATATCATGATACAAATATATAAGATATGGCATTCCCGTAAATTTTTTTTGCACACTACTGCGCATTACGTCACAATATCTATAAAATATTCAGATTGTATATTTTGTAGTATTTATATGAAATTTATTCGTTTTTCAATATCAAAAAATCTATCTATAGGAATATATTTATTAAAAGACAATTGTTACCGGAAATTTAATCATATTTATTAAAATATTTAAGTAATAATTTTTTTGTATTTTCTTTTTTTTTATTTAAAGTTTTCTAAAATTTGCCGGTTTAAGTTTCTTATGCGAAAATACATTCTAGCTCGCATAAAAAGTTTTTTTTATTTTATTACTGCAGTCAACATGTTTAACTAAATTTAACATGTAACTTATAAAGTTTTTAATTATTAATAATTCTTCCCCCTTGGCTTCATTAAATATCAGTTCAAGTTCCATCATATATCCCATCATTTGTTCGGTTGGTTTCGACAATCCGCCTTCACTTAAGTGATTCACCCATGTGTAGCTTCTATCATTCTCAGCATTGACACGAATATCTGGAAGTTCATTATGCAACCTTTTGCATATGTATCCAGCCAGATTTGCCAATCCATCATATTCCATTGAAGCAAAATCGTTATCTTCGGCGTAATCTGAGTTTACTTCAATGTTCATGATACAAATACTTTTAAACATAGACCCTAAAATGTGAAATAAACGTAATTAATTAATAATATAAATTATTGAACTGAAGTAAATCCGTGCCTGTCAATGTCGGTTCCGCTACTAAGTCTGAAGTATCATCAATGGATACATTTCCATTTTCAGACAAAGCTCCTTCATTATGTCCTAAAATATATTACCTTAAACGGTATTTGAATTCTTGTCTGTCTGGATGGTCATGAATGTATAATGCCTTAAAATAAAAGTAATGTTAATATTATGTACACTATATTAAACTATTACATTTACCTTTTTGAAAAGGAAGTAATTTTTACTGCCAATAACTCTGATGTCTGACTTCATAAGAGCCATTTTATTTATGATTTCGTGTTGACAATCAGTAGCAAGCCCAACAGCATGCGTCCGTTCTCGTGAATCAGCCGCATACACTCTCACATTCATCACGTCAAACCAATCATTTGTCTGAAAAAATATTGCCATTGTATTAAATACATCATAAATACTTATTTAAAAAACATCTTACAGTCTTGAATAAGTTGTAGCATTCATCCCAATTTTCATCTGCTATTAATCCTAATGATACTGCTCTTGATTTTGCTACAGTATTAGAAAATAGTTTCGTTGCCAATTTAACTTTTTGCCGATCAGCTCCCATCACATTTATATGTTGGCTGGATATTTTGTGAGTGATTGACAGTTCAGTGTTGGTGCAATTTAACAATTTAATGATTAATTCTTTTTTAATCAGTTTACCATTTAATATATAGCCCTTATCAAGAAAATGATTTCTTAATAATTTGATTACATGAAGAACATCCGCAAAAACATAAATTTTATTAGTGCCGCAACAAAACCTGAAAAAATATATATGTATAAATTATACATTTCGATTAATAAAAAAAATTTACCATGGCTTATCTATTTCAATGTTTAAATGTTTATAAACACCTCGATTTCCACCACCTAGTTGACTAGTAATTGCTACAACAGTGTATCCAAAGTAGTTTGCTGTTTCTATTATTTTAAATAATGGGGGCTATTCTACAAAACGACGTATTTGAAATACGTTCATTTCTGCGTTTCACTTTCGAATTATTTTGCTATTATCCCAGATCAACATATGGATGAAAATATGGCCTTTAATCCCAGATGAAAATATGGCCTTTCATCACGGTCGTATTTCGATTTTTGCTATTCTGCAAATCGCAATTACGTTTAATGGAATACTGTATTATCACTGCAGTTTTTTTTGTTATTCTGGAATAAGGTGATATCGAAAGAATGGAAAGTTTTCCATATATTTGGGATACGCAAATATATAGTCGCGTATTTTGAATGAAAATGTAAGTACTACAATTTTTATTAATGAAATATCAATATATGTATGTATGTATATTATCCTGGATGAAATTACGTATGCCCATATTTTGATCTGGGATTTTCTCTGTCAAGATATGCCCATAATTTCATCTGGGATTTTCTCTGGCACCCCTGGATGAATTGTGTTAAAATTTGGTAAACACATTCAAATTAGTGGTCTGGATGAAATGATGAATGGCCATATTTTCATCTGGGATTTTCTCTGGCACCCCTGGATGGATTGGGCTGATATTTGCTAAACACAATCATTATAGTGTTCTATAGTTAACTATGCCAGTGCTCCTCCATTATTTCCCACAAAATATCAGAAATCACGTTTTTATCATATAACCATCATCCAAGTTGAGCAAATGGAGGAGCACTAGTATAATTAACTATAGAACACTATAATGGTTGTGTTTACCAAATATAAGCCAAATCCATCCAGGGGTGCCAGAGAAAATCCCAGATGAAAATATGGGCATACCTTGCTAGAGAAAATCCAGATGAAAATATGGGCATACCTAATTTCTTCCAGGATAATATACATACATACATATATTGATATTTCATTACTAAAAATTGTAATACTTACACTTTCATTCAAAATATGTGACTATATACTTGCGAATCACAAATATATGGAAAACGTAATAACACGAATTTATATACATATATATATATATATATATATATATATATATATATATATATATATATATTTATATATATATGTATATATAAATTCAAAACAATTTACTTCGTCTTCGTTATTAAACAAAAACATTTTTTTTTACATACAACGTCATAATTTAAGTTTTCCAATACTATTGATAATGTTCTTCGATCGTTTTCCATAATAGCAAAATAATTCGAAAGTGAAACGCATAAATAAACGTATTTCAAATATGTCATTTTGTAGAATAAGCCCCATTATAACTTTGCAAAGAAATGTCTATGCAAAATTGTAAGATGTGATAGGTGATAGTCACACATCACACTATGTAATAACATTACAGAATAAAAAACTGCATTGATAATACAGTATTCCATTCAACGTAATTGCGTTTTGCAGAATAGCAAAAATTGAAATACGACCGTATTTTAAATACGCCGTTTTGTAGAATAACCCCCAATATTTCTTTCGTCATTTTGCAGTCAAATTCATAAAATATTGGCTGTTTCCATTTATAAACTAATCCTAAAATAAGCATGTATTAATTTATATAATATATATAAATAATGTTATACTTTAATTAACTGTGTAAATTTTTTCATACCTCTTAGCATCGTAATTTGAACATATTTTGCTGGCTCATAAACTGAGTCCGATGATTTGTCATAACAAAATGTTTCTTGAATTTTCATTTCGTCGAAACTAAGAACACACACTTTTTGTGCTTCTGTTAGCTGGTTGATGCAACCATTATTTTGGTAACAGGGTCAATTATTCCAGTTGAGATATCAATTTTTTGGGCCCAATTATTTAGTGTTCGTACACAAGGTAATGGAAATTGCTTTTGCCTTAATAATTTATAAGCACGCGGACTGGCCGCATAAAGTGTTATTGATCTTGCCACATCAGCTTCTGTCCAGTTCAATCTTTTTGATTTATCTTTTATTTTTTTAATTTGGCCAACCGTAAATATTTCTGACAATTTATTTTCTAAGTTTTCTCTATGGAATTCACATTTAGTTAGTTCTTTTTTTAAATTATCAGTTTCAAGATTGTATGATATTTCGGCTTCTAGCAAACGACCATTTTCTGATTTCAAATTTTTCCTAAAATATACAAGAACTAAAATAATTAGACATACAAATATAAATATTTAATATACATTTCCGTATTTAGATGATCAATTTTCAGTTGAATTTTATAATTTATACTGGACATTTCATCATATTTTAATTTGCAGTCTTCTTCAGGTTCAACATCAGCTGGCACATTTTCAAGAATATTTTCAATTTCAGTTTCATTTTCAAGAACATTTGTTTGTTCTAATAAATCGCAAACCATTTTTTTATTATTTCGTACGTTCATCCTTTCAGCACGTTTAGATTCTTTAATTTCAACCTCACAATTTATATAAATTGTAGGTGCAGATCCCGGTTTCACATGCAATCTATCTGCTAATCCTTAAAAAAATTTTTAATAAAATTCTATATGTAAAAATTATTGTATATTTACCCATTTCATATTGTAAATAATTTACAAAATTTTCTTTCACAAAATGATTACAGTAAATTTTTGCGGTTTTCCAATTAAATTTGTCTTTACGTTTGTTAAACAGAATCCATTGTTTTAGCAAACTTAGATTTTTCGGAAACGTAAAAAAACTACTAACACTTTTAGAATTCAATGGCTTATTATTATTGTTTTTACAATTAAATACTGTGCACCACATATTTAATTATTATTTTTAATGTTCCAAAATTGAAAAGTGAGATAACACAATTGTTTACAATTTTAAAATGGATATTATTACGTCACACACGTTACGAGCAAAGGGAAAATATGATTTAGAATTTATTGAAAAATTTTCGCCCACTTTGTTGATATTTTTTAAGAATCAAATTATCAATATTCAAATATACGAAATTAAGTAGCTTAAGAGCCAAACCCAATGCTGGCGTTAATTTGTAGTGTTAACTGTAGCTTTATTTTTGCTTTCAATTTATTTAAGTATGCCAAATCAAAATGAATGGGGTATAATAGCCAATGATTTTTATAATAAATGGAAGATGGTAAATTGTGTCAAACATATTAATATTGTTTGTACACCAAAAGGTGGATTAGCATATTTTAATTATAAAGGACACAATAGCATATTTCTGTTGGGTTGGCTATGTGTGTGTGTGATGCAAAATATTGCTTCACTGCGGTGAATATTGGGGTATACCGCAGTCAAATTAATGGTGGTCTGGTTGCTAAATGAATTTTTGGCAAAAAAAACATTCAAAATAATTTACCACCACAAGAAAGTTCATTTCTGCCTAATTCAGATATACATAGCATTTCCTTTATATTGTGTTGGTGATGCAGCCTTTCCGCTCAGAACAAATTTAATGCGTCCATTTCCTGGAAGAAATAACTACTGAAGAAGAATATTTTAATAAAAGACTGTCACGAGCAAGGCGAATGATCGAAAATACTTTTGGAATATTAAGCAGCAGGTATGACAAATATATGTATAATATAGGTACAAATACAAATTTTATTATTATTTTGTACAGGTGGAGAATTTTAACAACAATTAATTGTCACCACCAAAATGTTGAAAAGATAGTGATGGCTACGGTTGTGTTGCACTAAAAAAAATAAAAATTATATTAAAATATTTTAAAATATGTACATACTACAAAATTTAAATTATATTAAAATTTTAAAATATGTACTACAAAATTGCAACAAAGCCTGCTGAAATTCAAACACTAAAATGGCAAATTTGCAGTCTATTTGATCAGTCACACTTTGCATAAATTGTGCTATTGATGTTTTTAACTTAGATTGTTGTGCTGATGTTATTGTTGATGTTGCTGTTCTTAGAAATTTTTAAAAAATAATTCATCGTCCATATCAGGTGATAGAAATGAATTTGTATCTTCATCATTCGTTTCATTTCTTGTTGAAGATCGTTCTTCATAAATAAAATTATCATTAATATAATCTTCATTTTCACTTTAATCGAAAATTGGTGGTGATTGTGGAATAAATTCTTCGTTTTCTTAAAATGATGAAGTTGTGGTTTGAAGTAGTACTAAAATGTATATAATATTATAATTAATATTTGGACTAATTTAATTTACCGTCTTTGACAATCATTGTTTTTTAGAAATTCCAGTAAATCGTAAAAATGCCAAGGCGGCTTTTCTTTTTTGTTTGTACCACTCCCTGATGGCATATTTCTAATTGCTGGCTCATTCCTATGTCTGTCTTTCAAACTTTTCCAATGAGATTTACAAATATTTATTATATAAAATAAATTTATGTAAGAATTTCAACATATAATTTAATTTTTTACTCACCATCTTCGCCAAGCTTTTTACTTATTTCCTTCCATATTTTTTCTTTAATATCAACTCTCCTATATGTATAACATTGATTTTAAATTATATGGGCACTCATGCGGCCACACACTTTCTATTAATTTTTCGTTAAAATTTTGTACATTTATTTTCTTATCTTTTCTAATTCCCTCCATCTTTTACAATTTGAATTTAATTTAAATTTGAATGGCATGTGTTTTTGACATCTGAATTAACCTAAGTGCCAAGCAAATTAACCAAAATTTTGGCACCATTGTCTAGCGCTGGCGTAAAATTTCCAACATTGTTGAAACTCGGCCCTGGATTTTTATTTGGTTGGCGTCGCGCTATGTAGTCGCCAGCATTGTGCTTATTTATATAGATTTCCATACGTTGAAACTTTTTTAAAGTTACAACTACCGATTAAAGCCAGCATTGTGTTTGGCTCTACACTTTTCAAATTTATAGTTACCATATTAAAATTTAATAATTTCCCATTAATTTCCCTTTACTCTACATGTTGTTCTGAATAATTATGTAGAGTAAGGTACAAAAACAACAATACAGATACTCTACTCTTACTCTTATAGTTAAGAGTAGGAATAAAAAAACGCAGCTAATGTATAATTAAAAATTTAAACTATTTTTAAACTATTTGTTTTTATAAAATACAAGAAAAGCTACTTATGTTGTTTTTTAAATAGAATTTATATTTATTTTTTCAATGTACATATTTATTATATGTATAAATTTAAATTCTATATTTAAAAATAACATAAGTAGCTTTTTGCTTGTAAGTATTTTATAAAAACAAATATTAATTCTATAGTTTAGGTACATAGTACGTTTTCACCTTCTACATCTACAAGGTTTTCACCTTCTCTTAAATCTACAGGTCGTATAGTTTCCTTAAAATATTCAGTGATGCTGTATGGAAAAACTTTAATAATTTTGTCGCTCTCAGTATTTTCTTCTCCTATCTCCTGCCTCGTCCTCGTGCTCCTAAAAGTTAAAAGTGTAAAAAAATCAAAAATAAAAATCTAATAACTTCTTAAATACCATTTGCTTACATTTTCGGAATAAGATTTTAATACAAATTTAAACAAGAAATCCTTAAATTTAAATTTAATTAAAATACTTACATGTTTGTAGATAGCATCTGATAAATTCCAAACTGCATTACTGTTTTTAATTCGACAAATTTTTTTTTTGAATTTTTCTAAACAATTTGACGTTTAATATTCTATCTTATAATGGATCTGCGAATATTTCTCGCATACAGCGTGAAAATCACTATACTGAGTCACAATACTTATAGATTTTCGCAAAGCAGCTGATAATTCAATATTTAAATTGTTTTCTTTTTTTAGAGAATCTTCCAGTCTGACTTGTTATACATACAGTTTCATAAGACACTTGGTTACCAAAAGTTTTGAACATTATATTTAAACAATTCTTTTAATATTTTATCATTCTAAATTTTGTGAAAGGAATTTGTAGTTAAATTCGCTAACTTTTCTTGCAAAATTTTTATAATCATTTTGCGCCATTTGTAAAATTCTTTAAGACACATTCTTGTAGTATATATACTTTAGTTTACGAATTAAATCAATTGGACTACCAATTTCAAGATTTTTAACCCATAATGAAAAATAATCCAAAAAAATTTTTTGGGCGATTTTTTTTTTTTTTTTTTGGCAATTTTTCGGTGGGCGATATTTTGTGGAGCCAAAAATTCATATTTAATAAAAAAAATTATTGCTTTTTTCGGAAAAGGGAAAACTCTTTCTTTTTGCAGCTTTAAAAATTAAAAATCTTTTTACAGCTTTTTGAAAAAAAAACTACGACAAGCTGAAAAAATAAGGAATTTTCCTTTTCCCGAAAAGTTTCAAAATGTATTTATTTTCCTTTGCCGATAAGTTACAAAAAGAGTTGATTTTCCTTTTTCCGAAAGTTGCAAAATGAAGTTACTTTCCGATAAATAAGTTAAGTAAAGGATTAAATAATTGAATGCAAAGCATTGCTGATGGTGCGTCTTATAGATCCGTTTATTGTAGACAGATCTCGGATGATTCAATACAAATATATATTAAAAAAAAAAAAAAAAATTTCGTTTTTGATTTTGGGGCGATTTTTCATTTTCGCTTTTGGGCAATTTTTCATCTCTGTTGGGCTTTATTTCATTTTGGATTTTGGGTGATATTTCATAATGAAAAATTGCCCAAAAAAAAAATTTTTCTACCGAACAACCTCCGTGTTGCCTTTTTTACCATGGACAAAGCTATATAATATATACAAATTTAATACACATGAAAATGTGTTAAATAAAATATATACCAAATAGGGCAAATTTTAATGGTTCTAGTCCCAGCTATAATTTCATTGTGATATCTTTCGCGCCATCTAGGTGTAAAGGTTTGGAACCTCTTTCTGGTGTTTAATTCCACAACACCTCCTATTTTGAAGTACAAAAAATGGATACATTTTTTGCATGTAGGATAATTCAAAATTTCTCAACTTATTTAGCTTTTGCTAAACATTTTTTGTGTTAACTTACTTTTTATTCAGTTTATTTTCAATATTAACTTCTTTTTTCACAATATTAAAAAAAAATTTAAATTGGTATAGTTTTATATAAAATTTTGTTTTAATTTTATACGATTCAATTCTTTTTCTTTTTACATTTTATCTAACAATATTTTTTCGCAACATATTCTTTCACTATTATTACTTTATTAAACATTTGTCATCTTTATTTTTTGTTTATAATTACTTATATATTTATTCTTTTACATACATTTTCAAATTTTATTAAACATTTTTCAAATCAATATACTTCCTTTTCAACACTAACAAAATATTTCCTTTTGAACATGAAATGTCATTTTAATACATTTTTTTTCAGTACATGTATATTTATTTTTCTTCATTTATTTTTAAAACAATATTTTCTCTTTTGGATGGATTGGGAGAGAAGGATCCGAAAAAGGAAGGATCCGCACACTCAGGCCAGCATAGGCCCATTGTACCCTCTCGAACCTTCCTGACTCTAAAGATGAGAAACGAGTTGGATTAAAGGGGTTGACTGAGCAAATCGCTCTAACGCCCAAATTTAAGTATCGTCTCACACCCTAGAGCGCCCACATCTGGTAGCTCATCCAGGAAAAAGGAGCCGAAGCATTTGTGACGGATGTGCATAAGGCTAGGACACTCACACAAAAAATGAGTGATGGTCTCTCTGTCCTCATCGCAACCTCTACAAGTGTAAACGTCGGACCGCCGTATTTTAAAAGCGTGGTCCCGTAACATGGAGTGCCCCGTTAACAGCGCGGTTGCCAAATGGATCGCATTTTTACTAAGTTGTAAAATTTTTTTGGTAATTACTTCGCTAGGGGTGCCCCAAAGATCTTTGGTAATTTTACTCTTATTATTATTTAGCCAGAATTGGCGATGCGATGCATCGGCCCAACATTTCAGGTTAGCTTTAAGAGACTGTAACCAAAGCCGTATATAATATAAAGATATTCAAAATGTAAAAAAGACTTAAAAAACTGAAAACATTAGGACGCCAATATGAGTAGTTCACCACAGCAAAATATTTTTGTTAAGAAAGTTGAAATAACGTATTTGTGGATAAGACGTAGAAATTGTATAGAGACGACAGGTATACACACATTTTTCGTGGTGAAATTTAATAATATGCGCTCTTTTATTTTCTGTATACTATAATAATAGAAAAAGGAATAAAGACGAAAAAAATATAGAAAAATATGTATGAGATAGAAAGGGTAAGGAAATATATGTATATATTTCTGGTTATTTTGATCTATTTTAACAAAAATTTAGAAACTCATATTTGGAATCTTATATTTATTTTCAATTTTGTTCTGAAAAAAAAAATATTTTTTATTGAAGCAAAAATTCTACCTGTTTTGGGTTTTTTAAACCAAAGGATTTTAAAGGATACAAATTTCATTTATTTTTTCAAATTTCAATTTTGTATTTTTCATTATTTTTGGTTAAAGATCAACGAACTTGCGATCGTAGTAAAATTATGAATGATTTTTTTATAGGAAATACAATAACATGATTTTTTATTTAAAATTATTCCACTATTAATTTGTCTTTACGTATTTAAACTTTTAGCGCACTCATAGGTATATGGATTTTTATATTTTTGTAATTTATTTTAAAAGAAATAAATAAAATATAAGGCAAAGATAACTTTGTGATTCTATAATTTTTATAAAATATATAGCATAAAAAGTATTTACATATATATAATTACAACCTTTGTTTTCTGTGTATATTTTATAATTTTTAATTAGATAAATATAATTTATAATACATAATAATTTTTAAATAATTTTTAAGCATTAAGTATTTTTAAAAATAAGCTAGTAAGTCAAAATAATAACATAAAAATAATAATAAAATTATTTAAATTCTAAACTAAACTAAAATTGTCAATATTTCCTATACAAAAATCATTCATAATTTAATTTTGTTCTGAAAAAAAAATATTCTTTATTGAAGCAAAAATCCTACCTGTTTTGGGTTTTTTAAACCAAAGGATTTTAAAGGATACAAATTTCATTTATTTTTTCAAATTTCAATTTTGTATTTTTACTTATTTTTGGATATAGATCAACGAACTTGCGATCGTAGTAAAATTTTATGAATGATTAATTTTATAGGAAATACAATAACAATAATTGTATATTGATTTTTTGTTTAAAACTATTCCATTATTAATTTGTCTGTACGTATTTAGTGTTTTAGCGCCCTCATAGGTATATGGATTTTTATATTTTTGTAATTTATTTTAATACAAATAAATAAAATATAAGGCAGAATTAACTTTGTAATTCTATATAATTTTTATAAAATATATGGCATAAAAAGTATTTATATGTAAATAAAATCATTTTAAAAAGGTTCTGCGAATATTTTAAAATTTAATTAGATAAATATGTACATACAATTCGTAATACATAATAATTTTTAATCAATACATAATGTATTTTTAAAAATAAGTTATTAATACAAAATGTTTATTAAAAAAATCAATTAAGAGAAAGTAAAAAAAAACAATTTTCCACATCACCCAAGAGGTATTGTTATTCAGATGCGTTAACCATTTTTGGTATGGTTAATAAAAATTTACGACTTTAATATTACTATAATATAAAATTAGACATAAAAAATATTAATTAATGAACTCATTTTCATATTTCCTTGAAATGAATTATGATATTTCTAAGTACCAATATTCATTATTATTATCATTCTGCGTATAATAGCCATTATGCCAACGCACATTACAGGTCAGATAGTACATTGATTTTAAATACTTTTATGACCTGCATTCAACAATAATTATTTTATAAAAATAATACCTGTGTTTAACATTCAAGAAACATTTGTTTTTCATATATTTCCCATTATTTTTATTAAGTCAAAGCACAATAAAAAAAATATTTTTTAAATTATACCTCCCTCTTTTAATATAATTTCTAATTTCTGCAGTTTTTTAAATTTGAATAAATTTTTGTCATTATTTGTTCTGTGCTCGCTTTGTCCAGCTTCAATTAAAATATTATTAAAATAATAAAGAAAATTTTCATGTCGAAACAATAAATTTTTTAAAAATATTTAGTTCAGTATTATATACTTTATAATAGTGTAACTGATTTCATTTCTATTAGAAAAGTTATTTGTTAAAACTAATAAAAATTAATATATTGCAGTGATTAAAAGTAATAATAATATATTGTTATTTAGAAATATCAGTGTGATTAAAAAAATTCTGTATCCAAATAATATACCAAATACTAAAGCTGTTTAGTGAATTAATTTATTATACCAGTTTTATTATTAGTAAGAATATTTGCAGTATTTTTGGTAAGTTTAATTAAAATATTTTCAATTACTATAAGTTTTTTAGGTTGTATTTGTATAATGGAAGATCAAACCGCCTTTTTAAAGGCGAATACTTCCAAATTATTTCCCTAGCTGCAATCTCCTCCATTCTACATCACTTAGAAATGTTACATTTCAATAGGTTAGTGGGGTCAATAGGTTAGTTTTTAGTTAGAGGAGGTGGTATATTTAAGAAACAAGCTTCATACCAACCGAAGGGAGTTAATTTAAAAAAATTAAAAAATAGTTTTCTAATAATAAAATTTTACACCTTGTGCGAGATAAACTAGTATCGTCCCATCAACCCCCTTGAATTTCTATATTTTCAAAATTAATACATGTTGCATGAAAATTCAATTTCTAAAAATTTAAAGAGCTCTAAAATCGAACAGATTTTTGATACGACCTTGTAACTTTTAAGCAAGAAAGCAAGGTATATTAGGTTCAAACCTCCTGATATCACTAAAAATTATAAACCACCATCCCATTTAAGTAGAGGAGGGGGTGTATTAATTATATAAGCTATAATCCGTCTGCGGGGTATTATATTAAAAACAATGAAAAAAAAGTTTCTTAATAATACTATTCTACACCTTGTATACAAAATTGAGACATGTACGATCAACCCTCTTACTTTACAGGCGCAAAAATTTCTAAATTTATAGAATAAAAATTACATTTCGAGTATTTAGTATATATACATATATATATATCATGATACAAATATATAAGATATGGCATTCCCGTATATTTTTTTTACACACTACTGCGCATTACGTCACAATATCTATAAAATATTCAGATTGTATATTTTGTAGTATTTATATGAAATTTATTCGTTTTTCAATATCAAAAAATCTATCTATAGGAATATATTTATTAAAAGACAATTGTTACCGGAAATTTAATCATATTTATTAAAATATTTAAGTAATAATTTTTTTGTATTTTCTTTTTTTTTTATTTAAAGTTTTCTAAAATACTTTTAAACATAGACCCTAAAATGTGAAATAAACGTAATTAATTAATAATATAAATTATTGAACTGAAGTAAATCCGTGCCTGTCAATGTCGGTTCCGCTACTAAGTCTGAAGTATCATCAATGGATACATTTCCATTTTCAGACAAAGCTCCTTCATTATGTCCTAAAATATATTACCTTAAACGGTATTTGAATTCTTGTCTGTCTGGATGGTCATGAATGTATAATGCCTTAAAATAAAAGTAATGTTAATATTATGTACACTATATTAAACTATTACATTTACCTTTTTGAAAAGGAAGTAATTTTTACTGCCAATAACTCTGATGTCTGACTTCATAAGAGCCATTTTATTTATGATTTCGTGTTGACAATCAGTAGCAAGCCCAACAGCATGCGTCCGTTCTCGTGAATCAGCCGCATACACTCTCACATTCATCACGTCAAACCAATCATTTGTCTGAAAAAATATTGCCATTGTATTAAATACATCATAAATACTTATTTAAAAAACATCTTACAGTCTTGAATAAGTTGTAGCATTCATCCCAATTTTCATCTGCTATTAATCCTAATGATACTGCTCTTGATTTTGCTACAGTATTAGAAAATAGTTTCGTTGCCAATTTAACTTTTTGCCGATCAGCTCCCATCACATTTATATGTTGGCTGGATATTTTGTGAGTGATTTACAGTTCAGTGTTGGTGCAATTTAACAATTTAATGATTAATTCTTTTTAATCAGTTTACCATTTAATATATAGCCCTTATCAAGAAAATGATTTCTTAATAATTTGATTACATGAAGAACATTCGCAAAAACATAAATTTTATTAGTGCCGCAACAAAACCTGAAAAAATATATATGTATAAATTATACATTTCGATTAATAAAAAAAATTTACCATGGCTTATCTATTTCAATGTTTAAATGCTTATAAACACCTCGATTTCCACCACCTAGTTGACTAGTAATTGCTACAACAGTGTATCCAAAGTAGTTTGCTGTTTCTATTATTTTAAATAATGGGGGCTATTCTACAAAACGACGTATTTGAAATACGTTCATTTCTGCGTTTCACTTTCGAATTATTTTGCTATTATCCCAGATCAACATATGGATGAAAATATGGCCTTTAATCCCAGATGAAAATATGGCCTTTCATCACGGTCGTATTTCGATTTTTGCTATTCTGCAAATCGCAATTACGTTTAATGGAATACTGTATTATCACTGCAGTTTTTTTTGTTATTCTGGAATAAGGTGATATCGAAAGAATGGAAAGTTTTCCATATATTTGGGATACGCAAATATATAGTCGCGTATTTTGAATGAAAATGTAAGTACTACAATTTTTATTAATGAAATATCAATATATGTATGTATGTATATTATCCTGGATGAAATTACGTATGCCCATATTTTGATCTGGGATTTTCTCTGTCAAGATATGCCCATAATTTCATCTGGGATTTTCTCTGGCACCCCTGGATGAATTGTGTTAAAATTTGGTAAACACATTCAAATTAGTGGTCTGGATGAAATGATGAATGGCCATATTTTCATCTGGGATTTTCTCTGGCACCCCTGGATGGATTGGGCTGATATTTGCTAAACACAATCATTATAGTGTTCTATAGTTAACTATGCCAGTGCTCCTCCATTATTTCCCACAAAATATCAGAAATCACGTTTTTATCATATAACCATCATCCAAGTTGAGCAAATGGAGGAGCACTAGTATAATTAACTATAGAACACTATAATGATTGTGTTTACCAAATATAAGCCAAATCCATCCAGGGGTGCCAGAGAAAATCCCAGATGAAAATATGGGCATACCTTGCTAGAGAAAATCCAGATGAAAATATGGGCATACCTAATTTCTTCCAGGATAATATACATACATACATATATTGATATTTCATTACTAAAAATTGTAATACTTACACTTTCATTCAAAATATGTGACTATATACTTGCGAATCACAAATATATGGAAAACGTAATAACACGAATTTATATACATATATATATATATATATATATATATATATATATATATATATATATATATATATTATATATATATGTATATATAAATTCAAAACAATTTACTTCGTCTTCGTTATTAAACAAAAACATTTTTTTTTACATACAACGTCATAATTTAAGTTTTCCAATACTATTGATAATGTTCTTCGATCGTTTTCCATAATAGCAAAATAATTCGAAAGTGAAACGCATAAATAAACGTATTTAAAATATGTCATTTTGTAGAATAAGCCCCATTATAACTTTGCAAAGAAATGTCTATGCAAAATTGTAAGATGTGATAGGTGATAGTCACACATCACACTATGTAATAACATTACAGAATAAAAAACTGCATTGATAATACAGTATTCCATTCAACGTAATTGCGTTTTGCAGAATAGCAAAAATTGAAATACGACCGTATTTTAAATACGCCGTTTTGTAGAATAACCCCCAATATTTCTTTCGTCATTTTGCAGTCAAATTCATAAAATATTGGCTGTTTCCATTTATAAACTAATCCTAAAATAAGCATGTATTAATTTATATAATATATATAAATAATGTTATACTTTAATTAACTGTGTAAATTTTTTCATACCTCTTAGCATCGCAATTTGAACATATTTTGCTGGCTCATAAACTGAGTCCGATGATTTGTCATAACAAAATGTTTCTTGAATTTTCATTTCGTCGAAACTAAGAACACACACTTTTTGTGCTCCTTTAGCTGGTTGATGCAACCATTATTTTGGTAACAGGGTCAATTATTCCAGTTGAGATATCAATTTTTTGGGCCCAATTATTTAGTGTTCGTACACAAGGTAATGGAAATTGCTTTTGCCTTAATAATTTATAAGCACGCGGACTGGCCGCATAAAGTGTTATTGATCTTGCCACATCAGCTTCTGTCCAGTTCAATCTTTTTGATTTATCTTTTATTTTTTTAATTTGGCCAACCGTAAATATTTCTGACAATTTATTTTCTAAGTTTTCTCTATGGAATTCACATTTAGTTAGTTCTTTTTTTAAATTATCAGTTTCAAGATTGTATGATATTTCGGCTTCTAGCAAACGACCATTTTCTGATTTCAAATTTTTCCTAAAATATACAAGAACTAAAATAATTAGACATACAAATATAAATATTTAATATACATTTCCGTATTTAGATGATCAATTTTCAGTTGAATTTTATAATTTATACTGGACATTTCATCATATTTTAATTTGCAGTCTTCTTCAGGTTCAACATCAGCTGGCACATTTTCAAGAATATTTTCAATTTCAGTTTCATTTTCAAGAACATTTGTTTGTTCTAATAAATCGCAAACCATTTTTTTATTATTTCGTACGTTCATCCTTTCAGCACGTTTAGATTCTTTAATTTCAACCTCACAATTTATATAAATTGTAGGTGCAGATCCCGGTTTCACATGCAATCTATCTGCTAATCCTTAAAAAATTTTTTAATAAAATTCTATATGTAAAAATTATTGTATATTTACCCATTTCATATTGTAAATAATTTACAAAATTTTCTTTCACAAAATGATTACAGTAAATTTTTGCGGTTTTCCAATTAAATTTGTCTTTACGTTTGCAAAACAGAATCCATTGTTTTAGCAAACTTAGATTTTTCGGAAACGTAAAAAAACTACTAACACTTTTAGAATTCAATGGCTTATTATTATTGTTTTTACAATTAAATACTGTGCACCACATATTTAATTATTATTTTTAATGTTCCAAAATTGAAAAGTGAGATAACACAATTGTTTACAATTTTAAAATGGATATTATTACGTCACACACGTTACGAGCAAAGGGAAAATATGATTTAGAATTTATTGAAAAATTTTCGCCCACTTTGTTGATATTTTTTAAGAATCAAATTATCAATATTCAAATATACGAAATTAAGTAGCTTAAGAGCCAAACCCAATGCTGGCGTTAATTTGTAGTGTTAACTGTAGCTTTATTTTTGCTTTCAATTTATTTAAGTATGCCAAATCAAAATGAATAATAATAGCCAATGATTTTTATAATAAATATAATAGCCAATGATTTTTATAATAAATGGAAGATGGTAAATTGTGTCAAACATATTAATATTGTTTGTACACCAAAAGGTGGATTAGCATATTTTAATTATAAAGGACACAATAGCATATTTCTGTTGGGTTGGCTATGTGTGTGTGTGATGCAAAATATTGCTTCACTGCGGTGAATATTGGGGTATACCGCAGTCAAATTAATGGTGGTCTGGTTGCTAAATGAATTTTTGGCAAAAAAAACATTCAAAATAATTTACCACCACAAGAAACTTCATTTCTGCCTAATTCAGATATACATAGCATTTCCTTTATATTGTGTTGGTGATGCAGCCTTTCCGCTCAGAACAAATTTAATGCGTCCATTTCCTGGAAGAAATAACTACTGAAGAAGAATATTTTAATAAAAGATTGTCACGAGCAAGGCGAATGATCGAAAATACTTTTGGAATATTAAGCAGCAGGTATGACAAATATATGTATAATATAGGTACAAATACAAATTTTATTATTATTTTGTACAGGTGGAGAATTTTAACAACAATTAATTGTCACCACCAAAATGTTGAAAAGATAGTGATGGCTACGGTTGTGTTGCACTAAAAAAAATAAAAATTATATTAAAATATTTTAAAATATGTACATACTACAAAATTTAAATTA
Source organism: Empis stercorea (assembly GCA_949752835.1). Taxonomy (NCBI): domain Eukaryota; kingdom Metazoa; phylum Arthropoda; class Insecta; order Diptera; family Empididae; genus Empis; species Empis stercorea. Next base: position 66,970,304 of record OX457085.1, read on the forward strand.
TATTAAAATTTTAAAATATGTACTACAAAATTGCAACAAAGCCTGCTGAAATTCAAACACTAAAATGGCAAATTTGCAGTCTATTTGATCAGTCACACTTTGCATAAATTGTGCTATTGGTGTTTTTAACTTAGATTGTTGTGCTGATGTTATTGTTGATGTTGCTGTTCTTAGAAATTTTTAAAAAATAATTCATCGTCCATATCAGGTGATAGAAATGAATTTGTATCTTCATCATTCGTTTCATTTCTTGTTGAAGATCGTTCTTCATAAATAAAATTATCATTAATATAATCTATATTTTCACTTTAATCGAAAATTCGTGGTGATTGTGGAATAAATTCTTCGTTTTCTTAAAATGATGAAGTTGTGGTTTGAAGTAGTACTAAAATGTATATAATATTATAATTAATATTTGGACTAATTTAATTTACCGTCTTTGACAATCATTGTTTTTTAGAAATTCCAGTAAATCGTAAAAATGCCAAGGCGGCTTTTCTTTTTTGTTTGTACCACTCCCTGATGGCATATTTCTAATTGCTGGCTCATTCCTATGTCTGTCTTTCAAACTTTTCCAATGAGATTTACAAATATTTATTATATAAAATAAATTTATGTAAGAATTTCAACATATAATTTAATTTTTTACTCACCATCTTCGCCAAGCTTTTTACTTATTTCCTTCCATATTTTTTCTTTAATATCAACTCTCCTATATGTATAACATTGATTTTAAATTATATGGGCACTCATGCGGCCACACACTTTCTATTAATTTTTCGTTAAAATTTTGTACATTTATTTTCTTATCTTTTCTAATTCCCTCCATCTTTTACAATTTGAATTTAATTTAAATTTGAATGGCATGTGTTTTTGACATCTGAATTAACCTAAGTGCCAAGCAAATTAACCAAAATTTTGGCACCATTGTCTAGCGCTGGCGTAAAATTTCCAACATTGTTGAAACTCGGCCCTGGATTTTTATTTGGTTGGTGTCGCGCTATGTAGTCGCCAGCATTGTGCTTATTTATATAGATTTCCATACGTTGAAACTTTTTTAAAGTTACAACTACCGATTAAAGCCAGCATTGTGTTTGGCTCTATACTTTTCAAATTTATAGTTACCATATTAAAATTTAATAATTTCCCATTAATTTCCCTTTACTCTACATGTTGTTCTGAATAATTATGTAGAGTAAGGTACAAAAACAACAATACAGATACTCTACTCTTACTCTTATAGTTAAGAGTAGGAATAAAAAAACGCAGCTAATGTATAATTAAAAATTTAAACTATTTTTAAACTATTTGTTTTTATAAAATACAAGAAAAGCTACTTATGTTGTTTTTTAAATAGAATTTATATTTATTTTTTCAATGTACATATTTATTATATGTATAAATTTAAATTCTATATTTAAAAATAACATAAGTAGCTTTTTGCTTGTAAGTATTTTATAAAAACAAATATTAATTCTATAGTTTAGGTACATAGTAAGTTTTCACCTTCTACATCTACAAGGTTTTCACCTTCTCTTAAATCTACAGGTCGTATAGTTTCCTTAAAATATTCAGTGATGCTGTATGGAAAAACTTTAATAATTTTGTCGCTCTCAGTATTTTCTTCTCCTATCTCCTGCCTCGTCCTCGTGCTCCTAAAAGTTAAAAGTGTAAAAAAATCAAAAATAAAAATCTAATAACTTCTTAAATACCATTTGCTTACATTTTCGGAATAAGATTTTAATACAAATTTAAACAAGAAATCCTTAAATTTAAATTTAATTAAAATACTTACATGTTTGTAGATAGCATCTGATAAATTCCAAACTGCATTACTGTTTTTAATTCGACAAATTTTTTTTTTAATTTTTCTAAACAATTTGACGTTTAATATTCTATCTTATAATGGATCTGCGAATATTTCTCACATACAGCGTGAAAATCACTATACTGAGTCACAATACTTTTAGATTTTCGCAAAGCAGCTGATAATTCAATATTTAAATTGTTTTCTTTTTTTAGAGAATCTTCCAGTCTGACTTGTTATACATACAGTTTCATAAGACACTTGGTTACCAAAAGTTTTGAACATTATATTTAAACAATTCTTTTAATATTTTATCATTCTAAATTTTGTGAAAGGAATTTGTAGTTAAATTCGCTAACTTTTCTTGCAAAATTTTTATAATCATTTTGCGCCATTTGTAAAATTCTTTAAGACACATTCTTGTAGTATATATACTTTAGTTTACGAATTAAATCAATTGGACTACCAATTTCAAGATTTTTAACCCATAATGAAAAATAATCCAAAAAAATTTTTTGGGCGATTTTTCTTTTTTTTTTTTGGCAATTTTTCGTTGGGCGATATTTTGTGTAGCCAAAAATTCATATTTAATAAAAAAAATTATTGCTTTTTTCGGAAAAGGGAAAACTCTTTCTTTTTGCAGCTTTAAAAATTAAAAAGCTTTTTACAGCTTTTTGAAAAAAAAAACTACGACAAGCTGAAAAAATAAGGAATTTTCCTTTTCCCGAAAAGTTTCAAAATGTATTTATTTTCCTTTGCCGATAAGTTACAAAAAGAGGTGATTTTCCTTTTTCCGAAAGTTGCAAAATGAAGTTACTTTCCGATAAATAAGTTAAGTAAAGGATTAAATAATTGAATGCAAAGCATTGCTGATGGTGCGTCTTATAGATCCGTTTATTGTAGACAGATCTCGGATGATTCAATACAAATATATATTAAAAAAAAAAAAAAAAAATTTCGTTTTTGATTTTGGGGCGATTTTTCATTTTCGCTTTTGGGCAATTTTTCATCTCTGTTGGGCTTTATTTCATTTTGGATTTTGGGTGATATTTCATAATGAAAAATTGCCCAAAAAAAAATTTTTTCTACCGAACAACCTCCGTGTTGCCTTTTTTACCATGGACAAAGCTATATAATATATACAAATTTAATACACATGAAAATGTGTTAAATAAAATATATACCAAATAGGGCAAATTTTAATGGTTCTAGTCCCAGCTATAATTTCATTGTGATATCTTTCGCGCCATCTAGGTGTAAAGGTTTGGAACCTCTTTCTGGTGTTTAATTCCACAACACCTCCTATTTTGAAGTACAAAAAATTGATACATTTTTTGCATGTAGGATAATTCAAAATTTCTCAACTTATTTAGCTTTTGCTAAACATTTTTTGTGTTAACTTACTTTTTATTGAGTTTATTTTCAATATTAACTTCTTTTTTCACAATATTTAAAAAAAAATTTACATTGGTATAATTTTATATAAAATTTTGTTTTAATTTTATACGATTCAATTCTTTTTCTTTTTACATTTTATCTAACAATATTTTTTCGCAACATATTCTTTCACTATTATTACTTTATTAAACATTTGTCATCTTTATTTTTTGTTTATAATTACTTATATATTTATTCTTTTACATACATTTTCAAATTTTATTAAACATTTTTCAAATCAATATACTTCCTTTTCAACACTAACAAAATATTTCCTTTTGAACATGAAATGTCATTTTAATACATTTTTTTTCAGTACATGTATATTTATTTTTCTTCATTTATTTTTAAAACAATATTTTCTCTTTTGGATGGATTGGGAGAGAAGGATCCGAAAAGGAAGGATCCGCACACTCAGGCCAGCATAGGCCCATTGTACCCTCTCGAACCTTCCTGACTCTAAAGATGAGAAACGAGTTGGATTAAAGGGGTTGACTGAGCTAATCGCTCTAACGCCCAAATTTAAGTATCGTCTCACACCCTAGAGCGCCCACATCTGGTAGCTCATCCAGGAAAAAGGAGCCGAAGCATTTGTGACGGATGTGCATAAGGCTAGGACACTCACACAAAAAATGAGTGATGGTCTCTCTGTCCTCATCGCAACCTCTACAAGTGTAAACGTCGGACCGCCGTATTTTAAAAGCGTGGTCCCGTAACATGGAGTGCCCCGCTAACAGCGCGGTTGCCAAATGGATCGCATTTTTACTAAGTTGTAAAATTTTTTTGGTAATTACTTCGCTAGGGGTGCCCCAAAGATCTTTGGTAATTTTACTCTTATTATTATTTAGCCAGAATTGGCGATGCGATGCATCGGCCCAACATTTCAGGTTAGCTTTAAGAGACTGTAACCAAAGCCGTATATAATATAAAGATATTCAAAATGTAAAAAAGACTTAAAAAACTGAAAACATTAGGACGCCAATATGAGTAGTTCACCACAGCAAAATATTTTTGTTAAGAAAGTTGAAATAACGTATTTGTGGATAAGACGTAGAAATTGTATAGAGACGACAGGTATACACACATTTTTCGTGGTGAAATTTAATAATATGCGCTCTTTTATTTTCTGTATACTATAATAATAGAAAAAGGAATAAAGACGAAAAAAATATAGAAAAATATGTATGAGATAGAAAGGGTAAGGAAATATATGTATATATTTCTGGTTATTTTGATCTATTTTAACAAAAATTTAGAAACTCATATTTGGAATCTTATATTTATTTTCAATTTTGTTCTGAAAAAAAAAAAAATTTTTTATTGAAGCAAAAATTCTACCTGTTTTGGGTTTTTTAAACCAAAGGATTTTAAAAGATACAAATTTCATTTATTTTTTCAAATTTCTATTTTGTATTTTTCATTATTTTTGGTTAAAGATCAACGAACTTGCGATCGTAGTAAAATTATGAATGATTTTTTTATAGGAAATACAATAACATGATTTTTTATTTAAAATTATTCCACTATTAATTTGTCTTTACGTATTTAAACTTTTAGCGCACTCATAGGTATATGGATTTTTATATTTTTGTAATTTATTTTAAAAGAAATAAATAAAATATAAGGCAAAGATAACTTTGTGATTCTATAATTTTTATAAAATATATAGCATAAAAAGTATTTACATATATATAATTACAACCTTTGTTTTCTGTGTATATTTTATAATTTTTAATTAGATAAATATAATTTATAATACATAATAATTTTTAAATAATTTTTAAGCATTAAGTATTTTTAAAAATAAGCTAGTAAGTCAAAATAATAACATAAAAATAATAATAAAATTATTTAAATTCTAAACTAAACTAAAATTGTCAATATTTCCTATACAAAAATCATTCATAATTTAATTTTGTTCTGAAAAAAAAATATTCTTTATTGAAGCAAAAATCCTACCTGTTTTGGGTTTTTTAAACCAAAGGATTTTAAAGGATACAAATTTCATTTATTTTTTCAAATTTCAATTTTGTATTTTTACTTATTTTTGGATATAGATCAACGAACTTGCGATCGTAGTAAAATTTATGAATGATTAATTTTATAGGAAATACAATAACAATAATTGTATATTGATTTTTTGTTTAAAACTATTCCATTATTAATTTGTCTGTACGTATTTAGTGTTTTAGCGCCCTCATAGGTATATGGATTTTTATATTTTTGTAATTTATTTTAATACAAATAAATAAAATATAAGGCAGAATTAACTTTGTAATTCTATATAATTTTTATAAAATATATGGCATAAAAAGTATTTATATGTAAATAAAATCATTTTAAAAAGGTTCTGCGAATATTTTAAAATTTAATTAGATAAATATGTACATACAATTCGTAATACATAATAATTTTTAATCAATACATAATGTATTTTTAAAAATAAGTTATTAATACAAAATGTTTATTAAAAAAATCAATTAAGAGAAAGTAAAAAAAAACAATTTTCCACATCACCCAAGAGGTATTGTTATTCAGATGCGTTAACCATTTTTGGTATGGTTAATAAAAATTTACGACTTTAATATTACTATAATATAAAATTAGACATAAAAAATATTAATTAATGAACTCATTTTCATATTTCCTTGAAATGAATTATGATATTTCTAAGTACCAATATTCATTATTATTATCATTCTGCGTATAATAGCCATTATGCCAACGCACATTACAGGTCAGATAGTACATTGATTTTAAATACTTTTATGACCTGCATTCAACAATAATTATTTTATAAAAATAATACCTGTGTTTAACATTCAAGAAACATTTGTTTTTCATATATTTCCCATTATTTTTATTAAGTCAAAGCACAATAAAAAAAATATTTTTTAAATTATACCTCCCTCTTTTAATATAATTTCTAATTTCTGCAGTTTTTTAAATTTGAATAAATTTTTGTCATTATTTGTTCTGTGCTCGCTTTGTCCAGCTTCAATTAAAATATTATTAAAATAATAAAGAAAATTTTCATGTCGAAACAATAAATTTTTTAAAAATATTTAGTTCAGTATTATATACTTTATAATAGTGTAACTGATTTCATTTCTATTAGAAAAGTTATTTGTTAAAACTAATAAAAATTAATATATTGCAGTGATTAAAAGTAATAATAATATATTGTTATTTAGAAATATCAGTGTGATTAAAAAAATTCTGTATCCAAATAATATACCAAATACTAAAGCTGTTTAGTGAATTAATTTATTATACCAGTTTTATTATTAGTAAGAATATTTGCAGTATTTTTGGTAAGTTTAATTAAAATATTTTCAATTACTATAAGTTTTTTAGGTTTTATTTGTATAATGGAAGATCAAACCGCCTTTTTAAAGGCGAATACTTCCAAATTATTTCCCTAGCTGCAATCTCCTCCATTCTACATCACTTAGAAATGTTACATTTCAATAGGTTAGTGGGTATCCAATTTCAAAAATTTTAACCCGCTGCCCTTTTTAGTTAAAGGAGGTGGTATATTTAAGAAACAAGCTTCATACCAACCGAAGGGAGTTAATTTAAAAAAATTAAAAAATAGTTTTCTAATAATAAAATTTTACACCTTGTGCGAGATAAACTAGTATCGTCCCATCAACCCCCTTGAATTTCTATATTTTCAAAATTAATACATGTTGCATGAAAATTCAATTTCTAAAAATTTAAAGAGCTCTAAAATCGAACAGATTTTTGATACGACCTTGTAACTTTTAAGCAAGAAAGCAAGGTATATTAGGTTCAAACCTCCTGATATCACTAAAAATTATAAACCACCATCCCATTTAAGTAGAGGAGGGGGTGTATTAATTATATAAGCTATAACCCGTCTGCGGGGTATTATATTAAAAACAATGAAAAAAAAGTTTCTTAATAATACTATTCTACACCTTGTATACAAAATTGAGACATGTACGATCAACCCTCTTACTTTACAGGCGCAAAAATTTCGAAATTTATAGAATAAAAATTACATTTCGAGTATTTAGTATATATACATATATATATATCATGATACAAATATATAAGATATGGCATTCCCGTAAATTTTTTTTGCACACTACTGCGCATTACGTCACAATATCTATAAAATATTCAGATTGTATATTTTGTAGTATTTATATGAAATTTATTCGTTTTTCAATATCAAAAAATCTATCTATAGGAATATATTTATTAAAAGACAATTGTTACCGGAAATTTAATCATATTTATTAAAATATTTAAGTAATAATTTTTTTGTATTTTCTTTTTTTTTTATTTAAAGTTTTCTAAAATACTTTTAAACATAGACCCTAAAATGTGAAATAAACGTAATTAATTAATAATATAAATTATTGAACTGAAGTAAATCCGAGCCTGTCAATGTCGGTTCCGCTACTAAGTCTGAAGTATCATCAATGGATACATTTCCATTTTCAGACAAAGCTCCTTCATTATGTCCTAAAATATATTACCTTAAACGGTATTTGAATTCTTGTCTGTCTGGATGGTCATGAATGTATAATGCCTTAAAATAAAAGTAATGTTAATATTATGTACACTATATTAAACTATTACATTTACCTTTTTGAAAAGGAAGTAATTTTTACTGCCAATAACTCTGATGTCTGACTTCATAAGAGCCATTTTATTTATGATTTCGTGTTGACAATCAGTAGCAAGCCCAACAGCATGCGTCCGTTCTCGTGAATCAGCCGCATACACTCTCACATTCATCACGTCAAACCAATCATTTGTCTGAAAAAATATTGCCATTGTATTAAATACATCATAAATACTTATTTAAAAAACATCTTACAGTCTTGAATAAGTTGTAGCATTCATCCCAATTTTCATCTGCTATTAATCCTAATGATACTGCTCTTGATTTTGCTACAGTATTAGAAAATAGTTTCGTTGCCAATTTAACTTTTTGCCGATCAGCTCCCATCACATTTATATGTTGGCTGGATATTTTGTGAGTGATTGACAGTTCAGTGTTGGTGCAATTTAACAATTTAATGATTAATTCTTTTTTAATCAGTTTACCATTTAATATATAGCCCTTATCAAGAAAATGATTTCTTAATAATTTGATTACATGAAGAACATACGCAAAAACATAAATTTTATTAGTGCCGCAACAAAACCTGAAAAAATATATATGTATAAATTATACATTTCGATTAATAAAAAAAATTTACCATGGCTTATCTATTTCAATGTTTAAATGTTTATAAACACCTCGATTTCCACCACCTAGTTGACTAGTAATTGCTACAACAGTGTATCCAAAGTAGTTTGCTGTTTCTATTATTTTAAATAATGGGGGCTATTCTACAAAACGACGTATTTGAAATACGTTCATTTCTGCGTTTCACTTTCGAATTATTTTGCTATTATCCCAGATCAACATATGGATGAAAATATGGCCTTTAATCCCAGATGAAAATATGGCCTTTCATCACGGTCGTATTTCGATTTTTGCTATTCTGCAAATCGCAATTACGTTTAATGGAATACTGTATTATCACTGCAGTTTTTTTTGTTATTCTGGAATAAGGTGATATCGAAAGAATGGAAAGTTTTCCATATATTTGGGATACGCAAATATATAGTCGCGTATTTTGAATGAAAATGTAAGTACTACAATTTTTATTAATGAAATATCAATATATGTATGTATGTATATTATCCTAGATGAAATTAGGTATGCCCATATTTTCATCTGGGATTTTCTCTGTCAAGATATGCCCATAATTTCATCTGGGATTTTCTCTGGCACCCCTGGATGAATTGTGTTAAAATTTGGTAAACACATTCAAATTAGTGGTCTGGATGAAATGATGAATGGCCATATTTTCATCTGGGATTTTCTCTGGCACCCCTGGATGGATTGGGCTGATATTTGCTAAACACAATCATTATAGTGTTCTATAGTTAACTATGCCAGTGCTCCTCCATTATTTCCCACAAAATATCAGAAATCACGTTTTTATCATATAACCATCATCCAAGTTGAGCAAATGGAGGAGCACTAGTATAATTAACTATAGAACACTATAATGATTGTGTTTACCAAATATAAGCCAAATCCATCCAGGGGTGCCAGAGAAAATCCCAGATGAAAATATGGGCATACCTTGCTAGAGAAAATCCAGATGAAAATATGGGCATACCTAATTTCATCCAGGATAATATACATACATACATATATTGATATTTCATTACTAAAAATTGTAATACTTACACTTTCATTCAAAATATGTGACTATATACTTGCGAATTACAAATATATGGAAAACGTAATAACACGAATTTATATACATATATATATATATATATATATATATATATATATTATATATATATGTATATATAAATTCAAAACAATTTACTTCGTCTTCGTTATTAAACAAAAACAATTTTTTTTACATACAACGTCATAATTTAAGTTTTCCAATACTATTGATAATGTTCTTCGATCGTTTTCCATAATAGCAAAATAATTCGAAAGTGAAACGCATAAATAAACGTATTTAAAATATGTCATTTTGTAGAATAAGCCCCATTATAACTTTGCAAAGAAATGTCTATGCAAAATTGTAAGATGTGATAGGTGATAGTCACACATCACACTATGTAATAACATTACAGAATAAAAAACTGCATTGATAATACAGTATTCCATTCAACGTAATTGCGTTTTGCAGAATAGCAAAAATTGAAATACGACCGTATTTTAAATACGCCGTTTTGTAGAATAACCCCCAATATTTCTTTCGTCATTTTGCAGTCAAATTCATAAAATATTGGCTGTTTCCATTTATAAACTAATCCTAAAATAAGCATGTATTAATTTATATAATATATATAAATAATGTTATACTTTAATTAACTGTGTAAATTTTTTCATACCTCTTAGCATCGCAATTTGAACATATTTTGCTGGCTCATAAACTGAGTCCGATGATTTGTCATAACAAAATGTTTCTTGAATTTTCATTTCGTCGAAACTAAGAACACACACTTTTTGTGCTTCTGTTAGCTGCTTGATGCAACCATTATTTTGGTAACAGGGTCAATTATTCCAGTTGAGATATCAATTTTTTGGGCCCAATTATTTAGTGTTCGTACACAAGGTAATGGAAATTGCTTTTGCCTTAATAATTTATAAGCACGCGGACTGGCCGCATAAAGTGTTATTGATCTTGCCACATCAGCTTCTGTCCAGTTCAATCTGTTTGATTTATCTTTTATTTTTTTAATTTGGCCAACCGTAAATATTTCTGACAATTTATTTTCTAAGTTTTCTCTATGGAATTCACATTTAGTTAGTTCTTTTTTTAAATTATCAGTTTCAAGATTGTATGATATTTCGGCTTCTAGCAAACGACCATTTTCTGATTTCAAATTTTTCCTAAAATATACAAGAACTAAAATAATTAGACATACAAATATAAATATTTAATATACATTTCCGTATTTAGATGATCAATTTTCAGTTGAATTTTATAATTTATACTGGACATTTCATCATATTTTAATTTGCAGTCTTCTTCAGGTTCAACATCAGCTGGCACATTTTCAAGAATATTTTCAATTTCAGTTTCATTTTCAAGAACATTTGTTTGTTCTAATAAATCGCAAACCATTTTTTTATTATTTCGTACGTTCATCCTTTCAGCACGTTTAGATTCTTTAATTTCAACCTCACAATTTATATAAATTGTAGGTGCAGATCCCGGTTTCACATGCAATCTATCTGCTAATCCTTAAAAAAATTTTTAATAAAATTTTATATGTAAAAATTATTGTATATTTACCCATTTCATATTGTAAATAATTTACAAAATTTTCTTTCACAAAATGATTACAGTAAATTTTTGCGGTTTTCCAATTAAATTTGTCTTTACGTTTGCAAAACAGAATCCATTGTTTTAGCAAACTTAGATTTTTCGGAAACGTAAAAAAACTACTAACACTTTTAGAATTCAATGGCTTATTATTATTGTTTTTACAATTAAATACTGTGCACCACATATTTAATTATTATTTTTAATGTTCCAAAATTGAAAAGTGAGATAACACAATTGTTTACAATTTTAAAATGGATATTATTACGTCACACACGTTACGAGCAAAGGGAAAATATGATTTAGAATTTATTGAAAAATTTTCGCCCACTTTGTTGATATTTTTTAAGAATCAAATTATCAATATTCAAATATACGAAATTAAGTAGCTTAAGAGCCAAACCCAATGCTGGCGTTAATTTGTAGTGTTAACTGTAGCTTTATTTTTGCTTTCAATTTATTTAAGTATGCCAAATCAAAATGAATGGGGTATAATAGCCAATGATTTTTATAATAAATGGAAGATGCTAAATTGTGTCAAACATATTAATATTGTTTGTACACCAAAAGGTGGATTAGCATATTTTAATTATAAAGGACACAATAGCATATTTCTGTTGGGTTGGCTATGTGTGTGTGTGATGCAAAATATTGCTTCACTGCGGTGAATATTGGGGTATACCGCAGTCAAATTAATGGTGGTCTGGTTGCTAAATGAATTTTTGGCAAAAAAAACATTCAAAATAATTTACCACCACAAGAAACTACATTTCTGCCTAATTCAGATATACATAGCATTTCCTTTATATTGTGTTGGTGATGCAGCCTTTCCGCTCAGAACAAATTTAATGCGTCCATTTCCTGGAAGAAATAACTACTGAAGAAGAATATTTTAATAAAAGATTGTCACGAGCAAGGCGAATGATCGAAAATACTTTTGGAATATTAAGCAGCAGGTATGACAAATATATGTATAATATAGGTACAAATACAAATTTTATTATTATTTTGTACAGGTGGAGAATTTTAACAACAATTAATTGTCACCACCAAAATGTTGAAAAGATAGTGATGGCTACGGTTGTGTTGCACTAAAAAAAATAAAAATTATATTAAAATATTTTAAAATATGTACATACTACAAAATTTAAATTATATTAAAATTTTAAAATATGTACTACAAAATTGCAACAAAGCCTGCTGAAATTCAAACACTAAAATGGCAAATTTGCAGTTTATTTGATCAGTCACACTTTGCATAAATTGTGCTATTGGTGTTTTTAACTTAGATTGTTGTGCTGATGTTATTGTTGATGTTGCTGTTCTTAGAAATTTTTAAAAAATAATTCATCGTCCATATCAGGTGATAGAAATGAATTTGTATCTTCATCATTCGTTTCATTTCTTGTTGAAGATCGTTCTTCATAAATAAAATTATCATTAATATAATCTATATTTTCACTTTAATCGAAAATTCGTGGTGATTGTGGAATAAATTCTTCGTTTTCTTAAAATGATGAAGTTGTGGTTTGAAGTAGTACTAAAATGTATATAATATTATAATTAATATTTGGACTAATTTAATTTACCGTCTTTGACAATCATTGTTTTTTAGAAATTCCAGTAAATCGTAAAAATGCCAAGGCGGCTTTTCTTTTTTGTTTGTACCACTCCCTGATGGCATATTTCTAATTGCTGGCTCATTCCTATGTCTGTCTTTCAAACTTTTCCAATGAAAACAAATATTTATTATATAAAATAAATTTATGTAAGAATTTCAACATATAATTTAATTTTTTACTCACCATCTTCGCCAAGCTTTTTACTTATTTCCTTCCATATTTTTTCTTTAATATCAACTCTCCTATATGTATAACATTGATTTTAAATTATATGGGCACTCATGCGGCCACACACTTTCTATTAATTTTTCGTTAAAATTTTGTACATTTATTTTCTTATCTTTTCTAATTCCCTCCATCTTTTACAATTTGAATTTAATTTAAATTTGAATGGCATGTGTTTTTGACATCTGAATTAACCTAAGTGCCAAGCAAATTAACCAAAATTTTGGCACCATTGTCTAGCGCTGGCGTAAAATTTCCCACATTGTTGAAACTCGGCCCTGGATTTTTATTTGGTTGGCGTCGCGCTATGTAGTCGCCAGCATTGTGCTTATTTATATAGATTTCCATACGTTGAAACTTTTTTAAAGTTACAACTACCGATTAAAGCCAGCATTGTGTTTGGCTCTATACTTTTCAAATTTATAGTTACCATATTAAAATTTAATAATTTCCCATTAATTTCCCTTTACTCTACATGTTGTTCTGAATAATTATGTAGAGTAAGGTACAAAAACAACAATACAGATACTCTACTCTTACTCTTATAGTTAAGAGTAGGAATAAAAAAACGCAGCTAATGTATAATTAAAAATTTAAACTATTTTTAAACTATTTGTTTTTATAAAATACAAGAAAAGCTACTTATGTTGTTTTTTAAATAGAATTTATATTTATTTTTTCAATGTACATATTTATTATATGTATAAATTTAAATTCTATATTTAAAAATAACATAAGTAGCTTTTTGCTTGTAAGTATTTTATAAAAACAAATATTAATTCTATAGTTTAGGTACATAGTACGTTTTCACCTTCTACATCTACAAGGTTTTCACCTTCTCTTAAATCTACAGGTCGTATAGTTTCCTTAAAATATTCAGTGATGCTGTATGGAAAAACTTTAATAATTTTGTCGCTCTCAGTATTTTCTTCTCCTATCTCCTGCCTCGTCCTCGTGCTCCTAAAAGTTAAAAGTGTAAAAAAATCAAAAATAAAAATCTAATAACTTCTTAAATACCATTTGCTTACATTTTCGGAATAAGATTTTAATACAAATTTAAACAAGAAATCCTTAAATTTAAATTTAATTAAAATACTTACATGTTTGTAGATAGCATCTGATAAATTCCAAACTGCATTACTGTTTTTAATTCGACAAATTTTTTTTTTTAATTTTTCTAAACAATTTGACGTTTAATATTCTATCTTATAATGGATCTGCGAATATTTCTCGCATACAGCGTGAAAATCACTATACTGAGTCACAATACTTATAGATTTTCGCAAAGCAGCTGATAATTCAATATTTAAATTGTTTTCTTTTTTTAGAGAATCTTCCAGTCTGACTTGTTATACATACAGTTTCATAAGACACTTGGTTACCAAAAGTTTTGAACATTATATTTAAACAATTCTTTTAATATTTTATCATTCTAAATTTTGTGAAAGGAATTTGTAGTTAAATTCGCTAACTTTTCTTGCAAAATTTTTATAATCATTTTGCGCCATTTGTAAAATTCTTTAAGACACATTCTTGTAGTATATATACTTTAGTTTACGAATTAAATCAATTGGACTACCAATTTCAAGATTTTTAACCCATAATGAAAAATAATCCAAAAAAATTTTTTGGGCGATTTTTCTTTTTTTTTTTTGGCAATTTTTCGTTGGGCGATATTTTGTGGAGCCAAAAATTCATATTTAATAAAGAAAATTATTGCTTTTTTCGGAAAAGGGAAAACTCTTTCTTTTTGCAGCTTTAAAAATTAAAAAGCTTTTTACAGCTTTTTGAAAAAAAAAAACTACGACAAGCTGAAAAAATAAGGAATTTTCCTTTTCCCGAAAAGTTTCAAAATGTATTTATTTTCCTTTGCCGATAAGTTACAAAAAGAGGTGATTTTCCTTTTTCCGAAAGTTGCAAAATGAAGTTACTTTCCGATAAATAAGTTAAGTAAAGGATTAAATAATTGAATGCAAAGCATTGCTGATGGTGCGTCTTATAGATCCGTTTATTGTAGACAGATCTCGGATGATTCAATACAAATATATATTAAAAAAAAAAAAAAAAAATTTCGTTTTTGATTTTGGGGCGATTTTTCATTTTCGCTTTTGGGCAATTTTTCATCTCTTTTGGGCTTTATTTCATTTTGGATTTTGGGTGATATTTCATAATGAAAAATTGCCCAAAAAAAAATTTTTTCTACCGAACAACCTCCGTGTTGCCTTTTTTACCATGGACAAAGCTATATAATATATACAAATTTAATACACATGAAAATGTGTTAAATAAAATATATACCAAATAGGGCAAATTTTAATGGTTCTAGTCCCAGCTATAATTTCATTGTGATATCTTTCGCGCCATCTAGGTGTAAAGGTTTGGAACCTCTTTCTGGTGTTTAATTCCACAACACCTCCTATTTTGAAGTACAAAAAATGGATACATTTTTTGCATGTAGGATAATTCAAAATTTCTCAACTTATTTAGCTTTTGCTAAACATTTTTTGTGTTAACTTACTTTTTATTCAGTTTATTTTCAATATTAACTTCTTTTTTCACAATATTTAAAAAAAAATTTAAATTGGTATAATTTTATATAAAATTTTGTTTTAATTTTATACGATTCAATTCTTTTTCTTTTTACATTTTATCTAACAATATTTTTTCGCAACATATTCTTTCACTATTATTACTTTATTAAACATTTGTCATCTTTATTTTTTGTTTATAATTACTTATATATTTATTCTTTTACATACATTTTCAAATTTTATTAAACATTTTTCAAATCAATATACTTCCTTTTCAACACTAACAGAATATTTCCTTTTGAACATGAAATGTCATTTTAATACATTTTTTTTCAGTACATGTATATTTATTTTTCTTCATTTATTTTTAAAACAATATTTTCTCTTTTGGATGGATTGGGAGAGAAGGATCCGAAAAAGGAAGGATCCGCACACTCAGGCCAGCATAGGCCCATTGTACCCTCTCGAACCTTCCTGACTCTAAAGATGAGAAACGAGTTGGATTAAAGGGGTTGACTGAGCTAATCGCTCTAACGCCCAAATTTAAGTATCGTCTCACACCCTAGAGCGCCCACATCTGGTAGCTCATCCAGGAAAAAGGAGCCGAAGCATTTGTGACGGATGTGCATAAGGCTAGGACACTCACACAAAAAATGAGTGATGGTCTCTCTGTCCTCATCGCAACCTCTACAAGTGTAAACGTCGGACCGCCGTATTTTAAAAGCGTGGTCCCGTAACATGGAGTGCCCCGCTAACAGCGCGGTTGCCAAATGGATCGCATTTTTACTAAGTTGTAAAAATTTTTTGGTAATTACTTCGCTAGGGGTGCCCCAAAGATCTTTGGTAATTTTACTCTTATTATTATTTAGCCAGAATTGGCGATGCGATGCATCGGCCCAACATTTCAGGTTAGCTTTAAGAGACTGTAACCAAAGCCGTATATAATATAAAGATATTCAAAATGTAAAAAAGACTTAAAAAACTGAAAACATTAGGACGCCAATATGAGTAGTTCACCACAGCAAAATATTTTTGTTAAGAAAGTTGAAATAACGTATTTGTGGATAAGACGTAGAAATTGTATAGAGACGACAGGTATACACACATTTTTCGTGGTGAAATTTAATAATATGCGCTCTTTTATTTTCTGTATACTATAATAATAGAAAAAGGAATAAAGACGAAAAAAATATAGAAAAATATGTATGAGATAGAAAGGGTAAGGAAATATATGTATATATTTCTGGTTATTTTGATCTATTTTAACAAAAATTTAGAAACTCATATTTGGAATCTTATATTTATTTTCAATTTTGTTCTGAAAAAAAAAAATATTTTTTATTGAAGCAAAAATTCTACCTGTTTTGGGTTTTTTAAACCAAAGGATTTTAAAAGATACAAATTTCATTTATTTTTTCAAATTTCAATTTTGTATTTTTCATTATTTTTGGTTAAAGATCAACGAACTTGCGATCGTAGTAAAATTATGAATGATTTTTTTATAGGAAATACAATAACATGATTTTTTATTTAAAATTATTCCACTATTAATTTGTCTTTACGTATTTAAACTTTTAGCGCACTCATAGGTATATGGATTTTTATATTTTTGTAATTTATTTTAAAAGAAATAAATAAAATATAAGGCAAAGATAACTTTGTGATTCTATAATTTTTATAAAATATATAGCATAAAAAGTATTTACATATATATAATTACAACCTTTGTTTTCTGTGTATATTTTATAATTTTTAATTAGATAAATATAATTTATAATACATAATAATTTTTAAATAATTTTTAAGCATTAAGTATTTTTAAAAATAAGCTAGTAAGTCAAAATAGTAACATAAAAATAATAATAAAATTATTTAAATTCTAAACTAAACTAAAATTGTCAATATTTCCTATACAAAAATCATTCATAATTTAATTTTGTTCTGAAAAAAAAATATTCTTTATTGAAGCAAAAATCCTACCTGTTTTGGGTTTTTTAAACCAAAGGATTTTAAAGGATACAAATTTCATTTATTTTTTCAAATTTCAATTTTGTATTTTTACTTATTTTTGGATATAGATCAACGAACTTGCGATCGTAGTAAAATTTTATGAATGATTAATTTTATAGGAAATACAATAACAATAATTGTATATTGATTTTTTGTTTAAAACTATTCCATTATTAATTTGTCTGTACGTATTTAGTGTTTTAGCGCCCTCATAGGTATATGGATTTTTATATTTTTGTAATTTATTTTAATACAAATAAATAAAATATAAGGCAGAATTAACTTTGTAATTCTATATAATTTTTATAAAATATATGGCATAAAAAGTATTTATATGTAAATAAAATCATTTTAAAAAAGTTCTGCGAATATTTTAAAATTTAATTAGATAAATATGTACATACAATTCGTAATACATAATAATTTTTAATCAATACATAATGTATTTTTAAAAATAAGTTATTAATACAAAATGTTTATTAAAAAAATCAATTAAGAGAAAGTAAAAAAAAACAATTTTCCACATCACCCAAGAGGTATTGTTATTCAGATGCGTTAACCATTTTTGGTATGGTTAATAAAAATTTACGACTTTAATATTACTATAATATAAAATTAGACATAAAAAATATTAATTAATGAACTCATTTTCATATTTCCTTGAAATGAATTATGATATTTCTAAGTACCAATATTCATTATTATTATCATTCTGCGTATAATAGCCATTATGCCAACGCACATTACAGGTCAGATAGTACATTGATTTTAAATACTTTTATGACCTGCATTCAACAATAATTATTTTATAAAAATAATACCTGTGTTTAACATTCAAGAAACATTTGTTTTTCATATATTTCCCATTATTTTTATTAAGTCAAAGCACAATAAAAAAAATATTTTTTAAATTATACCTCCCTCTTTTAATATAATTTCTAATTTCTGCAGTTTTTTAAATTTGAATAAATTTTTGTCATTATTTGTTCTGTGCTCGCTTTGTCCAGCTTCAATTAAAATATTATTAAAATAATAAAGAAAATTTTCATGTCGAAACAATAAATTTTTTAAAAATATTTAGTTCAGTATTATATACTTTATAATAGTGTAACTGATTTCATTTCTATTAGAAAAGTTATTTGTTAAAACTAATAAAAATTAATATATTGCAGTGATTAAAAGTAATAATAATATATTGTTATTTAGAAATATCAGTGTGATTAAAAAAATTCTGTATCCAAATAATATACCAAATACTAAAGCTGTTTAGTGAATTAATTTATTATACCAGTTTTATTATTAGTAAGAATATTTGCAGTATTTTTGGTAAGTTTAATTAAAATATTTTCAATTACTATAAGTTTTTTAGGTTTTATTTGTATAATGGAAGATCAAACCGCCTTTTTAAAGGCGAATACTTCCAAATTAAATAAAAAAAAAATTTTTTCCTGTTGCGTAGGTCATTGTGAAATTAATTCACATTCTGAACTTCCATTATTTACATTCCCGCAAAATCAAATAATAAGAAGAAAGTGGGTACATAATTTGCAAATAGATATTTCAGTTTGTAATAAAGCGAGTCGGGTATGTAGACTGCATTTTGATAAAAGCGTTGTGGGTAAAAAAAAATTATTGAGTTATGCCATTCCTACTCTTTCGCTGGGTTACAATAATAATATTGAATTATTTCAGTCAGAAAAAAAACGATAAAAAAACTAAAAATTAGGAAATGTTGCATCCAATATTGTAATAATTCCTCAAAAAATTTCCAAATGTGTGCATTTCCTTTAAATGAAGAAAAAAAACTTATTTGGCTTGAAAAATGCGGTATGGACAAAAATAAAATAAATTTAAGATTGTATTTATGTAGCATTCACTTTGAAAGCAAATGCATTGCGAAAAAAAAGCTAATTAAAGGTACGGTACCTACTAAAAATTTATTTTTATTAGGTAATTGCAATCAGGTAACTCAGGATTTGCAATTGCAAGAACCTTGTGATGATTATGTTTTTAATTCAAATATCGAACCAGTAATTATACCGAAAAAAACATATCAAGGACCTAATGCAAAGAACATAACTTGTTATGATTTGACATTCAAAGAGCTGGAAAATATTAAATCCCCACCAAGATTGAGGCATAGGTTAAGTTATGAGTTTATTTCATGTGTGGAATGTATAAATAACAAAAAAAATGTAGAATATTTTAAATCTAAAGCAAAAATGTCTAGCGAAAATTGCTTGAAATTGCAAGATGAAAATAAACGAATCAAAGAGGAGCTAGAATATTTAAAAAAGAAAGATATGAATATAGAAAATGATATAGATACTCTGGCAGACATTAATGAAAATACAAAATCATTTTGTAAAATGTTGCTTTTAAAGAAAAATCATTATAGTTCTGATCAAAAACACATTGCACAAAATATTGCTTATAAGTCCTCTTCATGTTATGTGTTCATGCGAGAAGATCTTGGTTTCCACTTACCGTGTCCTACCTCAATTTATAATTGGAGTCCAATAAAAAAGTTAAGCCCAGGGTTTAGTTCCCTGCTTGTTGAAAGCCTAAAAAATATAATTAGTCCAATGGATGACAAATCTAAGCACGTAGTATTATTGGTAGATGAAATTTCAATTAGAAAAGACTTAGTTTACAATGTATCACAAGATAGGGTTGATGGCTTTTATGATTTAGGGACTGAGCGGAAAAGCCTAATAGGAAAACAAATATGTGTTTTTATATTAAGGGGATTATTTTCAAATTGGAAATTCGTGTTAAATTATTTTATAACCGATAAAGGCATAGAAGGAGAAACATTAAAAGATATAGTTTTGGCAAATACACGAACATGATTTGATATAGGTTTAACAGTTCGAGCTTTAGTATCAGACCAAGGTCCAAATAATAGAAAATGTTACCGTTTGCTAGGAATTGAAAAAAACCAACCTCATTTTTATTGCGGAAATAACAGAATTGTTGGTTTATATGATGTACCTCATTTAATTAAATCTATGAGAAATACTTTAATTAGCTGTGATATTATTACCCCAAATGGGCAGTTTAGTTGGAATGTAATTCGAGAAATATTCAAAATAGATAATAATGAAAAGTTCAGAATGTGTCCAAAACTGACACACCGACATATAGAACCAAATACTTTCGAAAAAATGAAAGTAAGTTTGGCAACACAAGTTTTTAGTAAAAGTGTAAGCAGTGCTATAAAAGTATGCATAACAAATAATCTTTTCACAAAGAGAACTAAAAGTATGGCTGAAGCGACTTATATATTTGTTGAAACTCTCGACAATGGCTTCAACTGCTTGAATAGTAAAAATTGGAAGGAACAACATACTTATAGAAGGCCGTTGTGCAATAACAATATTCCTTTAAACTATTTAACCATATTCCGACAGTTCTTAGAAAATTTACAGCTCCCAAAAGAAAAAACCAATTATTGCATAGATGGCCTCATATTATCGATAAATGCTACAATTGAGTTAAGTAATGACTTGTTCTCGGATACAATTATGAAAACAAAATTTATTTTGACTGCGCGATTAAATCAAGACCCATTAGAAAACTTGTTTGCAAAAATTCGATCTAAGGGTGGCAACAATAAAAATCCGTCTGTTTTTTAATTTAATTCAATTATAGCTCGCACAATGTCGATGAGAATGATTTCATTTTCGTATACCAATGAAAATTGTGAGACGGATGAAGATATTATGTTAGACTGGACAAATTCTCTTAATGAAATTGCTGATACAAAATCAAAAGTGGATTTGAATAACCAAGAACATGGTGAAAATGATTTTAATGAAAGAATTGACAGAGCTATAGAAAGCGTCAGTGATATAAATAAAAGTGATCTAGCTAAGAGATATTTTGTAGGCTACGCTATACTAAAAGTTATAGTAAACCGGCTAAATTGTAAGATATGCATAAGATATATGACTAAAGAAAATAGCGAATTCAATCTACCATCAGAACAATTAATTAAGGAAAAAAACTACGGCTTCAAAATTGGCGAAAATTATTTACAATTACCAAAGGATATATTTTTTGAAATTTGCAAAGTACATTTTGAAGTATTTCAATTATTTTACGATAACTATCTCCTTTGCCTGATATTAAAAAGAAAATTTTTGAACGATGCATTGAAGTTACAAAGAAAAATTATGTAAACTGGTTCGATGAAACAAATAAATGTAACAATCATCATAAAGAAATATTAAATATTTTAATTACGGTACTATTAAGAAAAAATTGTTATTGGTATACAAAAAAGTCAAGTTCGTTGATCTATATCCAAAAATAAGTAAAAATACAAAATTGAAATTTGAAAAAATAAATGAAATTTGTATCCTTTAAAATCCTTTGGTTTAAAAAACCCAAAACAGGTAGAATTTTTGCTTCAATAAAGAATTTTTTTTTTCAGAACAAAATTAAATTATGAATGATTTTTGTATAGGAAATATTGACAATTTTAGTTTAGTTTAGAATTTAAATAATTTTATTAT
The DNA here is from genome assembly GCA_949752835.1 of Empis stercorea. Classification (NCBI taxonomy): domain Eukaryota; kingdom Metazoa; phylum Arthropoda; class Insecta; order Diptera; family Empididae; genus Empis; species Empis stercorea. The sequence goes on from OX457085.1 coordinate 66,992,348, forward strand.
TTTATTATTTTTATGTTATTATTTTTACTTACTAGCTTATTTTTAAAAATACTTAATGCTTAAAAATTATTTAAAAATTATTATGTATTATAAATTATATTTATCTAATTAAAAATTATAAAATATACACAGAAAACAAAGGTTTTAATTAATATATGTAAATACTTTTTATGCTATATAGTTTATAAAAATTATAGAATCACAAAGTTATCTTTGCCTTATATTTTATTTATTTCTTTTAAAATAAATTACAAAAATATAAAAATCCATATACCTATGAGTGCGCTAAAAGTTTAAATACGTAAAGACAAATTAATAGTGGAATAATTTTAAATAAAAAATCATGTTATTGTATTTCCTATATCTATACGATCGCAAGTTCGTTGATCTTTAACCAAAAATAAGTAAAAATACAAAATTGAAATTTGAAAAAATAAATGAAATTTGTATCCTTTAAAATCCTTTGGTTTAAAAAACCCAAAACAGGTAGAATTTTTGCTTCAATAAAGAATATTTTTTTTTTCAGAACAAAATTGAAAATAAATATAAGATTCCAAATATGAGTTTCTAAATTTTTGTTAAAATAGATATAAATAAGCAGAAATATACATATATTTCCTTTCTTTTTCTATCTCATGCAAATTTTTTCCTTAGTCTCTATTTTTTCTTCCTTATATGCTTTTTATATTATTTTAGTATACAGAAAATAAAAGAGCGCATATTATTAAATTTCACCACGAAAAATGTGTGTACCTTCTGTCGTCTCTATACAATTTCTACGTCTTATCCACAAATTCGTTATTTCAACTTTCTTAACAAAAATATTTTGCTGTGGTGAACTACTCATATTGGCGTCCTAATGTTTTCAGTTTTTTAAGTCTTTTTTAAATTTTGAATATCTTTATATTATATACGGCTTTGCTGTAACGCTACCGGGAAGGTTAGCAATCCAATTGCGTGCCCTGTCTGGCTAGCCCGTCGATTTTTCATTCTCGGGTATATCCGTGTGGCCGGGAACCCATTTTAAAGTAACTTTATTCGTTTAAGCAAGGTTGTTAAGACTGTGTTTACAGTTTTGAACCAACCTGGACTTTGAACCAAAGCAAGTTACCGATTTAAGTGCAACCTGACTATCTGAACAAATAGTCAAGTCAGAAGCAGTAACTCCTATTTCTAGAAGAGTGTCGCTGATTTCCTTTATCCCAACAACCTCCGCCTGAAAACAGTTGTGTAACAGACAACGAGGTATCACTGTCTTATGAGTTCACACAAGAGGTCATTCACGACAAGTATCCACAGAAGGGGTGATAGAATCCCCCTTGAGGGGTGTCCTTGTGAACTGTACCAACACGCTCTTGATCTCCCAAGCACGCAAAGATGACAGCATATATTCTAACCATCGAGCAGTGGGTTAACGCTATGCTTGTGCAACACGTCAATAATTTTGGTTATGAGAACATTGTTAAACGTTCAATCTACGTCTATGAAGGTACCAAGCACAGATTCATTTAAAAGATAGGCTTTTTCCGCGGTTTGAACTACTTCATGGGGAGCAGTTTCCACCGATTTACCTTAATAGCCCTGTTTTTTTGTAGACAGGTATATTGCATTGCAAATCTTTTCAGTGAAAAAAACAACAATTTGGTGGCAATAAAATGAGAATTACAGTACAATTGAATTGTAATGGATAAATAATTAATAATATGACATGTAGATGGCTATGTTGTCAATATTTAATTTTATTTAATTTATTTATTTGAAATTCATTGGACAAAAAAGGCATAGCTTATGTTTTTTTTTACATTAAAAAATGGCAATTTATTAAAGAAAAACGCAATTTTGTATTTTTTAATTATATTAATAATCATTTTTTTTGTGTACGTTTATAAAACTCAAAGGTAATTTGATTTAGAAAAAATTGTTGCCGATGTGCAGTGAATAGTTTTTTTTGCAAAAAATTTACAATGCAATATACCTGTCTACAAAAAAACAAGGCTAATATACGCGTGGTTTTGCATCCGGTGGGAGCATGTCTCTTATTTCAAGGTCACACACCCTTTCCAGGGTTTTCAGATGGAAAGAAGTGAGACTGATAGGTCTGAAGGATTTGGTGGATGAGTAGTCATCACGACCCGGTTTTGCTATAAAAATACTAAAAAAAAGAAACTTTTATTGAAATTATTAATACTACATTTAATATATTCGTACCTAAAAAAATTAAAACTTTAACTCATCATCCACCGTGGTACAATAAAGAATTGATAAATCTTAAAAACATTAAAAATAAGGCCCACCGCAAATGGGTGAATTCTAATATCTCAGATTTTATTCTATTTGAAAAATATAAAAGACTATTTGACGAATTAGATGTCCACTCTTATAATAAATATGTTTTAGATTGCGGTGATTCTATTAAGAAAAATCCAAGATATTTTTATAAATTCATTAATTATAAAAAAAACATGTCTAGTATTCCTCATACCATGTTTTATGAAAATGTAAAACTGACTAATCGATAAATGTAAAACTGACTAATTGATAAATTTTTTGAATCTGTGTATAGTAAACCTATAAGTTTTGACAAGGATAAACTTAATTATATTAATGTGAATAGTGAACGTTTGTCAAACATTAATATCAATCATGAAGAGTTGCTTAAAGAACTTATTAGTGTTGATATAAATAAAGGTTGCGGTCCTGATCGGATACGTGCATATTTTATAAAAAATGTTGCTACCACAATAGCTGAGCCTTTACTTGATATTTTCAACTAATCATTATCCTCTGGCATCTTTCCCAGTATGTGGAAAAGTTCTTATATAATGGTAACTTGAGCTCATCATAGTCTTATAGAAGGAAATCATTCTCAAACTACACAAGGATTATTTTTTACTGTTTTATTAGGAATTTATTTTACTATTTTACAAGGATATGAATATATAGAAGCTTCTTTCACTATCGCGGACGCTGTTTATGGTTCTACTTTTTATGTAGCAAGAAACAGGATTTCATGGCTTAGATGTTTTAATTGGAATCTCTTTTTTACTAGTATGTTTAATCCGCCATTTAAATAAGCACTTCTCCTCCTCTCACCATTTCGGATTTGAAGCTGCTTCTTGATATTGACATTTCGTAGACGTTGTTTGATTATTCCTTTATGTATCAATTTATTGATGAGTAAGCTAATTTATTTATATAGTATAACAGTATATATGACTTCCAATCATAAGATTTATTTATTATAATAATATTATAATAATATAAATAATATTTTTAATTTTAACTATGGCTATAATTATTATATTAATCTCAATAGTAGTAATACTATTGGCTTCTATTCTTTCAAAAAAAGCTTTAATTGATCGAGAAAAAGATCTCGCTTTGAATGTGGTGACAAATGTTTAATTAATAATTACATAGGTATAGCAATACTTTCGTCGATACCAAAACTATTTGAAAAAATTGTTCCTAAGAAAATAGTCTCATTTTGCAATAACTTAATTAGTGACTATCAACATGGGTTTATTAGTGGACGTTCAACTACAACAAATTTAAGAGTATATACACAATTTATCCTTAAAGCAATGAATGGCGGTAATCAAGTATATTCTATATACACTGACTTTGGTTGGTTGGTTGGTTAAAGTGGCGAGGATAGCCTTCCTCGGGTGATCCTCCAATTAGCACTATAGTGCCGTTTTAATACCACTTATACTCGTCAACGCTAAGCTAAGGTTTGGCTAGGGGGTGGTTTTTTTAGATCCATTTCGTCGCGCTTAAGAACTGTGTCAGGTTCGTGGGGCGCGTCGACGCTAGATCGTTTAGGTCGCGTAGGTTGCAGCTGCCAAGTGAGCGATGCCTGGCTCTTGCCAGTGCTGGGCAGTTGCACACGAAGTGTGTCACTGTTTCCTTCTCGCTTCGTTCTTTGCAGCTGCGGCATGTGTGGTTGAATGGGATGCCCATCGTGGCGGCATGTTCTCCTATTGGCCAGTGCCCCGTATATACAGCTATAGTTCTGGCCATATCCGTGCGGGATAGTAGAAGGAGGTTTTTTGTTTTGTTTTGGTCGTAGGACGGCCATGTACTTCTGGCTGTCCTGCATGTTGCACGCCCCTTCCATCTTGCCTCAGCTAAGGCTAGGAAGTGGATGTAGAGGTCTCTTTTAACCGTATTGATGGGGATCTCCACATGTTCCGCCAACGCGGCGTCCATGCTTGAGCCTTCCCTTGCTAGTGCGTCCGCCATTTCATTTCCGTGTATGTTCCTGTGACCTGGAACCCAGATTAGAGTGACGTTCGCTAAGTTGCTTAGAGATACAAGCTCGTCTGAGCATTTTTTAACTAGTTTTGAGGATATTAGAGCGGAGTTGAGGGCCAAAATAGCAGCCTGGCTATCTGTTGCCACCGCTATGTTATATTTGGGAGAGGTGTCTTCTCTCGCAAGCTGGCATGCTTTCCAGATTGCTAGCATTTCCGCTTGGAAGACGCTGGACTTGTCCGGAAGTCGGAATTTTTCCGCTATGTTACATGTTTCGGAGAAGACCCCTGCACCCACACCACAGTCCATCTTTGAACCATCTGTGTAGAGTACCGTGTCGAAACCCCTTAGTATGTTACCCCGATTCCATTCCCTTCTGGTGGAATTTTGACACTGAACCTCTTGTTCAGTTCCAATTTAGGGGTAGAGTAATTCGTGGATGTTGGGACCAGCCTCTTGTCGATCGTGCCAAGAATATTGCTGTGCCCGTAAGGTTTTTCCCGCCAGTACCCATTTTCTTTGAGTCTGATCGCGCTATTTGCAGCAAGTAGTTTGATATGGAGGTCTAGTGGGAGGACGCAGAGGATTGCATCCAGTGCGTTACCTGGCGTTGTTCCTAACGCTCCCGTGACGCACATGCATGCCCCCCTCTGAACTCTACCTAGCTTGGTACAGTTGTATTTCCTTCTCATTGCTGGCCACCAAACTATCGAGCCATATGTGAGAATGGGGCGTACAATTGCGGTGTACATCCATAGAACCATACGCGGTTTAAGTCCCCATTTTTTCCAAGCATCTTGCATGAATATAAAGCTACGTAGGCTTTGTTGACCCTATTTTCGATATTGAGTTTCCAACTCAATTTAGAGTCAAGTACCACGCCGAGGTACTTTACCGTTGGGGTAAGGTGCAGTCTTACTCCATCCAAACTAGGACAGGTGAAGACCGGGATTTTGGTTCTCGTAGTGAAGAGCATCAGCTCTGTTTTAGCCGGGTTAACACGTAGACCACAACTTTTAGCCCATCTGCTAACGTTTTCCAGGGCTTTACCCATAATTTCACTCATTATGTGGAGATATTTACCAGAAACTAGAATTACTAGGTCGTCGGCATATGCCACCGCCGTAATTCCTAGTTCCTGTAGGGTTTTAAGTATCTTGTTCATTACCAGAAGCCATAACAGGTGGGACAACACCCCGCCTTGAGGTGTGCCGCTGCTAACTCCTCTAGTAATTCGGAAGTTACCAAGATCCGCTTGGATTTCCCTTGTTTTCAGCATAGTAGCTATCCACCTGCTGAGATCTGATTCAACTCCTAAATCATTCAAGGACTCTAGGATAGCTACATTCGTTATATTGTTAAAGGCACCTTCTATGTCTAAAAAGGTGGCCAGTGTATATTCTTTGTATTGTAAGAACTGCTCAACATTTCTGACCACTTCACTTAGTGCAATTTCAGTGGACTTGCCTTTACAATAGGCATGCTGAGTTTTGCAGAGCGGGGTAATTTCTAGGTTATTTCTTAACTCTAACTCGAGTATTCGCTCAATGGTTTTTAACAGGAACGAGGAGAGGCTTATCGGCCTAAAGTCTTTAGCCGAATCATGCCCCCTTTTTCCGGCTTTTGGGATAAAAACAACTTTTACCTTCCTCCACGCTTGAGGAATATGGCCAAGGGCAAGGCTGCATCTAAATAGCTTAATCATCCACGGGATAGCTATTTCTTTGGATTCCTGGAGCATCTTAGGTAAGATATCGTCAGGACCGGCTGATTTATATGGTGAAAAACCGTCAATTGCCCAGGCAATTTTTTCTTTCGTTATGAGTGAGTCGAGCCATTCTCTTGAAGGCTCGCTGCTAGCTTGTTCACCCGTGCTGGTGACCTCTTCGGCGCTGTTAGTGCAACCGGGGAAGTGAGTGTTTACTAGCAACTGCAGAGTTTCCGCAGATGAGGATGTCCATTCTCCGTACTCACTCTTGAGGAAGGAGGGGTTAGAGTGTTCTTTACTAAGGATTTTGCTAAGTCTGGCAGAGTCCCTAGTATTCTCTATAGATTCACAATATTCCTGCCAGTTTTTACTCTTGGCAGCTCTAATGGCTTTTTTGTATTCACGCAGACGGTCCTTATAGAGTTGCCACGTGCCTAGCTTATAGCAGACATTGTCCCACCACGGTGGGAACGACTTTCTACTACGTTTAATTGGACACGCTACTTTAAGGGAGACCTCCATGGCCTTCGTAAACTTGTCCGTGGCTATTTCAAGGTCTTTAACGGATCTCAAATCGCTGCATATGACTGGGAGCTTTTGTTTCAGAATCGATCTAAACTTAGACCAATCAGTGTTTTTGGGGTTTCTATGGGGCTTGGGTTTTCCTGACTCAAGATTAACACTGAAGAGTATCCAGCCATGGTCAGAAAATGATTTTTTCTCGGATACCCTCCAGTTCTCTACTTTTAGGGATTCATTATTGCTAACTAAGGTAATATCGATCACATCTTCCCACCCGGGGAATGTGTCCGAGCTCGGAAAAGTGAATGTTGGTGTGCAACCTCTGTTGCATACTGATAAGTTTGTATTTAAAATAAAATCAAAAAGTGACTCACCTCTTTCGTTAATTTCAGAGCTACCCCACAGGGTATGTCTGGCATTTGCGTCGCATCCAACTAATAAGTTTTTTTCTGTGGCTAGGATAAGTTCTACAAGTTTAGTTGACGGGGCTGGTTCATCATGAGGCAGATACACCGAACTGATGTATATCTCCTTGCCGTCATTTTGTTCCACCTTTACCACGGTAATATCCTCAAAACTAAAATTAGAACAAAGATGTGTATTTATATGTTTTTCAACCAAAATACACGTCCTTGGCTTACCTTTATCTATATCTACAGGCTTGTAGAATAAGCTATAGTCTCTGTGATTAAGTCAGCTCCGCTGTCAATAAGAAATTGGATTTTATTCTGTCGGTCTGTAATAAATAAGCGGCTGTTGTAAATGCCTGCACCGTTTGCCGCGACGGACGGTGGGCGCTTGGGTGAGCAGAAGCAGCCTTGTTTTTCGATGGAGTGTTAGCTTTATTGTCGCAAGTGCATTTTTTCGCTTTGTCGCCGTATTTTCTGTGATACCAGCATACACTTGTAGTAGCTGGTCATCGCGATCTATGTTTACTATGTGAACGTGATTGAAAATGTCTCGGGTTTGTTGTAGGATTTCGCGAATGCAATTCTAACTTCTCCAACATTGCTTCAATTTTTTTAAGCCGATTTTCGAGAGTCGCATTGGAATTATTAATAGTAGCTGGAGATGCATTTGTTTGAGCTTCGAAAATTTTGTCTGCTATGGATGCCATTTCGTCGAGGGATTTGTCACCAACAGATATTAATGCTATTTGTACTACTTGCGGAAGTTTCTTAAGCCATAAACTTTTAATGACTTCGTCTGAAAATGATGTTCCTGCTAATTGTCGCATTGATCGAAGAACTTCTGATGGGTTTCTGTCGCCTATGTCAGCTCTTGCGATTAGCACTTCCAGTCGTTTAGTCTCAGAAACAGAATGTGTTTGTGTTAGGTGTTGATATTTTCTGTCAGCCGGTGGGTTCGATAAAATGTCCATTACCGATTCGCATGTTTCGAATGGTAAGGCAGCAACGGTTAAGCAATATTTAGTATCGTCACTGGTAATTCTGTAGATTGTGAATTGAGCTTCTGCTTGAATGAACCATGTTGCCGGGTTTTGTGGCCAAAATTGTGGTAGGCGTACACGAACAGAGTCAAGATTTGGTATCTGTGAATGGTCGGCATTAGAATTATTTATGTTACCCCATTCAGGTTCATTTTTATGGGTTTGATTCTCAGTGTCTGGCATTTTATTTTTATACTGTTATTATAATTATTGTGTGTAGGAAATAGAAAAATTTACTAAAAGTTCGATTACTTGTTGTATTATGAAAAATATTTTTATTTTTTTGTGAAAAAAAAATTTACTGTTTTTTTTTTTAAATTATTACTACATTTTTCAATATATATATATGTGATACTTAATCAGTGGTATCGAGCGCAAATTTCAAATTTTTCTTAAAAAATAAAAAAAATTTCAAATTTATTTTAAAACAAAAAAAAATTTCAAATTTATTTAAAAATAAAAAAAAACTTTCAATTTATTTAAAATTAAAAAATAATCAGATTGGGATAAAAATAATCGTTACATTACAGGAATATAAAGTTTTCTTTATTTATTGTTTGTTTTTATGTAAGTATAATAAAATGTATTTTATTGTTTTTACTAAATTTTTACTAAATTTTTACTAATTTTACTAAATAATATATAATATAATATGTGTATACGTTAAAGAATATTTTCCTATATTTTGTATATAATGAAAATGTTAGTATAAAATATAGAGAATAAAAATTAAAAAATCTTAGCTGGATGTTACAAATTGCTGGTTGGGGTCTTTTTTTATCTTTTTTTTTTGGTTGTGCTGCCTGTTGAGAAATTAAGATGAGATCTATTGTTGTGTATGTGTTGTGTGTGTGTGTGTTGAAATTTCTCTTGAGAATTGTTGCTGGACGTAATTTTTTATTTTAGTTGATTTACGTTAGTATGTGTGTTAATTTTTATACCACTTTTACTATGGTTTATTTTAACTTTTTATAAAAACATCACAAAAAATTTTTTTTTTAATTTTATACTATTAAATTTTTCTTTCAATAAAATGTCCAATCGGCGGCGGCTCGTCATATTGGGCACGGTGGGCTAAGCCCAACCTGAATTTACAGGAAAATGCTACAAAATATTCATTTAAAATATATTATAAAAATGAGCAAAAAACATTCAAATTTTTTTTTAAATAAATGTCATATAATATACGTGTATATAATTTTTTCCATCGAAATTTCGTACACCACCGCTGCGAAATATAATATGTATATAAAAATATAATCTAAAATATGAATATGAACGCTAAGATACAAATATATTATACTAACACTACATAACTTTTTCATTATAAAAAGACAACTACTCTTTTCTCTTTACTTCAGGGGCTAATTGAAATTTACCCACCTTATTATACTAATTGTATACAAAACAATTTTGCGTATGTGTTGAATTTTGTATGGATCAGGCTGGGCTAATTTAAACTAGCCCACGAAGACCACGTGTTCCCCATAGAAATGCGAAATATTTGTAATTGCTTATGATTTTCAGAATTTTATTATTTTTTCTATGGAAGAAAATTATTAGAAAATTTTCATTATATGAGCAAGCAATGTCAATTTTCAAATTTTTTAAACTAAACTACCAGGCGCGCATATTTTATAATCAACACTATTGAGTTGAGTTATTTCTTTCTCCTATATTAAAAAATTTATATTGAGAAAAATATATCATGGGATAGAAAATCTCTTATCCATAGAAGAAATATTCCTATACTGAAAATTTGCATGAAATATTTTTCATTAAAAAAAAAAGAGAAATATATCATCGTGGGCTAGAAAATCGCAGCCCCTAGAACGAATAATTCCTTTGAGTAAAAATTTGCATGAAATATTTATTTCGTTATATAAATATTTTGTATTAAAAAATAAATAAATATATCTTTATGGGCTGGAAAATCGCAGCCCATAGCAATAATTTTATCGCTTATATTTTAAATTCCCTCAGTACACAAAAAATTATTTAATTATAGCACACATTAGAACTACATTTTTAAAAGTAGTACCAGGCGATCAAAAATTTCAGAAAGTAACAATTTTATTCTTAGTTGAGAAAACTTAAGACAATTGCATACAAATATAGCTATTCAAATATGTATGGAGTGTGCCATGATTTTCGTTTATTTAGCTCGATTTTTTTTGAATGTGTCTAATTTTTTTTGTGTATAATACGCACAGCGTACTATACTACAAGCGACAGAACAAAAATGTTTATGTAGTAGTAAGCGGCTTATAACTTGTGATTTATTATTACTTTCTGAACGTCAAAAGTATTAAAAATGTAGGAAGTGATTTAATGATTTAATTAAATTAGTTTATAATTTTATAATTTTAAATACAGAAAGTGATAAAAAAAGTAAGAATTATGGTTTATTATTTTTATAAAGTTATTTAAATGTGACATAGTGTATTTTTATTTATTGTGTAAAACAATGTTCCAATTAAAACGTTTTTTTAGGTTATATCGAGTTACAAATAATAACATAAATTTTAAAAAGTGTTTTCTATATCATAATTGAATTTATTTATCTGAATTTAATTATAAAATGTTTTTTATTTGTTCCTATTTAGTGCCCCGTAAGTGCTGTGTGCCAAATTGCACATCAAATTATGACAGTGATCGAAAAAAGTGCCTTCTGAAGAAAACTGTTTTCAAGTTTCCAAAAGATTCCAAAATTAAATTAAAATGGATTCAGTCAATTCCTCGAAAAAATCTTTTGGTTACCCAACAAACAGTTGTATGCGAAGATCATTTTAATGAAAGTGAATTATTAAGACAACGTGTGGTTAATGGTATACCTGTACAAGGAACATTATTAAGATTTCCCCGTTTGAAGATTGGAGCAGTGCCAACCATATTTAATAATTGTCCGGCATATTTATCAAAACCAATTCCACACTTAAGAAAAAATCCTTCAGAAAGACGGGAAAACTTTATTATCAGGGAAGAGGAAAAAAATAGAAAGTTCTTCGAAGACGACCAGATTAAATGTTTTAAAAATTTCAGAGAAAACTTTAGACATAAATTAACGACAACTGAATGGTTGATATTTGAAGATGAAAATGTGGTGATGCTGTATATTATGCAAGCCAATCTTAACGTTCCAGGTATTACGAAAAGAATAATTATTGGCAGCGATTTAACCGTAAAAGTTTTTTCATATGAAAAAATCGTAAATATCAAACAAACACAAATTTTAAGTGAAGGTAATTTATACTTAAACTAAAAAGAAAATCTTGTTAATAATACAATTTCAATTTTTATAGGCAACAAACTTGTTCTGTAGTCCCAATTTATTAATATTCTGCCAATTTTTCATACAAAAACTGAAGAAATAAATAAACCAGATTGCATGGAATTTAACATTTCTCAGGCTAACAAAAATTTAGAAGCCGCTCTAAATTGTGCAGAGGATTACACAATTAAAAAAGACACACTTATTTTCATCCATGATCAGCTACAACTTATAAAACAGAAGAAACGTCGATATCCAACAAATACTATCATTTTTAGCTTTTTGCTTAATTCAGTATCACCATCTGCGTACAAAATTTTACAAAAAATATTTATTTTGCCACATAAAACTATGTTGCAACGAATTTCCGCATCTTTTATGGGTGATGTAAATTTAAAAGCAAAAAATCTAAATTATTTAATAACAATGTCGGAAAATCTCAGTGATCGAGAACGAATCGTTGTTTTATTAATAGACGAGATATATTTGGTAAAGTCAATGCAATTCAAAGCTAATCATCTTAAAGGTATGGCCGAAAACAAACAAACTGAGCTGGCTTCTACAGTTCAAACATTTATGATTTGTTCAGCATATGGACATTTTGAACAAGTAGTACGTTTGTGTCCTGTAAACGCTTCAACTGGCCAAGAATTATCAAATTATACTATGGAAGTTATAGACTTAGTGCAAAGTGCTCACTTTCACGTCATAGGCATCATTACAGACAATAATCGAGTGAATACGAATTTATTTAATAGATTAGATCCACAAAATGCCTGTTCTTTTATTAATCCCAGCAATAAGTTTTCAAACATTCCAATTTTTATGCTTTATGATAGCGTACATATTTTTAAAAACATAAAAAATAATTGGTTAAATTTGAAAAATGTTGATAAATCATTTATATATCCTTGTTGGTATTCAGATGAAGTTAAAAAAGCGTCTTTTACCAATTTAAGAGATTTTTATAACTCAGAATCTCATTTAACTATAAGAAAGGCATATAAATTGAATTTGAAAACTTTATATCCGTCTAATTTGGATCGACGAAAGGTTTTATATTAATTTTTAAAAAAAGTTAATTGAAATATTTTTGTTTATTTAATATTCTATTTTAGGTTATACTAACAGATAATATCTTCCACGACTCAACAATATCAGCATTAAAATCAACAGACTCGACGGAGTTCCATGAAACCAGCGAATTTTTACAAATTATCAGGAACTGGTGGAATGTTGTAAATGTTAAACAATTGTATCATGGTTGTTCTAAAAGAAATGATATGTGCAAACCTTTCGAAGGTACAATCTATAGAATTAAAAATTAAAAATTTATAAGATTGTAAAACGATTTTTATTTTTTAAGGATGCGAAGATGAAAAATTTGAATTTTTGAATTTGTTTTTGAAATGGCTTGATCGGTGGAGTGCAATCCCAAATAATAATGGAATTTTGACAAAAAACACGTTCAACGCGATATATCAAACGACAGATGTCCTTTTTAAAATATTAAAATACAGTTTTAATCATTTTCCTGTAACGTATGTACTCACAGCAAAATTTCAAAGTGATCCATTGGAAAAAAGGTTTTTTTAGTTAGTCCTTTTATATTATGTATTATTTATTTTATTTTTTTATTTGCTTAAGGTTTGGGCTATATCGCCAACTTTCGGGATGCAGTTACCACATAAATCTTACTCAAGTTATTGAATCAGAACAGAGGATCAGGATAAAAACTTTAATGTCGAAAAATCCTTTAGCATATTTAAATTTACAAAACAGTGAAAATTTTGAAGATGATGAACAGTATAATGTCAGCGACGAAGTTTTAAATAAATTTAAAATAATTTTTTCAACAGAATATCTTGCCGATGTACAAGTAGATATTTCTGCTTTACTCTACACAAGTGGATATGTAGCACATTCTATTTCAAAAAATATGAAGTGTTTAAAATGTAAAGGTTTAATAGTGGATTCGAAAGGAGATAAGCTAAATAACGCATATTTCGACCACTTACAAAGAGGAGGACTTACAGCTCCTACTGATGCAGTAAAATTTCTATTTTATCATCTTTCATCAATTTTTGCTGAAATAAAAAGGCAAGATGATTTACTACAATATTTTTATAAACAAAAAAATCAAGTTTTTCTGTTATCAAGACTAACAATAATAAGTCTTGAATCAGATATTATTGATATTGACCTAACAAGTATTTGTGATTGTGGTGCTTTATATTCTGATATATTTTTAAAAGTTTGCCGTCCAATAGCAAATATTACTTTAAGAAATTTCACAAGAGAAGTTAATAATAATATTAAAAATCCTAACAGTCAAAGAAAATATGACAAATTTAAAAAAAGTTCCTAATAATATAAGGTATATATTAAGAAAAGTTCCTAATAATATAAGGTTTATATTATATTAAGGAAACATGCTATATTTTTTATTTATTTTTTAATATAAAATGGGCTAGTGAATTGAGATCCCAATTTTTTTTCATTATTTTGTTATTAATTAAAAAAAATCAAAAAAAATCGACCTTTTTTATTTGTTTTATTTGAAAAATATTTCTTTTCTCACTATAGTACATAATTCAGCCGCCCGAGTGCTTTCAATGTGTGTGTAAATATTTTTGTTCTGTCGCTTGTAGTATAGTACGCTGTGATAATACGTGATTTATTTTTCTTGTGTGCATAGCATATGCATAATGATTTTTTTTATTGGAAAGAAAATGAAAAACATATTAAGATGCCAATGTGATTAACTAACTAATGATTAGCTTAGATGCCAATGTGATTAACTCACTAAAACGAAAAATTCAAAAGGTTGTATTGTATTGTATATTTAATAATTCAAAACTTAAAAAAGGTTGTATTGGTTGTATATTTCATAAAAAATATTTGCTTTTCATAACAAAATTTTGTCCTTTAGCAATTTTCATTGAAATTTCACCAATATAAATTTTAATCATGGCTTAACTAATTATATATATTTTTTTAACTTAGTTCACCACTGACTGTACTTTTTAAAAACGGGGTCACCAATTGTAGGTGGTACGGTATACTATTTCTTCTTTTTTGTTATAAAAAACGCGTGTTCTTTTTTATGTATAATGTAATACCACGTACATTATTAATTTATTTATTAATTATAATTTATATAATTTATTTTTTTAATTTATTTATAATATTTTATTTAATTTATTTAATATTAATATAATATTTAATTATTTCATTTAATTCATTTATTTATTATTGTAAAATTTAGTTTTAATATTTAATATTAAACTGTAACGATTATAATTTTAAATCTTTACTTCTTTAGCTAACAACTGAGAATGAGAGTTGTTATAACTTTCTTTTCGTACTTTAAGGCAATTTAATTGTATGATAATATAACACTAACTTACTGTTAATTGTTATATCATTATAAGTTATTGCAGCTAAATTTAATATATTGTATTAGACTGCGATCACATGATAGTGCAGTTAATTTTAATTATTTATAATTTTAGGTACAGGGTGGTTTGCGCCACTACATACACATTTGATGTTTGATGTTGAATTCCATTTACTCTACAAAATTGATTAAAATATCTTGACAAATACTCGGTTCCGTTATCTGTTCTGAACACTTTAATTTTTCTTTCGGTTTGATTTTCAATCCATATTTTAAAATTTATAAAAGTTTCAAAAACTTCAGATTTGTTTTTTTAGAAAATATACAAAAACCTTTCTAGAACAATCATCTATGAACGTTAATAGATATCTTAACTTACCAATAGACAAATTTTCCATTGGTCCACATAAATCGGAATGTATTATTTCAAGTAAATTCTGCGAACGATTTTCAGTTACTTTAAAAGGTAATCTAGTCTGTTTTGCACCTAATAACCGGGACACACCGGACCGAAAACTCAGTTTTCGTGTTTTCAAAGTTCAGAAATGGAAATTCATAAGGTTTTAGTACAGTTTTCAGGAATAAATTGAAAACACGAAACCTACAAATTTTTAAGGTTTTCACGAAAATATATTTTAGCGCCATCTATGACAAAATAAAAGATATGTATTTTTGAAGTAGGCATAGCTAAGTTTCCATACAAAAGTAGCCATTTTTGTGAAAAATCAAAAAAAAATCGAAAAATTTTTAAAAAAAAGAAGAAAAATAAAATTTTATTAAATAATTTTTAATATAATTAAATCAAAATTTGACATTAAAAACAAATAATTACTATTTTTAATTTTTTTGGTTTTTACGTAGAGTTGTTTAAATAAATAATTTTCATAATTTGACATTCGAAAACGAAATCGCGCTCCATTTTTGGTGTGTCACTATAAAAGTTTTTAGATCTAGTTTTCGCGAAAACTTAGGTTTTCAATTTTGGTGTGTCCCGGGTATAAGCATATTTCGCATTTCATTAGATCTACCTTTTCTGGTTTTGTAAATTTAATGCCATCTACAACTCCATTTCGCATTTTACATAAATTTTGAAAATTTATATGGCCTAAACGTCTGTGCCATGTTTCCATACTTTGATTTTCACTTGACAACATACATTTTATAATATCATCGCTTTTGAATTTATAAAGTCCTTGACTACTTTTGCAATTTATAATTTGAAGATTTTGCTGTTCATAAACTGTACAACCATTTTGATCAAATGTGACCTTGTTGCCTTTTTGTACAATATTGGAAATAGAAAATAAATTTGCTGACAATTTCGGAACATATAAAACCACATTTACTAAACGTCTGTTAATCTCTATGATAAATTTTCTGTCGTTATTTCTTTAATCTCTGTTTTTTTATCGTATAACAAGTTTTCACATGGTGTCATATGACTCGATGCTCCACTATCTATATACCAATCTGTCACATCAGGTATTGTGTTGTTCGCTAGAAACGCTGTGAATAATTTTTTAGAACTTTCAGCCTGTTTTTTGTTTTCATGGCTGTCATTATTTTTTCAATTATTAAGCTTTTGGCAACATTCTGAACTGATATGATTTTTTCGGCCACAAACCAATTCCATTTAATTTATTTGAAGTTCGCATGATGTCTTCAATGTACAGTTGCATATTTCCACTATTTTCTAAGCGTATAGACATAAGCGACCGAAGCAACCCAATTTTACGCAACCAGCCTTTATCTTGGTATAGCGTTTCAAATTTTCTCCAAATTTGTAAAGCAGAAGTGCAACTTTGGATATGTACGAAATGATGTGTCAACAGACAAAACTAAACGTATTTTGGCCTGAGTTAATTTATCTTCTTTAGTTTCAACAGGTCTCTCAGCATCATCTCCAGCTTTAATGCATTTATCAAGCTGATTCAATTCTAAATAATTTTGAACTTCCAAGTATGGTAGTTTTCGCTACCTTTCAGTTTGTCGATTTCAAAATCACCTGTTCCCATCTTTTTCTTAATGGAAATTTTATTTGTTAATTTAACTTTTTATTTTAAAAAATATTACCGATGCTCTAGATAATTTCAGATTTTTTAATTTAAATCTGGGCCCATAACCTGTTCGCAGATTTTAAATAAAACACGATGTGTTCAGTGTGAAGTACAAAATCTAAAAGCAATCTTCTATTCATATGTGTTTGACAGTTCATATATTATTATAAAGAAGGAAAACCCTATAAGCAAAAAGGTGTTTACACTAATTTTACAACACTTTTATTTATCAATGATCTCACGCTTAAGTTTCAAAATTGCAAATTCCTTCTATTTGCGGACGATTTGAAAATCTAAGTTTCTTTCCGGCATCCATTGGATCACAAAACATTGCAATTAAATATGGACATATTAATTAAACGGTGCACATACAACGGTATGGTATTAAACATTGATAATTGCTGTGTTATATCTTTTAGCCAGCGCCGTTGTTGTAACATTTATGATTACTTTTGCGGAATATCTAACTGGCCAGATCTGAATTAGTTAAGGATCTTGGAGTCTTAATGGACGCTAAGCTATGTTTTAAACAGCATTTCGACATGGTTTATCTTAAAGCCAAATCTAAACTAGGCTTCGTTAAAAGGATGTCAAAAGAAGTCAACGACCCATAGGTAACAAAATCTTATTTTTGCTCATTTGTGCGTCCTATTTTAGAGTACTGCAGTGTTATTTGGTCACCAATGTGTGATGTTTGCATTAAGGTTCCTGCCTTGGAGCAATAAGTTACCAAAGTCCCCCACATACAAGCCGTCTACAGCTTCTAAATATGAAATCGTTAAAATCGCCCTGTTTACCTATGATCTCATCAATAAAAACATTAACTCTGACCGCATCTGCTATAAAATCGTTATGCGCCCCATACACAATTTAACATGTTGATCAACTTGGTTGATAAACTTGGTTGATGCTTTGCCACACACTTCGACATGTTGATCAACTTCATTTTTTCTAGGCATTCATGTAGTAAACATATTTAAATGTCAAAATTTTTTCAAAGTAAATTTAACGATGGCATTGGCACATAAAATTATTGCGTTGATGGTTATTGATGAAATTTGTAATGAAAATTAAAATATTGTTAAAAAAAGAAAGCGAAAGTGGACAAAAGAGTGGTTAAGAAATAGCAATCAATATTCGAACGAAAAACTATTGAGGAAAATAAGCGAAGCTGAACCAAATGATTTCTTTAATTATATGCGAATGAGTGAAGAAAATTTTAAAATTATTTTGACAAAAGTTACTCCATTAAAACAAAAAAGTCACACCTTTATGCGAGATGCTATTCCTGCAAAAACACGGCTATCAATTACATTAAGATTTTTAGCCACAGGAAATTCTTTCGAGGATTTAAAATTTTCCAATGCAGTATCGCCACAAGCAATTGGAAAAATAGTAATTGAAACATGCAAGGCAATTAATTTTGTGTTGAAGGAAAATATAAGGGTATGTTTAAAAGGATTATTTTTGGAATTAGAATTTGAAATTTCAAATTAAAATTATTTTAGCTTCCCAGAACTGCTGAGGAATGGAAAACTGTGTCTGATAAATTCCTTCAAAAAACCTCACTGCATAGGAGCTATAGATGGCAAGCACATTAACATAAAAAACCAGCAAAATCAGGATCTTTTTATTTTAATTATAAAAAGACATTTATTTATTTGTTTTGCCATAATAGACAACATGAATATAAAATACAAAGTTTAATATGGATTTATTTTATAACTTCCAGAAACAAACGTCGAAATGAATTCTTAGATGTTATAAAATCTAGCAAATTGGTTGAAAGCTCTGGAACATCTATTGAAAGGTTCATTGGCGCAGTAGTTAGATCTACATATCTTTTCCAATAAAAACTTAGGATTTCGTAAGCTTCTGTTTCAACCATTAATAGTAATTTTGCCGCAGATGTAATCTTAGTTGATGTTGTTACTGATCAGATCATAAGCAAACATAGTATCTAAAAGTAGTCGTCTGCTATGCAGTGATTTCATATTTAATAACTGCAGACGGCTAGTGTAAGGAGGGTGCTGGTAACTGCTATGATCCCAGGGTAAACCTCCAAGTGCAAATATTACGAATTGCTTCTGCACAGACTCCAATCTAGTAATATCACACTCATACATATCTGACCAAATGACGCTGCAGTACTGCATGATTGGACGAACGTGTGAGCAAAATAGTGCTTTAGTGACATAAGGGTCATTAAATTCTTTAGACATTCTTTTGATAAAACCTAACTTGCTTTTAGAGTTACAGTAAATCTTGCCAAGGTGCTCTTTGAACGTAAGCTGAGTGTCAATTAAAATGCCAAGATCCTTAACACGTTCTGATCTTTGAAGTTTGGTATTACCAATGAAATAATCTTTAATAATATTTTGACGACGACGACTGAAAGATATGATACAGCATTTGTCTATATTTAAGAGCATACTATTAGTAATACACCAGTTGTACAATATGTTTATATTCGATTGTAAAATTGAATAATCAGTTGAATATTTAATAGACATGTATATTTTTAAGTCATCTGCGTATAACGAATATTTACATTTTTTTAATAACGATGTCAGATCGTTGATGAAAGTTAAAAATAATAGTGGAACCAAGTGACTGCCTTGTGGTTCGCCGGATGACACCTTCAGAGCACGTGTTATTTATCTTTACGAATTGTTTCCTGTTGCTCAGATAAGATGATATCCAATCCAACATGACACCGCCTACACCATATTTCTTTAATTTAAAAGTCAGTAACTCGTCATCGACTTTATCGAAAGCCTTACTAAAATCTGTATAGATTGCGTCAACTTGATTACCTTTAACCATTTCAAAAAGAATAAAGGACGTGTAATCACTTAGGTTGGTAACAGCTGATCCGCCTTTTACGAAACCGTGTTGATGAATAGAGATAAACTTACACAGATGCTCGCATAATTTACAAGTGACTAACTTTTCAAATAGTTTCGGAATCGCCGATAAAATAGCGATACCTCGATAATTCCTAATATTAGTTCTATCAACACTCTTGAAAATAGGACAAATATATGATATTTTCCAACGATCTGGGAATATTCCTGATGACAATGATGCATTGAAAGTATGCAATAGTGGCGTGACTAAAAATGGAGCAAGTTTCTTTAAGAATGGAATTAAGAATGGTGGAATATTATCCGGTCCACCATTTTTGGTACTATCTAGCGATAGAAGTCCATTCAGCAATTCTGCTCGACTGATAGATATGTTGGTGAAGCATTGTTCAATATTTGCAAGATATTCAAAATTGTCTTCGTTAAAGGATAGTTTGTTGCTTTGATTTGTTCCATTTTCGATGAGCTCTAGACTTACGGTTCTTTAATATGATCAAGGTTTTGTCATACCAAGGCGGTGACTTAGTGACGCGTACAACCTTTATTGGAACTCATAAATCAATTAATTCAGACAACTTATTGTGCAAATTATAGATTAAGTCATCGTTATGAACGATGAAGTCATACAACGTTAGTAGAGATGAAATCTGTTCATAATTTGCTTTATTAAAGTCATATTTTTCAGTATCACGATTTGGGATCATTAGATTATCATCATAGAAATAGCTCACATTGAAAGTTTTATGAAACACACTTGTTTTGGATGACAATAATGCACGACATTCATTTAAAACAAAATTGTCAGCAACATTTGTGAATACCAAGTCTAACACATTAGACAAGTTATTCCGTAGACCATAAATTTGGTTTATATCAAATTGGAATAAGTTATCTAAGACGCACGCTTGCTCAGTAGTTGTAATGTTGACAGCATCCCAAATAGAATCGCTTTCGTCATTAGGAATCCATTTTAGTTGTGGTAGATTGATATCACCAAACATAAAGAAGTCGTCATGTGTGTTAAGATTTGATAAAATGTCAACTGGGATTGACATGCTGCTTCTATATACATCATCGTTGAGGCTAGGTTGAATATCAAAAGAACCAATAATAATTTTTTTGTCTTTAGCCATGATCTCAATTCAAACTTATTGAGAAGTATTAAAGTTGACATTGTATGTTGACATATCGATTTCTTTACACGACAATGAAGAATGTACTGCTATCAGAACACCACCGCCTCTGTCCTCACCTTCCTTCAGCAAACGATCACGTCTAAAAAGAATTGATATCAAAGTATTTGTTTTGGTTTTCCCATTAATACATATGTTGTGTGACAATATTCATACATTTATGTCGTCATTGCCTAAAAATACATTATATCGGCAGTGCATTATACTATATCAAAGTTTAAATCAAAACAATAATAAAATACGTCATCGCATTATAATATATTATTGTATACAAATAATTCAAACCATAATGACACACTTAAGTTATTATGTATAAAATGTAGAATAAAGAAAATAAACAAAAAAGGTAAATAAACCTAAAGTAAATAAACGAAAGCACATAAGCTTTACTAATAATAATAATAATAAAGTATAATGGGTCATCAGCAAAATGGGCAATGTTAACATAATTAATGTATGAATTATTTGTTGCACAACTTTACCTTTGATTAATAAAATATATTAATTATTATTGGCACATTCTAATATTGCTGAGGGAGCAATATTAGAATATATAAACGGCGAAAAATTGGTATTTCGCAGAGTTCGAATCTAGAATTCTTTCACTGAACAGGTAAAGCCTACAGTAAAGAAAAACTCAATTAAGAACTTTTAAAGTAATAAAACGATAATTAGCGGTTTTATTTAAAGAAAGTTTATTTTAATTAACAAAGTTAAAACAAAGACGATCAGATCACCAGCCATTAGATATAAATTATAAAAGGAATAAAAAGAGTAGAAGATTTGGCCGGAAATCCATAATCCAAAAGAGCATTATAGAATAAATAAAGGTGAATATAATTTTATATGAAAGATCACAACACAACATTGGTGCCGTGACCAGTTTTTGGAGTACACTTAAAAAAAAAGACTGGGTCTACATGTATAAATAATAATAATAATAATAAATTTTTTTTTCGTTTTTCAAAATCCTCAACAGGCACTGCCTGAGGATATAGTGAACGGGCTGTGGCCTCACTGTTTTGGAAAAGAAAAATATATAAAAAAAATTTTAAATGTCAACATTGGAAAAAATAAGGGACGAAATCAAAAACGAACCAACAGCGGGACCAAAACCAATTACTTTGGAAGAATACAAAAAAAGACAAACATTGCGGCCGCCGGCAAAACAAAAATTACCACAAGAGGAGAAAATAAGAAAAAGAGGAGGAGAAGCGGCACAACGAAGAGAGGAGATAAAAGAATTACACCGGATACTACGATTGGGATGCAGTCAAGAACAGGAAGAAATTTTCAACAGCAAAATTAAAGAATTAAAAAGAAAGCAGAGATCGGAACAGCGAAAGAAGAAAGCAGAGAGGAAAAAATTCGATAAATTTTTTTCAAATTGCTGTAAAGTAGCGGAAGCAGCGCATAATAATCAATAAAATAATATAAAACAAAATAATCAAATTTTTTAAACTTAGGCTGTGTGCCAAAGGGTTTAAATATGTAGTTTAAAATTAAATTATGACTGATGAAATTAAATTACGACACTAGCGTGGTGAATATAGAAAGTCAAAATTTAACGACCTTCCAGACCTCGTTAAATTTGACACTTCAGATTAAATTTTGATTTATTTAATATTCATATATCAGATTTTTTATTTACGAGCCCTATCTCATATGTATTGATACATTCCAATATTTTATGATTTTTTTCAATGTTTTATACTAGAATTATTAATAAAAATAAATTTATTTTTTTACACGAAATTAAAGAAATATTAATAATAATAAAAAAGGATTAAAAAAAATGTTATATAAATTATAAAGTATTGTAATGGATCAATACATATGAGATTAGGCTGTGTGCCAAAGGGGTTAAATTTTAAATTTTGACACAAAAAATTAAATTTTTTTTGCTGGTGAGTTTTTTTAATATTTACTATCAAGTTTGCTGTGCCAATTGGTTTAATTTTTAAAAAAAGATGGATGAAATTTTTCTTTTTTTTTGCTCTCCAATTTTTTTAAACAAATTAAAAAAAATTTTTAAATTATTTTAAAAATAAAATTATAAATATGTACGAGCCCTATCTCATATGTATTGATCCATTACAATACTTTATAATTGATATAACATATTTTTAATCCTTTTTTATTATTATCAATATTTCTTTAATTTCTTGTAAAAAAATAAATTTATTTTTATCAATTATTCTAGTATAAAACATTAAAAAAAATCATAAAATATTGGAATGTATCAATACATATGAGATAGGGCTCGTAAATAAAAAATCTTATATATGAATATTAAATAAATCAAAATTTAATCTGAAGTGTCAAATTTAACGAGGTCTGGAAGGTCGTTAAATTTTGACTTTCTATATTCACCACGCTAGTGTCGTAATTTAATTTCATCAGACATAATTTAATTTTAAACTACAAATTAAAACCCTTTGGCACACGGCCTTAATAGTAAAAAAAATATTAGAATTTTATACAAAATACAAAATAATTATGTTAAGTATTTCAAGTTATTATTCCCAATATTTTTTAATAATAATATTAGAAGAGAAAATTAATATAATATAATCATAGAAAGAGGGAACATAATAATATGTAGAAGATATGATGATTAAAAAAATGTCTTTTAATAAAAAAAAAAAATACAATTAAAAATTTAAAATGTTAATTTAGAAAAAATAAAGTATATAAAAAAAAGAGCATACAATTTTTTTGTTAGGAGAATTTGTTCAATTCATATATGGTCTAATACATCCACACATTTTTCTCATCCAATTTGTTTCGTTTTTTTTAACTATATGGCAAAAATACAATTTATTGCTATTATACTTAAAAATACACAAAATCAATCATAAATTTTTTTCTGTTAGAAAATTCTTTATTGCTGCTCACTAATAAAAGAAAATGTAAGCTTTATTTAAAATAAAATCTTTTTGTTCTTCTCATAAAGTTACAAATACATCTTGCTGCATAAACA
Source organism: Empis stercorea (assembly GCA_949752835.1). Taxonomy (NCBI): domain Eukaryota; kingdom Metazoa; phylum Arthropoda; class Insecta; order Diptera; family Empididae; genus Empis; species Empis stercorea. Next base: position 67,016,056 of record OX457085.1, read on the forward strand.
ATACATTAGTTAAAAATTCACCTTTTTTTTAAAGCTACATAAAATAAATGCAATGCAAAGAAAACTCTTTAAAGCTTTTGTACATTACATATATATGCTTAATTAATGAGAGAATTTTTTATTCATGTTTAAGTATATTATATTCATGTTTATGTATGCGATATAAATGGTCGTTTCTGAGAGTATATATGTTTTGTATTGAGAATATTATTATTTTAAATATTATTTAACCATAGGCGTAGAGGAAAAGGGAGTTTTTTTGTTGATTCAATAAAAAGTTGAATGTGAGTTATTTTTGTTATTGAATGTTATTGAGTTTTAAAAATTTCGGTATTATTTTGACGGAAGTATAGGCGTATTTTAAAAAAAAATAATAATAATAACAAAAAATAGTAGAATTTTAGGTATAATTTGTTGGAAAATTATTTTAATTATTATTTTTGGTACCATTTAACACATGGCACCAACTACTCGCGGACAAAAGAAAATACTAGAGGATTCCACTATTTTACCGGATAATCTTAATTTTGCGGAATTATCACTGATAAAATCCACACCACAGGGTAATCCAAACAATTTAACAAAGCGAAGACGGTCGGTAACTTTTGCGCCTGAAAATTCAGACGAAAGCGGGTCGGGAATAGAAATTAATTTAAACGGAATTAATTTAAGTATACGTTAAAATAACGTTAGGAAAAATTCTGAAAGTAATAGCAGCGAGAGCGAAGACCAAGGTTCCGTAGGAGGCATATCAGTAGAAGATAATAATTTGAATAAGGAAAGAAACGAAACTTTGATTAATATTAATAAAAATTTTGACAAATTAGAAATGGATACAAATAGATTGTGTATGCAGGGAGCAATTCCACGCACAAACAGCAGCTTACACATACCTAACGGATTGTATGAAGATTTAATTACACAAAACAACGGATCAGGGCACAAAAATAACCATAGGAGATCAACAAATTTTTTAAACAAGGACAATACGTATGATTTCGGTATGACAGCTCCAATGAATGCAACATTGCCCCTAGAAAAAACGTATAAAACATTTTTTCAGGGAATTCCAACATTTTGCGGAGAGGGAGATCGTATGATACTGGATTTACAAAATTTTGTTGCGCTCGCACATGACACATACTTCCGGACACATGACGCATACTTCCGGACAGATGAATGTGACCGCGCCGCGGTATTAAAATAATTCGAGGCAAATTAAAAGGAAGAGCCGCGGATATTTTTCAGGAGCGAGCAGTAAATAGCTTTAGAGATTTTAAAGCAATTCTGGAAAACGCTTTCATTCCTTATAAGGATTTAACCCAATTAAGGAGAGAAATCGAAGAATGCGTGCAGATTCCTGATGATTCTGTGGAACAATTTGGATATCGTGTGGAAAGAAAATTGGGATGTTTTAAAATGGCCGTCAGGCACAAATTCCCTAATGGAATTCAAGGTATCATACAGGATGCTGAAGAAACTGCTCGGAAAAAATTTATCAGAGGTTTGCGATCGTATTCTATTAAACATTATATAATTTCGCAAAATTGTGTTATTATTGAAGAGACCCTTATAAAAGCGATACGATTTGCTAGGGAATCCTTGGAATTGTTGGGACCACCAGAATTGGAAAAAAGAACTGAAAACGCAATGAATGATACTACTAAACAACTCATGGAAATAATAAAAGAGCTAACACTGAACCGGGAAAATAGAGACAATAGATTTTTTCGGCAAACAAACAATAATAGTGGGCAAAGCGTAACCTGTTTTAATTGTGGCAGGGTGGGCCACTACAGCAAAGAGTGCAGGGCACCTCGCAAAACAAGCGCGCCACCAACTAATAATGTACATGGAGAAAATAATTGGGCTCGTATGGAGTGCTATTTATGTAAAAATACGAGACACATTGCAACTAACTGTCCATTTAATAAGGAAAAAGCCTAGGAAGAGGTAACAATACACAGAATCGGCTCATTTAGATTAGGAAACTGCAACTGCTGTCAAAGAGAAGGACATACAGAATTAACATGTCAAGCTAATCAGGGAAACGAAAGAGGGATGGATTAAAAACCCAATTTTCATCCCGTAGTTTTAAGAAGGAGGGTGTATCAATGAGAAATCGTTGGTACGAGCCCCTAGTAGCTATGCCGTTGGACATCACCAACGATGAAGAAGTCACATTTTTAGTAGATACTGGAGCTCAAATAAATTTATTGAAAAACAATTTAAATGAAAAGCGTTACTACATGATACAAGCCTGGGAAATTATAGGACTTTAGATTTTTCCATAATAAAAAATAATAAAAATGATGTTTCAATTCCCTTCTTTAATCAGAATAATACGAGTTTTAATAATAATGCAGAAATAAATAGAGAATTCGAAGAAATTAATTTACGAAAAATGGAGATAAAAAATGCTAGTAAATTTGAAGAAATTTATAGTTTTGAAAATATTTATAATAGTAAAAAAGAAAGAAATAGCGAATTTAAAGAGAGCGTATGTTTTAAAAAATTAAGGAATAATGAAATAGAGAGAAATAATGAAGTTAAAATTCAGGAAATTAATAATGATAAAGTAAAAGAAAAAGAAGTTTGTTTTGAAATTATGAGAAATAAGGATGAAATTAAAATGGGGAACTTCGAAAAAGGAAAAAAGGATAAAATAATTAACGAAGAGTTTGAAATGGGTGGAAACTCAAAACCGGAAAAATTAGGAGCTGACCACAGAGCAGCGGATCTTGAACTTTTTCTAGGCAGCGAGATAAAACCAATTTTAACAAAAGAAAATGGAAAAGAACAATCCAAGGAAAATTCATCAAGAGCAGACAACAATTCTGCGGATCTTGAGAATTTCCAAGGGAAATATGGAAAATTAAATGAAGAAAATACAAATGTAATTAAAAGAGCGGAGAAAATTATAGAAGAAAAAGGAGAATTATTAAGTAAAGGACGAAATGGGAAAATTGATGTTCCGGTAATTAATACAACAAAAAATTTTACTGATCATGTTACTGATACAAAATTAGAAGAAATGAAATTAGAAATTAACGATTTGTTTAAAGAAGAAAAAATTGAAAATAATAAAAGTGAAGTATATAAGGAAGATAAAAATAATATTGAAGAAATTAAAGATATTGAAGAAATTAAAGAAATAAGAAATGAAACACAAAATGAAGTGCGTAATGAGGAATTTGAAGTATTTAAAGATAATAAAGTAAATTATTATGTTTAATTAAACAAAGTTAATAATAATGAAAATAATCTAATTGAAATCAGTAATTTAAAATCATACAAATAAAATTGGTAACAAACATGAAATACCTGCTCATGTATATGCAAATGTGGTTATTGTTAATAGACTAGATAATATACAAGGACAATTATTGCAAACCAACACATTGCAATGTTTTGAAAAATATTTAGAAAATAATCAAAAAATTATAAAAGATATTAATGTACGTACGTTCCCCGTTATAAAACAACAGAACTATAAATACTTCCGTAAATATGCCTAAAAACAGGGTACAGAAATAATAAAAAAACACTAATTATATAGAACAATTATTTTTCGCGATATATCATACGTTAAGTAGAAGTAAAAATTTTCAATCAAGAAAATCAAAACTAATGATTTTACAATAATATAAAATTTTCAACATTTTCTAAATTTAGATTAGTTTTTTTTTGTGAAATATTATTTGAGAAAAGGTTAGAGAAAATCAAATTACTAATAATTAGTTTTTAGCATTTATATATTAGCATACATTTAGGAGTAATTTTTTTACTAACAGCATAAGCTAAAAAAGGGTATAAGCAAAATGGAGAGAATAATAGGAATTTTTTGTTTAGAAACTTATACTACTAAAATGTCATAAAATAAAAGGTAAAATTTTAAATCTTAAAAAGATTTTTTTTGCGAAATTGGAGAAAAGAAATTAAAATAATAAAAAAAAGAGAAGATAATAAAATAAAAAAAAAAATTTTTAGTCTATTATGAAAAACAAAAATTTGAACAAATAAACTATTAAATTTAGAATATACTATTTATAATATTAAAAAAAAAAATTTGTTTTATGTAAAATTAAATTGAAAATTTAATTTAAAAAAAAATGGGAGGTATACATTATGTATACATAATATAAAAATATATATAAAATTATAAATATTAAAAATATATAAAAATTATAAAAAATATAAATAAAATTATAAATATTAAATTATTATTGAAATTGTTAAATTACATAAATTATAAAAATTTACAACAAAGTTATATTATTGAAAATTTTAAATGATACCATAAAAATTGTATTAAAAATTTGCATCTATGTATATGAAAAAAAAAAAAAGTTGAAATATTATATATACATATACAGTAATCGCGCGATATAGTAACATTTGTTTTAAGAAACTTTCGATTTAAGCAATCTCTGATATAATCATCATTTTTAATATGAAAATATTCGTTATAAGAAATTGTTAAAAATTCTTATTACCCTTGCTTTTATTATGGAAAAAACTAAGAGAAAATCTTTGACGATACAGCAGAAATTGGAAATTTTGAAAGAAGTTGACAATGGTACAAAAATAAAAGAGTTAAGTGTAAGGTACGGAGTACATAAATCCACAATCTCTAAAATAAAGAAAAATAAAGAAAATTTAGAAACTTACGTGTCATCATCATACCAAATTCCGAAAAAAGTATTAAGAATGAAGAGGTCGAAGTTTCCAGAAGTAGAACGAACTTTATATTCATGGTTTTTACAACAAAGAAATTTAAAGAACCCAGTCAGTAATGGCATCCTTCAATTAAAGGGAAAAGAAATTAATGCTGAAATGGGGCTAAATAATAATTTTTTATGTAGTGACGGATGGTTATCAAGATTTAAAAAAAGACACGGTATACGGATTTTGACAATATCCGGCGAAAAGTTATCATGTGATGATGCTCAAATCTCAATTTTTTGTGAAAAATTTAAACAAATCGTACAAGAAAATAACTATTTACCTGAGCAAATCTACAACTGCGATGAGACAGGACTGGTGTATAAGGGATTACCGAATAAGACCAATGTGATAAGGGATGAAAGATCTGCTCCCGGGCGGAAAGCGCAGAAAGAAAGGGTAACTCTAATGCCCTGTGTGAACGCCACTGGAAATCACAAATTACAGTTAATAATGATTGGAAAAGCTGCACGGCCAAGATGCTTTAAAAACATAACAATTCCATTGCATTACCGAGCATCTAGACATGCGTGGCAAACGACCTTACTGTTTAGGGAATGGTTTACGGATCAATACATTCCGGAAGTAACAGCGCATTTAAATTCTAAAAACCTACCTGTCAAAGCCTTATTACTCATGGACAACGCTTCTTGCCATGGAACCAACATATCAATGCCAGAAACTGAAAATTTTAAAATTTTATATTTGCCTCCAAACATAACACCATATCTACAACCGTTAGATCAGAATATTATTAAATCTTTTAAAAGTCGTTATCGTAAACGTCTTTTAACAACGCTAGCATCCAGAAATGACGATGTTTTTCTTGCATTACGGAGCATTAATTTGAAAGATGTTGCATACATGGCAGTTGAGTCGTGGAATGAGGTTCCGAAAAGTGTTGTAATAAACGCTTTTAAACATTTGTTTTCGTCGCCTGAAGAAATCATGTTAAATTTGCCATTTAATCATTTTGATGAAGATGATGATTTACCTATAGCAACTCTTTTCAATTCACTATTACCTGAAAATAACGCGAGTTTCATTGATATCATGGAATGGGCTGCTGGAGAAAATGAAAACAATCATGTTTACGATTTGAATTCAGCTACAGATTGCGTTAATGAAAACGAATGTGAAGAAGAGTGTTTGCAAATTATTAATACACCAGTACAGCTAAACATTAATACAGTAATTGATTCTTTTAATTTGGCAATCGAGTGGTCGGAGAGTGTCAACCTGCCTGTCCAAGATCTGCTTCTTCTTAGAAGAATACGCGAAAAGGCTGTTTTAGAAAAATTTAAATAATATTTATAAATAACTTGTATCATTTAACAATTTATATTAGAGTTTTTATAACAAAAAACAAAATTATAATAAATTCCACTAATTATTTAAATTTAATTATTTTGGACTGCTTAATTCGACACAATCACCCATTTCATAAAAGCAACTTTTTTAGAAATTTTGGTTCAGTTGAGATGACTATATCGAACGATCACTGTACAAACATTAGAACTATTATATATTCTATTAAAATATTTAAAAATATAAAAAAAATATGTATACCATAAATTAAATTGATTAAATTAATAAAATTGTAAATCAATAAATTAATAAAAAATATTTAATATTTTAAACTAGAATTAAGTTGGAAAATTATGAAAAGGAAAAATTGAGAAAAATTATAAAAAAAAAAAATATATTATGTATAAAATATTAAATAAAAAAATAATATGTAAAAAAATTCTTTTTAAAAAAAAATGCTTTTATTGTAACAAAACCAGCCCCCTAAAAAGTAGAAAATAACTGTTATAAGATAAATGAAAATTGCGGGAATATTGTTAATGAAAATCTGGACAATTTAAGGCTTAAAAAAATCGCAAACATTAAGAGAAGCACACTAACCATTTGAGGTTCTTTTAATGTTTGTGATTTGTTTAAGCCTCAAATGCTTAGTGTGGTTCTCTTAATGTTTGCGATTTTTTTAAGCCTTAAATTGTCCAGATTTTCATTAACAATATTCCCGCAATTTTCATTTATCTTATAACAGTTATTTTCTACTTTTTAGGGGGCTGGTTTTGTTACAATAAAATCATTTTTTTTTAAAAGAATTTTTTTACATATTATTTTATTTCATACTTTTTAGTTTTAAATGAAACGCATATATTTTCAATTTCAGAAATATGTAATATTTTTTTAGTCTTATATAATTTATTTCCAAAAAAAAATTTTTTTTTACATGTTTTATATACATAATTAATATTATAATTAATTTTTAGTTTTAGCCCGTGGGCTTTTATCTTGTAATCACCTAAAAATTTGCGATTTGGCATAAAAAAGTAAACTAAATCATAAAAAGTATTTCGTACTCTTCTAGACCTTTCATTTGGTACCCCACATGATTTTTTGTATGATAGAGCCCACATTACGACCTCGACATGACCTACGACGCCCCACGAAATACTCCCCATTGAGATGTGCTCTTCAAGACCTTTCATTTGACACCCCACATGATTTTTTGTATTATAGGACCCAACAGTGCCCCCGTTTTGCGCCCGACATGACGAACGGCACCCCCCGGACTACCGCTCAATGAGATGTACTCGTCAAGACCTTTCATTTGATACCCCACATGATTTTTTGTATTATGTAGCCCCACATTGCCCCGATTTGGGGCCGACATGACCCACGGCGCCCACCGGACTACCGTCCAATGAGATGTACTCGTCCAGACCTTTCATTTGATACCCCACATGGTTTTTTTGGTACATTCAAAAATTAAACGGCCCTCCGCGCCCCCATCCCCCTCATCAAAAACGCCCCAAATTTCTAGGGTACCAAGCCTTGATGGAACGAGCTCAACTTCCAAATTTGAGCTCAATCGGTTCTGTCTGTCACGCTTTTTTTTTACCATGCTGCTGTCTGTCACGCTTTTTTACCATGTATGGTGACAGAATGACATATAAATAAATAAACAGACACCGGCAAGTTAATATAAAAGCATTTTAAAATTGGGAAATAACATTATATAAAAATAAATTATTGAATATTTAAAAGTATAAAAATATTAAAATATTAAAATAATAAAATAATAAAATTATTAAAAAATTAACTTATATATTACTATTGTTTTTTTTTAAATATTATATAAAATGAAATAATCAAATTGTTTGAAAATAGAAAATTAATTTGAATGTTACTAGATTAAGAATTGTTTTATACTTTTTATAATGTTTTTAAATAATGTTCTAAAAATTGAAAAATTCATATTTGAAAACTCTGAAATACCATTAACTTAAAAAATATAGATATATTTTATCTTGGGAAAGGGAGGTGTTGTGTGACAACATTCATACATTGATGTCGTCATTGCCTAAAAATGCATTATATCGGCAGTGCATTATACTATATCAAAGTTTAAATCAAAACAATAATAAAATACGTCATCGTATTATAATATATTATTGTATACAAATAATGCAAACCATAATGACACACTTAAGTTATTATGTATAAAATGTAGAATAAAGAAAATAAACAAAAAAGGTAAATAAACCTAAAGTAAATAAACGAAAGCACATAAGCTTTACTAATAATAATAATAATAAAGTATAATGGGTCATCAGCAAAATGGGCAATGTTAACATAATTAATGTATGAATTATTTGTTGCACAACTTTACCTTTGATTAATAAAATATATTAATTATTATTGGCACATTCTAATATTGCTGAGGGAGCAATATTAGAATATATAAACGGCGAAAAATTGGTATTTCGCAGAGTTCGAATCTAGAATTCTTTCACTGAACAGGTAAAGCCTACAGTAAAGAAAAACTCAATTAAGAACTTTTAAAGTAATAAAACGATAATTAGCGGTTTTATTTAAAGAAAGTTTATTTTAATTAACAAAGTTAAAACAAAGACGATCAGATCACCAGCCATTAGATATAAATTATAAAAGGAATAAAAAGAGTAGAAGATTTGGCCGGAAATCCATAATCCAAAAGAGGGTTATAGAATAAAAGGTGAATATAATTTTATATGAAAGATCACAACACAACATTGATGTCGTGACCTGGATAATTCCGCAAAATTATAGGGATGAGGTAAAATCCCAATTTTTTGGAATTGTTGGGACCACAACAATTGGAAAAAACAACTGAAAACGCAATGAATGATACTACAAAACAACTCATGGAGATGATAAAGGAACTGAAAATAAGTTCCAATAACAGAGATAATAGGGATAATAATAGATTTTTCAGACAACAAAATATGCAACAAACACCGTAACGAATGAGAATGCCGGTAACTGCAGCTAGGCCAGTAAGTAGCTCTTACGTGCCAAACAATAATAATGGGCAAAGTGTAACCTGTTTTAATTGTGGCAGGATGGGCCACTACAGCAAAGAGTGTAGGGCACCTCGCAAAACAGGCGCACCACCAGCTAATAACGTACACAGAGAAAGCAAATGGGCACGTATGGAGTGTTATTTATGCAAAAATTCAGGACATATTGCAACTAATTGTCCATTTAATAAATCAAAAGTACAGGAAGCCACAACTCAACAAAGAGTTAATACATTCAGATTAGGACACTGTGAGTGGTGTCAAAGAGAAGGGCATAGTGAGTTAACATGTCCAGCACGGCAATACTACCAATCGAAGCAGGGAAACGAGCAAGGGATGAGGTAAAATCCCAATTCTCATCCCCAAATAACGAAGGAAAGGGTGTAAAAAACGATAACCTCCGCTTAGACCCATTAGTGACTATGCCTTTGGATATTTCAAACACAAAAAGTCACATTATTGGTAGATACAGGGGCTCAAATAAGTTTAATTAAAAAGGAAAAAATAGCTAAGGAGGTACCTATAGATCTAAAAGAAAATATAGTAATAAATACAATACACAACCAAAGTTGTTTAAACATTTAAAATAAAAAAAAGAAAAAAAAAGAAGATAATTAAATCATTTATAAAACTATTAAATTTAAATAAACTATTGGCTTATTAGGAAAAAATATTATGTAAAATTAAATTAAAAAATTTTATTTTTTTTTTTAAATGGGAGGTATACATTATACATAATAAAAAAAAAATAAAATAAAAAAAATATATACCGTATATAAAATTATAAATATTAAATATATATAAAAATTATAAATATTAAATTATTATTGAAATTGTTAAATTATATAAGTTAATACATAAATTATTAAAATTTACAACAAAGTTAGCTTATTGAAAATTTGTGAAAATTAAATTATACCATAAAAATTTTTGCATCTAATAACAAAAAAAAAGAAGAAGGTTGAAATATTATATACATATATAAAAATTGAAACTATCTAATTGAAACTATTATTATAAGTATAAAACTTTACATATTCTATTTGTATACAATGAGATAATATATATATAAAAATGTTAAAAAAAATATGTATACCATAAATTAAATTTATCAAATTAATAAAATTGTAAATCAATAAATTAATAAAAAAAATATTTAATATATTAAACTAGAATTAAGTTGAAAAATTGTGAAAAATAAACTTTTTAAAAGGAAAAATTGAGAAAAATCATAAAAAAAGGAGTTAAATTATGTTCATATAAAAAAAACAATCATATATATAAAATATTAATTATAAATTGGGAAACAATATTATATTATGTAAAAAATAAATTATTGAATATTTAACATATTAAAATTATGGAAATTAAAATTATTAAAATTTAAATTATATATTACTATAGAGCAAATTACCAAAAAAAAATTGACAGTTCAAAATCTTCTTTTAGTCATGTAAATTTTACAATTTAATAAAATTGTATGGCGGTGCGGTTTAAATACTAGAGATATAAATACAATGTGATAATATTTATTAATTGAATTAGGAATATTAGAATAATTAATTAAATGCAAATTCAAAGTAAGTGCATATTATATATAACAATCACAACTGATTTTTAATAAATATTTAAACTACATCTTAGGAATATCGATGCCAAATTCAACACCATATCTACAAATTAAATGTATTCATTTTAATATAATTTCAATAAAAAGTACTTTTTTATATATAAATTGTTTACCTGACTAACAGCAGAATTATTTTGACGTCTATTATGACAGTTAAGGAATTTGGTCTATTGGTTTTTTAAAAAATTATATAAAATCAAATTGTTTGAAAATGGAAAATTATATAAAAAATGTAACTAGATTAAGATTAAGAATTGTTTTATACGTTTTATAATGTTTTTAAATAATGTTCTAAAAATTGAAAAATTCATATTTGAAAACTCTGAAATACCATTAACTTAAAAAATATATATATTTTTTATCTTGGGAAAGGGAGGTGTTGTGTGACAACATTCATAATTTATGTCGTCATTGCCTAAAAATACATTATATCGGCAGTGTATTATACTATATCAAAGTTTAAATCAAAACAATAATAAAATACGTCATCGTATTATAATATATTATTGTATACAAATAATGCAAACCATAATGACACATTTAAGTTATTATGTATAAAATGTAGAATAAAGAAAAGAAACAAAAAAGGTAAATAAACCTAAAGTAAATAAACGAAAGCACATAAGCTTTACTAATAATAATAATAATAAAGTATAATGCGTCTAATAATAATAATAATAAAGTATAATGCGATTATATATAAAGTATAATCAGCAAAATAGTTAACAAAAAATCTATAAATTTTATATATAATTTTATATAATATAATTTAATTTTTATATAATATAATTTTATATTAAATATCTCCATGACAGAAATATTAAAGCTAAAAATTCAACAGATATGGGATATAATAACTCCAGAACAGTGCCAAAAGCTTGTAGCTACCATATCAAGTCGAATCAATACGGGTTTAAAAGAAAAAAGTGACGGAACCCAATATTAATTATGGTTTTAATTGCCGTACCAATTATTTATGGTCATTTTTTTTTCGAAACAAAAATTATCATATCTACTTTTGATTGAATATATTTTTTTTACTACCCGTTATAACAACTAATTTTATAATTTTTGTAAGTTAATGATTCACAAATTGAAAAAAATTAAACATAACTTAAAAAATTTTTTTCTTTATTTCTAAAATTGTTAAGCAAAACTTAATATGTAAAAAATACCTGACCGTACCAATTTTTTATGGTTTGGGCTCGTATTATATATATATATTTATATATTATATGATATATACTTATGTATTTTGAAAAATAAAAATTAAATATTTAAAATTATCAACTTACATCTTTTCAAATACAATTCTCACAAAAGAATAAATAGTAAGTAAAATCACACTCTAATGCTGCCCATACACAATACAACGTGTTGTCAACTTGGTTGTAAATTTTCACCACACACATTTCAACTTGGTCTTCAACCGATATTACAACCGTCAAATATCTGTTTTTTTTTTGTGTTTAATATGTCAAACTATATTTATATGTGAAACGGAAAATAATTTGTAGAAGTAAAAATTTAAATTAAAAATAAAATAATATTATTGAAATATAAATTTAAAAATATATAAACTTAAAAACTAGAAGTAATTGAAGTGAATTATTTGTATTAAAAACATTTTGTGAATAAAATGTCATAATAAAAAAAAAAAAAAAACAATAACTAATATGAGTGGTACGATTTTAGCTTTGGCAATAATTACAGAAATTTGTTGTGAAGATGAAGAAAAGGTTAAACGCAGAAAGAGAAAAATGTGGATGAAGAATTGCTATGAAAATAGAGATGTATATTCTAATACAAAATTATTAAAAGAATTGAAGGAAAACCAGTCAGACGATTTTAAAAATTACATGCGAATGGATGATGAAACTTTCCAACATCTTTTGCAGAAAGTTAAGCCACTTATAATTAAAAAGATACTTTTATGCGTGATGCAATCAATGTTGAAACACGTTTATCAATAACATTAAGATTTTTGGCAACTGGCAATTCTTTTGAAGATCTAAAATTTTTGTATGCTGTTTCTCCGCAATCTATAGGAAAAATTATTGTTGAAACATGCGATGCAATTTCAACAGTGTTGAAAGATTATATCAAGGTGTGCTATATAAAAATAATAAATACACAAAAACCTAGTTTGAAATACAAGTTTTAAAAATTTCAGGTACCAAATACATCTGAAGATTGGAAAACAGAAGCTGAGAAGTTTCAACTTATAAGTGGATTTCCACATTGTATAGGAGCTATCGATGGAAAGCACGTGGTCATCAGAAAACCTCCGAAATCAGGCAGTTTTTATTTTAATTATAAAAAAACTTTTAGCATAGTTCTGATGGCAGTAGTAAATGCAGACAGTGAATTCCTGATGAAGGATCAAATGGAAGAATATCAGATGGTGGTGTATTTTCAAATACGAAATTTTTTAAGAAATTAGAAAATAAACAACTTCACATTCCTTCGGCAGAAGTAATTTGTCCTACAGGAACGGAATTGTCCTATGTTTTTGTAGCTGATGACGCATTTTTATTGAGACAAGATTTAATGAAGCCATTTACTGGCAGTAATTTAACTCAAGAACAAGAAATATTTAATAAAAAGCTAAGTTCAGCCAGAGTGAAAGTAGAAAATGCGTTTGGCATTTTGGCAGCAAGGTTTCGTGTTCTGCTTACTACCATAGCTTTGTGTCCTGAAAAAACCACTAAAATTGTTCAAGCTTGTGCCTATCTGCATAATTTTTTGAAAAAAAGAAGAGGTAATTTATATTCTCATATTCAAACAGTAAACAATCCGAGCACTCAGTCTACACCAGCATTAATGGCAATGGAACCATCATCTTCCCGAAATTCTTCAATACAGGCCAAAAATATGAGAACTAATTTTTGTGAAACAGTAAATTATTTACACAAAAATTAGTATAAAAATAATAACAAAAGTTTTTTCAATGTATTTTTTTTTTAAGTATTAAAATGAATAAAATATATAAAAAAACGTGTTTAATTTAACAAAATTGAGAATCACTAAATAAATCTCCTACAGATTGGTAAAATACTGGAGATTCCGGCGAATATACTGCAGTTTCTGGCGAATAATATTCCAATATTGTAGGTGGTGTAGCAGTATTTGGTGTTGATGATCTAGACAACACAACTGGTGAATTACCATTAGTGGACACTGGCGAAATTGGTGGGACAACATTAAGACTTAATTGTTTTAATTGTCCCAATATTAAAATCTCATCAATAGCTTTTTTCGCGTATAATTTTTGTTCCGTAGACAGTTTATTAAACGCTAAAGCCCAGGATTCGGCAAAAATATCTCCGTCCTCTTTGGTTTTCGAATTTATTTCATCCAAATGATTTATTGCCTTTTGTAACAATTCTGCTTTGTTATTATTAATTTTTTTGGCTCCAATTCGAACACGCTTTGGTCATTACTGATCGTTTTCGTTTTGGTTCTAAAAAAGAAATATATTTTAATATGTGTAAATACTGTGTAAATTATTTTAAAACTGATTACTTACTTCAATTTCTTCAATTTGGTCATCAGAATCGAGAGAAGAAACTCCTGGAACTGGTATCTCATGATCTGTCAGGAAATCTAAAAGATCAAAATACCACAAAGATGGTACATATATATCATCTGCTCCTGCTCCGGATTTTTCGCTTTCGATTATTTTTTTTAGCTCCCGGCGGTAGCAAGTTTTGATGTTATTTAGTTTATTTTTTAGCATAACAATTGTTGCACCGCTTTCAATTTTTTTATATATTTCCATCAACTTTATGAAAGCTTTATTTCGTAATTGTTTGTTTTTATACACAGAACTCTTTACTTTCCATAATTCAGGACAATTCCTGAATTCTTGGAAAAATTCTCTCCACAATTCATTATCTACTAATGCCATTTTAATCACTAGCTTTTTTCTTTATTTAATTGTTTTTAATATAATCACTATTACTATTTACTTAATTCAATCTAGCTTTTTCTTTATTTATTTGTTTTTAATATAATTACTATTACCGTACTATTTACATAATTCAATCACTATTATTATAAAAAATATTTTTATTTTCCACTATATTTTCCCGACAAATAACGAAGAACACTTTGAGTTTTTATTTTAAAATAAAATTTTTTACAGTAAACGTAATAAACGTCATTTCGGTTGTACAACGTCCCCATACACTATACAACTTACAACCACCAACCAACGCCACGCCCACTTAAATTAAAATATTTTGATTTTTTTCCAACCGAATATCAACCGTCAAAATGGTTGTACAACGTGTTGTAAACTTGCCCACAAACGATACAATCTGACCAAGTTGACAACACGTTGTACAACACGTTGTATTGTGTATGGGCAGCATAAGTTAGAGTCAAAATTCATTAGTGAATAGATCTTTCATTCTAAGTTAGAAAGGAACTAGTACTAAACTAGTACAAAAAAATACTTTCCGATAATGCAATAGATGGCGCGCGCACTAAAATTCTTTCTAAGTTAGAGCTGTCAGATTAACTCTAACTTAGAGAATTTTTCGTAATTCCAAAATGCTCTAAAATTAGAATTTAGAGTCTAAACTCTAACTCTAAATCGTTAGAGAATCCCACTACTGGTTTTTGTATGTATGGGTGAGGTTAAATTAATTATGAACAAAAGTTGTGGCTTTGTGAGGATTGAACTGGGGACATTGTGTTTAATAAGACTGCGCTCTACCTGTTGAGCCATCAACTTATTTTGTATTCATGGTTTATATTTGATATATAATCTATATTTATTCGTTCCATGTTCTTTATATACAGATATAAAGTCTGTATAATAAATAAGCAACGGAAACCGGTTTGGTCAAGAATGCGACTACAAAAGGGAGAAGAAAAATAAAAAAATATGTAAATATACATAAAAATTTGTTTATATTCTGAAAAACAAAATATATTAAAAAAAAATTGCTGCTTTGAAGTGGATTTGAACCATTAAGCTTCGATTTGTATGCCGACACGCTACCCATTCGGATATCAAAGATAGTAGGTCGCGCCTGGAAATTTGTGTACATATTTATATTTTTTGTTATTAAGTAATATAAAAAGTACGATTATATATATATATATATATATATATATATATATATACTCCTGTACATATATATACATATATATATATATATATATATACATATATATATATATATATATACTTATGTACATATATGTTAATCTTTTGTTTTTTATAAAGGCTATTAAGAAATAATATTTAACATAAATTAAATTAACATAATTAAACATATATTAAAAGGCTATTAAGAAATAATATTTAACATAAATTGTTATAACTCTTAACATTTAATAAAATACAAATGCATAGTTCAACAATTATTTTAGTTATTATAATTTTAAATAATTATTATTCAGCGCTGATTCCTGTGCACAGTAATTCTGTGCCAACAATAAATTTCAACAACAATAGTAATTTATCCTTCATGTTCAATTTTTCGGAGCAGGTTTCTTTATACCAGACAAATAAAAATAATAATTATTATAATAAGCAATCATCGGTAAGTTTATTTCAATAAATTTCAATTATAATTTTTTAATATATTTTTTTATTAATAGATGGAAAAGAAGGACCATCTGATTAGCTTTAATTATGCTAAAAAAAAAGAAGACAATAGACGAAGGAAATGATGTTGAAGTAAGTTTTTTTTAATAAAATATATTTTTTTCTAATTATAATTTTATTAGACGGAGAAGAACAATCAATTGGCTAATAACCAAAACGGATCAGCAGACGATGTCAACGAAAATGCAGGAGAAGTAAGTTTTTTTAAATTTTTAATAAAATTTCATTTACTAATTATATTTATTTTTTTTTGTTTTACTTTAAATAAAGGGTGAAATAGGTAGCGGCGGCACAAAACCGAGAGGTAAGTTCCGCGGCAGTTTTGAAGTTTTAGGATAAATACATCATCCTTTTTTAGCTCCACGGAAAGCAGCAGCGGCTAGAGCTAAGTTTTCTACATATTTTAACCCATATTATATAATAAGCAATATAATTATTATTAATTATATTATTATTTTTATATTTTTTTATTAAGTGGTGTAATTTTTTAATATTTTAACAATAATTTTACTAAATAATATTTTTTATACTATTATAAAATTATAAATAAAAAAAAAAATTCATATAAAAATAAAATAAAAGACAAGGTTTTATTATTCACCTACCTTTCCTCTCTTCACTCATTTTTCAGATAAAGACTAAATTTTCAGATGATTGAACGATGGTTTTTTTTTTCGTTGTGCTTTTTTTTTTTTTTGAACGATGGGTTTTTTTTTGTTGTGCATTTTTTTGTCGCTCGAGTTTCTTACTTAGAAGATGCGATAATTTCATGTATGGAATTTACAGATAATGATTTCCATACATGTAATTATTGCATGTTCTGAATAAAAAAAAATACAAAGAAACATAGTTCTACGGCTAGGATCGCGACCTCTAAATAGGAAAGAATAATTTTCCTGATTTAGCATTCCAACTTCCGTCTCATCGTTAATTTTGGTGGCCAGTCTTGTAGGTAGGAAGATTAGGTATTTCTGCAAAGTTACCCTGTCTATTAAAGAGGCTGTCACACCTCTACCAAATTTGGTAGTTTTAAATTCAAATCGTTCAACCTCGTATAATTTGCCTATAAGCAGTTCATCTAGTTTGGTATATTCAGTCTATCATATATCATTATATGATAGACTGAATATACCAAACATTAGCTGCTTTTTCGAAATCATTTAGGAAATTCTGTAAAATGTCAAAATTATTATTATTAAACCAATTTTATAAAAAAAAAATTCACCTACCATGATTTTTTTTTTCTGGTAAAGACGTTACGAACTTTATTAATACCGTTTACTAAATAGTAGTTATTTAAAAATGTTGCGAATATTTATACCCACTGGGAATTGATAAACGTAATTTAAATGCATTTAAAAAAATTAATTAATGGACCTAATACAAATTTTGCGAATATTGAACTTTATTACTTCCTTTTACTTAATAGTAGTTATTTTAAAATGTAAGTTCATTAACTTGTATATTAATAATAAGACAAAATCGATAATTAGTTTAGTTTATTTAAATACTTGCAATTAAGAATTTTTAAAATTCAAGGCCCATTAATTTTTATAGACATCTCAAAAAAACTAATGAGTTTGAAAATATCTCGCTTCAATTATGTATATGCAAGTAGCAAAAGAATCAGCATTAATAATATAAAAAATATTAAAGATTTTGGAATTATTGAAATTTATTACTTCCTTTTACTTAAAATTATTTTTAAATGCTGAGAATATTTATAACCCCAAAAACATATATAAATATACATATTTTTCAATATACATAGTTAGAATAAAAATTAAAAGTCCATTATTTTTTATAAGCCCACAAAAAAAATTTAAAAAGTTTTGATAATATTATCGTAAATATTACGCTTTGATTATGTTTATACGGATGTGAAAAGCATCGAACTTAATAATATAAATAATATTAAAAATTTTGGGGCTTATTTAATAAATATTAACTCTTAGTTTTTTTTGGTAAATATTATTTTTGAACCTAGTAGTGCAGAAATAAATATCGCTAATCGAATAAGTTTGCAGAACGAGGACCAGGGTGGCTGAGCTTCAGAGAAGCAGGTTCCGTAACATCAGAGGATTTATGGAACTTAATAAGTAAAATATTCCAGAGTAAAGCGGAGGGGCTAAGTACCGATACTTTTTGCTTGAGTGTAACTACGGTACGAATGCCACAAGGACAAGGGACAGTATCTAAATATTTTAGTTATGCTGAAGAGTGTAGCAAAAGAAGGGGAATTATAACAATAAAGAATACAGATTTTCTTTGTCTTCCGAGGGCGCTAGTTGTTGCTGTAGCTGACGTAGAAAATGACGTTGATAGAATAAAAATCCGTAATGATACAAAAAAATGCAAACTATTCGTACATTAGAGCTTTTAAAAACGACCACTATACAAATACCATCCGAAGGCGCTGGTATTGAAGAACTTGAAAAATTTGAAAACCATTTGAACAATTATAAAATTGTGGTTTATAAATACGGTAGTAAAGGTAAAGATTTAATATATGAAGGAAGGGGTAATGGAAAAAGATTAAATTTATTATATCATAACCACTACAATGTAATAACTTCGCTCACTGCAGCTTTTTGTAGTGGTTGTTATTGTGAGCTTGGTAATATACCGTGTAATACAAAAAATAGGCATAGGTGTGTAAAACAATGTCTAAATTTACTGCAATCACCACCATGCAAAAAAGACTTAACAAAATTTAATTGTACCCTGTGTAATCGTAT
Source organism: Empis stercorea (assembly GCA_949752835.1). NCBI lineage: Eukaryota > Metazoa > Arthropoda > Insecta > Diptera > Empididae > Empis > Empis stercorea. Next base: position 67,035,127 of record OX457085.1, read on the forward strand.
ATTTAACAGCCAGCTATGTTATAACAAACATCTAGCTCAAATTCAAAAAGCGTTTGTAATTTACTCAGGCGTTGCTTAGAATGCTTGAAAACTTTTAGGCAAGAAAGAAAACACATTTGCGGCAAACATCTAGCTCAAATTCAAAAAGCGTTTGTAATTTACTCAGGCGTTGCTTAGAATGCTTGAAAACTTTTAGGCAAGAAAGAAAACACATTTGCGGCGATTTTTTTGGTAAAATCTGTCAAATGTATGTAGCGCATGATCATCAGTGTTATATGAAACAAGATACACACTCACCATCCACCGAAAAAACGCTTTTTATTTTCTATGATTTGGAAACTCGACAGAAAAAAATTAATGATATTGTCATTGACGATATAAAATTGCACGAGCCAAATTTATGTGTTTTTGCTAGTCGCTGCAGTAAATGTATTAATATCAGTACATTATATTGTTGTCAAAGCTGTGGTTTTCGAGAAATAATTTACAAAGAAGTAATAAAAAATTTTATAAAACATCTGATTTCTTCAAGTAAAAAATATTATAGTCATGATACCATGAAAAATAACGATAGAGATGATTTTGTAACATGGTACAACACTAACGAAAAGAGTACTTTTAATATGCAAAATGAATTAGTGACATATTGTCAGAATGATGTGTGTATACTAACAGAAGCTTGCGTTAAATTTAGAAATTTATTATTAGAGGAATGTAATGTATGTCCGTTCACAGAAGCTTGTACTATTGCTTCTACATGCAATTTAGTATTTCGACGTAATTTTTTGATGCCAAAAACGATCGGAATTTTACCAGAAAATAACTATAAAGATAATAATCAGTCGAAAATCGCGATACAATGGTTGTTATGGGAAGAGAAACAAAGGAATATAGATATTCAGCATGCAATAAAAGGTAACGAGACTATAATAAACGGAGTTAAAGTGGATGGTTTTTTGTCATGCAACAAGACAGATTTTTGAATTTTATGGTTGCTATTTTCACGGACACCCTGACTGTTTCAAGCATAATCGAAATGAACCGCTATTTAAAAATTCGAATGAAACATTGAATACGAGGTTCGAGTCTACAGTGATGCGAAGTAAACGTTTGCAGGATTTTGGATACGAAATCTGTGAAATGTGGGAATGTGTATTTCGCAAAAAACTACAAACAAATATTGAAATGGATTTTTTACACTCACATAACTTATTAAATTCACTACCATTAAACCCTGGGGAAGCATTTTATGGTGGTAGGACAGGTAACACTAGGACATACTATAAATGTAAGGCAAATGAAAAGATAAAATATATAGATGTATGTTCTTTATACCCCTGGGTGTGCAAATATGGAAACTTCCGAGTAGGCCATCCTGAAATATATATTGGTCCCAAAATTCCCAATAGGCCATCCTGAAATATATATTATTCCATCGATTTTATTGATTTAAATAAAATCTATGGAATAATAAAATGCACAATATTACCACCAGAAAACTTATACCACCCTGTACTTCCGATTAAGCAAAACTACCAATTAATGTTCAGCCTATGTAGAACTTGCTCAGAAAAATTGAATGACTGAATTTACTCACACAGACGAAGAGAGGTCTTTAACCGGTACGTGGATAATTGACTAAGTAATAAAAGCGGTTGAGAAAAATTATAAAATAATATTAATACACGAAGTATGGAAGTATAAAATCGAACAATATGATTTGAATAAAAAAACGGGTTTGTTTGGTACAATGATGAACGAATTTATAGAAATGAAGCAAATTGCTTCAGGCTTTCCAGCGCAATATTCAACTACTGAAGAAAAAATAAATTATGTTCCGATTTTTTTTAAAAAGGAAGGCATTAAACTGGATTTTTCTATAATAAAAAAAATAGTGGATTAAGATCATTAGCAAAATTAATTTTAAACTCTTTTTGGGGTAAATTCGGCCAGAGAGAAAATTTACCTCAAACTTCAATTTTAAACCAAGCTATTGATCTTTTTAAAATGACTCTTCCGTAATAATAAATAATATATTACCAATAAACGAAGATACAATAGTAAGAAATTGGGAACATATGGAAGAACGAGCGCCAAGTTTGATGACCGCGAATGTATGTATAGCTGGGTATACAACAGCACGAGCACGACTTAAATTGTACAGCTATTTGGAAAAACTTGACGATCGCGTGCTTTACTACGACACCGATTCAGTTATATATATCAGCACACCAGATTTATACGACCCACCGACAGGCGACTTTGTGGGGGATATGACAAACGAACTCGACTCCGATTACGGACCAGGTAGCTTTATAACTGAATTTGTAATAAATTTCGATGTAATAAAAAACATGACTCTCGATGATCAATGCCGAACCTGTTAAAATTCTTTCAAACAATTTTCGGAGACCAGAAGATCATGCTGTTATTACTGTACCAGAGATAAAAACCTATATACCAAAAGCAACAAAAACGAGATTTTTAAATGATTATAATTCTTTACCATATGGCTATAAAAAAAGAAAAAAAAATTTAAGTAAAATAAATATTTGCATAACTATTAATTTTTATTTAATACATTTTGTTTGTTATATAAATATACATATTTTTCAATATTCATAGTTATAATTTAAAAAATAAAACTTATATATATATATATAATTGAAAAAAAAAATATTTATACTAATAAAAGCCTTTCAAATTCTAGCGTTAAATTTTCTAATGTTTGGTAAAGAAAATCGCGATGCTGCTCCCATTCACGAATAAACAAAAATTCGCGTTGTAGCTCATTAAATGCAATATCAGGGTCTCTGATGTTACCTAGAAGCGCTCTTATATACGCTCTTGACGTATCTGCTCTTAATGTTACAGTGTTAATTTCTTCAATAACCTGTCTATGTTGTCAATCAACATTCTACGATAAATTACATCGTCCTGCAACATATCAGGAACCCATTCATTAAAACCTTCATAGAATCCGTCATCATCGTGTATATTTTGGTGGCGCTGCTCTAGTTGTAGTAGTATTTGCTGTAGTTGTTGTTCTTGCTGTTGTTGTTGTTGTCGTAGTATTTGTCGTAGTAGTTGTTGTTGTAGTTCCTGTTGTTGTTCACGATCCATTTTAAAAATATTTTTAAAAAATTGGTATTATACTTTCTTAATTTCAGCTTGAAACTAATTTCTAAAATCTAAAATGTTCGATTTTGATACCAAATCATGTATATGAAAATGCAGCCTTTTTACTAATCCTTTTACTAATTAGCTCATTAATTAAGAATTCATATTCATAAAAATCAACATCTTATTATTAAACAAATATTTATTTAAAATATCATTTTTATCAATCCCAAGCCATTTATCCAAAACTTGATTTCCTTTTTTGCCTATATATTTTCAATAGAACCCTAATTAACAAACAATAATTTATTTTAAAATATAATTTTTATCAATCCATCAATTGTGTGCGGTATCAAAACCAAGCCATTTAACCAAAACTTGTTTTCCTTTTTGCCTAATTATTTATTCAACGAGATATTTCTCTGGATGTTTTGTTTTTTGCAATTCAAATTCATAAATACTACCCATTATCGGCTGCTCTTTATAATCAATTAAAAAATATGTCACTGGGTCAGTAGTATTTACTTTTGGTATTTTAAATATTTCAGTGGACCAATTTGGTTCATAACCGTTTTGAAAAATTCCTTTAGATTGACTGATGCGTACAAAGTCATTTAAATTTTGCTTTTCTGTAAATTTTAGGTTTATTGTATATTGTTGTCAATATATGATTTTAATTTTTTTTAGTTACTTGATATGATCACCAATAAACAAAGAGACCCTGATATTGCAATTATAGTTTTAAAGCATCTAAAATTGAAACCCAATTATAGTTTTCCTGTAAGCTAAATTGTTTCCACATATTATTTTTTAATGTTCTATTAAAACGTTCACAAATAGACGCTTTTAATTTTGTGTACGTGTGGTAATGATTTATATTAAGCTTTTTCATTAAATTTTGAAAATTACTATTAAAAAATTCTTTTCCTTGATCGGAATGAATATTTTTTGGTATTTTTTTACTATTAGTAAAAATATTATTCATGCCGTTTGTTACATCTGTATCGCTTTTTGTTTTAATTGGTTCAGCGTAGGCAAATTTTGAGAAAATATCAATAACTGTTAATAGATATTTATAACCTTTGTTGAATTTAGTAAAAGGTAGCATTTCTACTAAATCAATTTACCATGTATTGTTAATTCCTTTTTGTTTAACATTTCGTCTCTTGAAAATTTTTTCTCACCGATTTATGAAACTAATTTATAATTGACTTTTTGCTCATATTGACACTTTGTAACTAATTAAAAAACTAAAATAACATCAGTTATATAACTTTTTTCAAAGTAAACGGTTGTAATGCAGAAAAAAATTATTTTCGTTGATTTTCAATTTGTAATTGGAAACGGGAAACAATATTTTATAAAAGAATTGGCTTTGGTAAAGCAGGGGTCTTTATTACCAGAGCATTATTTGTTTAAACCACCGTATCCAAAACAGGAGTTGAGTGTCAGCAATATACATCAAAATAATTATAACAGAAAATATATTAACGGACTGGAATGGGAAAGCGGAGTTATTGAGTACAATTTTCTTCCTCACGTTTTAAAAAGTCTAGAATCATACATTATATACGTAAAAGGCAAACAAAAGAAGGATTTTCTCTACAAATATATACCGGAAACAATTAATATTATTGATATAAGCTCTGATGTACCTAAATTAGAAGAGCTACAAGATTATGACACATATTGCGGAGTACACTCAATGTGCAATAAAAGTACAAGAAATAGATGTGCTATAAAAATTTGTTTTAAAATTTACATGTGTTTGTTAAAATACAATAAAATTGATTTTTAAAAATTATGTACCTAATTGTAATATCATTGCTCGTTTTTCATTTTCATTGTTAAAATGGAAGCACATAATATAAATGATAGTAATTTATTACTGGCATATCATTATTTTTTAAATGAGGAAAATACAGCAAAAATATCATCTGGCTTTCATCTATATACATTAAATCCATTAGTGATTATTTCGAAAATTGGTCAAACATCTATGAAATTTAGCTACAGTCTCTGGGTACTTTTTGTTCAAAATGGTGGCGCTGCTCTAGTGATAACGAGATTGAAAATTTAATGATAACGAGATTGAATGCAATGATAACGAGATTGAAAATTTAACCGCTGAAGAATGGAGAAAAGTAAACGAAATAAGAGATTTTATATCGAGTCATGCCTATTTTAACTACACAAATCTTATATATGTTAAAGATTATATCCATGAATATTTTAGAAAGTGTACAATTTATAATGTTAAAAAATTAAACAGTGAGCATTTATTTTTACCAAAATTTAATACCTCATTTAATTTTTCAAAACTATTTGTAGAAATACCTTTGCTATGTAATGAATGTATAATAAATGAATAAATACAACATTATTTTGCGTTTTTATTTAATTTTTTTTTAATATTTATTTTTTAAAAATATTATGATATAAATTTAAAATTAAATTATCATTGTGATTGAAATCCTTAGAGTTAAATATAAAAATTCTGCATTGAAATTCCTCTGCACCGAAAGTATAAAAATACACAGCAATAATACCGACACACATTTGAATAATCGGCTTGTAGACGTTTTTTATTACGTATAAAACAAGCTTGCTTTGAATATTTATTAATTTTGTTTATAATATTTTTTGTTATTGTTTGATTTCCATACGAATCAAAATATTCAGCACTCCCCTTTTTCGGAAAGTTTAATACGAACCAATGTAATCCAGGTTTTATCGATTTCTAAAGATGCATCAAACTCTCCGTATACAATACATGTTAATGTTGATGTCAGGGGGAATTCAATTTTGCTTCAATTCTGATGGTACCTTGATTTACGAGACTTTGACATTGCTCGTTTCCGGTCCCGTCGGCAGATTAATCAAAAGCTAAAATTGTAAGCCCTTTTCCAAAAAGCTCTTTTGTAATTTGATGCCCTTTATCGTAATGATGTATTCCTGTACCCCTGAATAAACTTAAATACGCTTTTGTATTACAACCACTGTCGGAAAAGTTTGTTTCAATTGAAGAATTGGGTACCGGCACGCCATTTACGTATAACTGAAACTGATATAAATTCTGATGATCAAAATGAAATGGATTTTTTGATCTCTTTCCATTGAAATTTTCGTTATTTACCATACAAAATAATAATATATTTGGTAATTGACCAATAAATACATTATCGAGTGATATATTAGAAGCATTTGCTGCTACAGTAAATGTTTTTACTTCTCCTCTTTTATAATGATATTTTGCATTCGTTTTTCCAAGAATAGTATTATGTGCTAATAAAATATTCGGGTTAACTGCCACATGTTTCATATATAGTGTTGCTTCATGAATTTTCAAATGGCTTTCATCCGTATCGTTAAAAAATCAGAAAAAATCTTGTTTTTCTAAAGTTAATGAAATTCTCACATCAACATTATTTAAAAGCAGAGTCGGTGTATTAAAAAAATCCACGTGTAATTTACTCATTAATTCTACCATTGCAGAATTATTATACATTTTTTGACGATTTCTGGAGCCCGTGTTATTAAAATCATGTATATTTGGTTTGTCTAAGACCCATCCTGCACTTTCTAAATGAGTTTCTCTGGCATCTTTACCGTAGTTTAATAAAGACAATAAATAACTTTTATAATTGTAGAAAGAATTAGAAGTAGTTATATTTTTACCATTAAGTGTAACATTTACTTGTTTAATCATTGAGTGCATTAAATTATTTATTAGGCTTGGTTGAGGTGCTGGTTTTATATCAGTACCTGCTCCTATTATACCGTTAGAACTCCATTGGCTACCATGTTTTTTTAATATCTGCACTTTAAATTGTATGTATGTAGATGAAAGATCTCTATATGTATCACCATGTCCAAGTGAAACAAATTCTATTGTAGAAGGAGAGGCATCTAATGATGCTAATAGATTATATGCTACTTCCTCTGTATGCAATATACCTGTTTGTATAGGTTATGTTGCGAAAAGATCCAATTCAGACTTCATACATTCAATGAAAGCCATTTTTATTTAAAAATATCTAATATTCTCGATTTTTTAATTTTATTTCTTTTCTTTATTCTTCGCCTTTTACCAATTAAATGCGATTTTCGTTTTACACGCCTTTTTATACTTTTACGTTTTTGTATGCGTTTATAACTTCTTTTCTTTTTACCACTGCCATACATTTATGTAAAATATTTATTGCTGTGGTTCTTAAATTTTGTATACCCGCTTTAGCTTGATTTTGAAATGCTTCTTTTGGATTGGCTCCTGATACTATATCAGATAAAATATTACCACCTGTACGCAAAGCTTCTTCTTTAAGAAAATCAAAACCTGAAACTAATGATGGTTTGAGATAACGGAATAAACTTGCAAATAAATTCCCAAGACCACGCCCTCTTTCTGAATTGTATGTTGTGTTTGTAATAGTGGATCTATTTCATTTATATTACCACCAGCTTGCGATGCGTAATATTTAATGTATTCACGCTGCATGTTTGAAAAAAATAACAACAATTTATAGTGTTCTTTTATTTATATAGTTTTTATTATTAAAAATTTTTAAAATGTAATACAATCTTGGTTGGGTAATAATTAGGTACAAAATTTATATCTTTACCATACTGATCAGAAATCTTTATAGCTATAGTCTCGAACATGTTTTTTTCTACAGGTACATATTGTATACAGTACAACCTCTTTTAGCCGGGATTTCTACCAACCGGCTAATTTTTCAATTTTGATTTTTTACTCTTTTAACCGGGTTTCACTCTATTATCCGTAATAATTCAATATCTTTCAAGAATTTTCCTGTTCATATTTTTAAACAGAAATTTTTGTGAAAACTAACTAAAAAAAACAGAATATAACTGTTTGTTTATTATGTTTTAGTCATTGTGTAGTAATTTTCGCCTTGTAAAGTTGTGTAAACAAAAGTTGCGTTAAATGGAATCCAAAAAAAGAGCCAGAAAAGGGTTATCAATTAAAGAAAAGGTGAATATAATTACAGAATTTAAAAATAAAGTAGTACCGGCGAAAATTTTATCTAAAAAATATGGAATTGGGTTTCAAACTGTATAATGATTTAATAAAAAATAAAGATACAACTTTAAAATTTTATGCTGAATCTGATTCTGTAAAGGGTTCAGAAAAACGCAAAACTTTAAAAAGTGCAAAGAATCCGAAGATAGATAGTGCAACATATGAATGGTTTCGCCAGGAAAGATTCAAAGGTACTCCCATATCAGGACAAATGATTATAGCAAAAGCTAAACAATTTCACATTAAACTAAAAGTAGAAACAAATTGTCAATACTCCCAAGGTTGGATGGAAAAATTTAAACACCGTCATGGTATTCATGGTCTAAAAGCATCAGGTGAAAATGAGTCTGCAGACTATGAAAGTGCATCATTTGTCGTGGATGAACTAGCTGCTCTAATTGAAAAAGAAAACCTATCAAGTGAACAAATATATAATGCTGTCGAAACTGGTCTTTTTTGGAGATGTTTACCAAGAAATACATGGGCATGTAGTGATGAATATTCTGTAGCAGGACATAAAGAATCCAAAGAAAGACTTACTGTTCTTGTTTGTTCTAACGCCGCAGGAACACATAAATGTCAATTAATGGTTAGTGGTAAAAGTGCTCGTGCCAGTGCTTTAAAAAATGTTAGAAATCTTCCTGTGATTTATAAATCAAACAAGAGGGCATGCGTGACACAGTTATATTTTTTGGAATGGTTCAACAAAAATTTTGCACCTGAAGTAAGGAAACATACACAAAAAGCTGGACTTGAAAAGGACTGCTTGATTCTGCTGTTACTGGATAATTGCCCTGCACATCCTGATGTAACAGAATTTAAAATGCACAATATTTTAGTAAGATATATCTTACAATATTTTAGTAAGATATATGCCACTTAATTGCACTTCATTAATCCAACCAATGGATCAAGGAGTAATTAGGAGTTTAAAGTGTCATTACCGGAAAGAAATTGTAAAAAAACTAATTGACTGTACTGACGACAACCGGAATCTATTTCAAAAATCATTCAATATAAAAAATGCTTTGTGGTGCATTGCTCAAGCCTGGGCAGATGTTTCCAGTGATGTTCTAAGGAATGTTTGGCATAACATATTACGTCCCGACAACGAGGAAGGAGGTAAGTACATGATACACTCATTATTGTGTTTATTATTGCATGATTTTCACAAGAAATTATTTTTAGTTGTAGTAGATGAAATTAATCAGTATTTAGCAATTTTGACAAAAAATGGAAAATTTTGACAGAGATACAATATCTAACTGGTTTAACTGTGATTTAAATGCACCCACATTTGCAACATTAACTGATGATGAAATTATAGAGATGGTTGTTCACCCCCCCCCTGTGATAGAAATAATCAGTGAAGGCTCAACTGATGACGAGGAAGTTGTAGTTCAATCCAAAGTTTCCATAAAAGAGGTTATAGTTGCAATGGTAACATTGATTGAATTTTTGGAGCAATTTCATTGTGATTCTGTAACGCAGCAGGACATAATGCAGATTCATCGAATCAAACAAAATTTAATAGATCAAACTAATAAAGATAAAGTTCAGATGCAACTAGCTCTTACTGATTATTTAAAAAAAAAAAAATTTCTCTAAACAAAAATCTTAAAACTGCAATATGCATTAATTTTTAAATCTTATGTGAAATATGCATTAATAATTAATTAAATTAATAAACATATATTTTTTGTTGTTTTTCTAACTTTATAGTGTTTTATTTAAAGATTCTATTAACCGGGATTTTCGATTATCCAGAAAGACCCTGGTCCCGAGCAACCCGGTTAAAAGAGGTTCCACTGTATTTTTAAATTCTGTATTATTTAACTTTCTACAATAATTAATATTTATTGCGCGCAATGCTCTTATTTTGTTATTACCAAATATTTCCGGTTGAATAATATCACTATACACCATTATCATGCCACTTTTCTCATCATTATATTTTTCCATTGCTCTTTTAAAATAGTCGAGAATTACTAATTTGTAATTACTGATATCTTTTTTTTGCTGAAATAGTTCTTTTATCAATTCCAGTATAGTGTAGCTATGATTTTTCGTTAAAAAATAACTTTCTGTATCAAAAGTTTTTGACAGTCGTACAAGTTTTAATTGGTCTGATGGTGAAACAGGTTTATAAACCGCATTTTTATAGATATCGTCACTTAATAACATAGTCATAACTTCTGTTTCAAATTCTCTTAGCAACAGATTGCGAGCAAATCCTTCAGCAGGTGTTAAATTATTGATAAGTGTAGGCAGGAAATTTATTTTCCAGTCGTCATATGTAAATAATGATTTTTCGTCGGGATAAAAGGTATAGCCGATACGTTTCTTAACTCTTTCTTTGTTCCTACCTACTAATACTTCATAGACACCTATTTGAATTGTAACACATTTTTCATTTGCGTACTCATCAGTTTGTAGGTAATCATTAATAAATATTTCTGACAAACCCACTTTCCAGTTACCTTTTGTTAAATCTATATGTGTTGGTATTCGATTTTCAAAAGTTGATAGTGTATTATCAGGGAAAAAATTAATTGAATCATTACTAAATGTAATATAAAAATCATTTCTTTAATCCATGATAATAAATATAAAAAACTGTATTGTATTAATTAGTTATAAGATGTCCACTGTGGTGGCGCTGTCAATGATTTATGTTGTTTAGGTGGAGACTTCTTGATTGCTGCCAGTTTTCGTTTACCCGGATTTCGCTCTTCTGGGTATTTTGACAAAATGCTTTGTCTTATAAAAGAATTAGTTGCGTGGGCTCGTTACCTTGTATTTATAGGCGATTTGTCAGGTAATGCTACTGTAATTATGTCGCCTTTGTTTGTATCAAACATTCTTATATTTTTATTTGCGGATAATCTTCTGATTAAACGTTTATCAGGTGACATTTATTCTAAAGCAAGTTTTTGGATCTCTTCCTCTTCATCCATTTCACCATCATCATCAATTTCCATTTGTTTGTCAGCCTGATCTCTATATTGATACTTATTCAGTTGTTGGTGTTGTTGAGAGGAGGGATAAAATACGTCATCATCTATAGTAAATTGTTGTTGGTGTTTTTCCTTTACGGGATCGAAATTAAAATTGTCATCATATTGTTGTTTATATTATCAAAATATTGCGGTGTGGTTTGGATTTCTTTGTTTTTTAATAATTTAAATTTTGTTTGAATTTCTGCATTTTTCGAAGAAACTTTTTTCTCAAACGGTTTATAATTATCATATTGGTTAGGTAATAGTGACGCTCTTCTTTTTGATTACCATATTTCATTAAATTTTGTCTGTACATGTACCATTTCTGAACGGTGTTAAGATTTTTACTATTCTGATCTAATATATCTAAGTTTTTATCATTATCCAATAAATTTTTCAATTTAATAAAAACTTCAGTTGTATTACAACCATTCGCTGCATATTATTCATTTGTGTTTGAAACTGCTAATTAATTTACCAATAATACCTGATAATACAGTATCTATTAAAACAGGTAAGAAGCCTTCTTTTTGAATAAGTATTTTCCGTTTAACTTTTAAACTCCTTCTGGAGCAGGCTAGATTTCTTAGTGTGTTTTTATGCTTTTTTAAACGTGTAAAAACGTGTCTTGATATTTTATTATTACCATTTAAGGTATTAATTATAATTTCGACAATAGCTTTTATAGCATCATCGTCACATGTCCTTAGAATACTACTTCGAAGTTTTTTATTAGAAGTTTTCAGCAATCGTAATATACGACGGTTTTTCTTCAATCGTTTCATATTTTTCACAAAATGTTTTATTATTTAAATCATATGGTGAGCAGTAACATACACAATAATTTTTTTCAAAAATATTATGACGTACACGATATAATTCATTAACGTTTTGTGTTAAGTCTAACACAATATAGCCGTGTGGAATTGATGTAGCCTCATTATATACTCTTACAAAATCTTGAGTTTTCTCAGGAAAAATTTGTCGTGCTAAAGGTAAGATTTCCGATTTATCACGTGGATTTTTAAATAAAACTAAATACTTTGCATTTAAAGAAATATCGCGACAATATTTACCTTGGTGAAAAATATTTTGTATTAATAAAATAATTGATAAATTTTTATGGTGTGAACCCTTCGTAAACAGTTCGCATACCTGTTTATTGTAAGTTTCAAGCATTAAATCATCGAGCACAACTAAAATATTATCATCATTTTCATTTTTAATCTGCTCTGGTATATTATTCAAAAATTCAGTATTTGCAAAAGCTAGGTTTTTCGGCACCGCCAACAATTCAGGGTTTATTTTAGTTATATTTGGTTTAATTAAGTTTTCATGCTGTTTAATCAAATTGCATACAAAAGTTGTCTTTCCACACCCCGAAGGGCCTGCTATAATCATCGTAAACGGGTGTCTAAATATTCTTGCTATTAATCTTTCTTAAATATTTTTAAAATTCTCTATACATTTTAAAATGTCTCTGTATTTATATGTAACGGATATACATTCGCAGGTATCGGGACCACATGCTGCTTTATTATCAGACTAAATACAGCTTTTATAGTGTTCACCAAATTGCGATATTACTGAACCATTTTTATTAAATATAATCAAACGCTCAACAAGGTTTTCTAACTTTTTTAAATTACGTTAATCCAGAAACGGTTTGTAATCTTTTAAGAAATTTTCCAGTATTTCTATATGCTCTTTCGTTAATAACATTATATCAACTAATGAAAACTATGGTATTACATCACATATATAATATTTCTTCTGACCCCATTTTGGATTTTTATAAATATTTTTATTTGCCTCTCCCTTTTGTATTTAATTCTTGTACGAAGCTTTTTCCTTTGCTTATTATTATAAATTCCATAAAATCCAAGATGGCTGAAAAGTATTTTTGGGCTCCTCCTTTAAAAAATCCAGACAAATATGTGCCTATATTTTTTATATTATTTTGTATAATAGTATGTGCTTATTTATTTTATATTGATCAATGTATAATATATGTATATATACACAAATTTCCAAGCGACCTACTATCTTTGATAGCCGAATGTTTAGCGCGTCGGCATACAAATCGAAGCTTGTTGGTTCAAATCCACTTCAAAGCAGCAATTTTTTTTTAAATATATTTTTTTTTTCAGAATATAAACAAATTTTTATGTATATTTACATATTTTTTTATTTTTTTTCTCCCTTTTGTAGTCGCATTCTTGACCAAACCGGTTTCCGTTGCTTATTTATTATACAGACTTTATATCTGTATATAAAGAACATGGAACGAATAAATGTAGATTATATATCAAATATAAACCATGAATACAAAATAAGTTGATGGCTCAACAGGTAGAGCGCAGTCTTATTAAACACAATGTGCCCAGTTCAATCCTCACAAAGCCACAACTTTTTTTCATAATTAATTTAACCTCACCCATACATACAAAAACCAATATACAAAGCTACACAAAATATACACCTAAGTCCCTTATCCATTTACACTTACAGGAAATAGCAGAATACACAACAAAATCAGCCATGCGTAACGACATATACACAAGTGACGAAAAAGCAATAACCAGATGACCTAATTACCACGGCAACACTCCACAGCCATTAAACTAATTTCCCACGGTAGCCATTAAAATCAGCCATTAAGAAAACAGCCATTAAAAACACCAATTAACAACGCCCATTAAAAACACCCATTTATCATGCCATTAATAACAACATTAAAAACCCATTAATTACCTCCCATTAATTACACCATTAATTACCCATTAATTTTTACCACCCACGCAATTTGGTTCCCACGGTGAAGTATCCTAAGTACTACTTACTTCTCTTATTATTTTTATTTTTAATTGTATTATTTTCGTTATTATGATCAATATTATTATACTTTTTTTACTTTGTTCTCTAGATACTTGCATTAGCATTGATATTGTGCCAGATCTTATCATCTTTCTGCAGACTTATTATTGTATGTTCTGGGACATCAACTTTATAACTTGAAAATTTGATTTTAGAGCTTTTAATATAACGTGGAGTAACACTTTTGCAAAATCCAGCAGTAACGCTAAACTTAGTTTTGATTAATTTTACTAACCAATCTGCATTGAAACTTCTAGCTTTGGCTCTAATGTACAGTGAGCACCATTGCGCATATATATGGTGGAACTGGTTCGTCCTTATTATAAATACAAATATTTTCAGTATTTTCACTATTAACTTAATTTCTATTATTTTTAACTCCTCAAATATAGATGTACCTTTACCAGTAGAATTAGTGGAAGTTGAAGGCTCCATTTGATGCTCAGTGTTAGAGTGATCATGCATACAGTTAGTATAGCCGTGGGAATTCTTACCGATTCTCGTATTATCGGAAGCATTAATAATTTCATCAGAAATAGAAAGTTGATTTCTACCTCCAGACACGTCGGCCAATGTTATCTTAGTCGATTACTTCATTTAAAATTTGTTTAGTTGATGTAAATTCAACCACACAATGAGCGAATTTAGTTTGTAAATCCGTCATGTCGGTGATACAATTAAGATTATTTAATTCATTAATAATTTTATTTACATTATTTGTATTATCCGATGAACACTTGTCTATTAATGAATCAAACTTTTGGGTACTAGTTTCGAACGTCGATTTAACTTTCTTAATAGATGAGTAAATATTATCATGATTAAATTGTAATTTGGACAGTATCGCTTCATTAAATGTTGATATACTATCTGAAAGTGCATCATAATTATTAAAATTTTTCTCAACTTTATTTGAAACATTTTCAATGTTTGTTGATTGAGCTTTACAAGTTTTAGCAATTTTATCCATTTGACAACATAGCTCGTCAACATGTTGCAATATTGATTTATTATGCTCTTCCAACTTAAGAGCTTTTTGTTCGGCTATAACTGATTTTTTGTTTAAACTTGCAATCATGTCGGGGAGATCTTGTAATAAATGATTGTTTGTTTTTATTGCTAGCATTAAGTGTGAGAGCTTTATTTCTCTATACTCGCTGCAAAAAAATAAAAAAGCTTGTTTATACTCGTTAAAAATCTTAATGCCGGTTCTAGTAAGACCAATACATTGTGGATGGTATAATTTTCCACAAATACCATTACAGGCAATTATGTCAGGTGTATCTTAGCTGTTAATTAATGCACAGTGAATACTATTGCACTTCTGCATATTCGAAATTAAATAGTATCTTTTTAATTAAATAATATATATGAAATACTTATATGTATATATTTATAAGTATATTTATATTTGTAATTATATTTTAATTGAATTTAATGAATTATTGACAAATTATGATTAAATTATACGTGTATTAAGTTCAAAGTCCACTCTCATAAGAAATATGTGTAATTAAATAAAAAAAAAGTTTATAATTAACTGTAACGTGTCAATGTGATATAAAGGAGGTTTAATAAAAGTTATAAAAAGTATCCATTATTATTATCAAAATTAAAATTAAAATAAAACTTGCGATAAAAACATAATCGCCACGATATTTAGAATTGTAGTAAAAAAATGATATCCTTTCATTTTTAGGGCTTTTTTTTTTAAAAAAAAATTCCCTATGTTAACGCTTTTCTGTCCGTCTGTCTGTCCGTCCGTCTGTCCGATGTAAACAATAAAAAGCAGTTATTTCACATAGTTACTGTACATACAAGTTCATGATTGACCCACCAATAGAAAGCTTGATTTATTGAAAACCAGATGTAATTGATAGAATTTTAAAATTCGGCCGGTAGACGGCTATTCACATTTTGCCAAAACATGTTTTTCCGAATAAAAATGTAATTTTATATAGTAAATGTGCACCAAAAATGAAGTGTGACTACTCATTGGAAAGGTAATTAAAAGTAGAACACGATGCCAGTAACCGTATTTCAAATTTCTACCGATAGAGGCGCTGAATACTAAAATATATAAAATATTAATTTTTAAAATGCGATTTCCAATAGTCAATAAACCCCAAAAATTATTTTTAATGTCGCAAATGAAGGGTAGTAAGTAGTAGTATAAAATCACAGTTGTTATAATTTTAGTTTCTTCCACTAAAGGGTGCAACATACTACTCAAAATATGCATTTACAGTAGATAATTTAAAAAAAGCCCATGATTATAAAACTACTGATCAGTAGTTCGGCTGCGCGGCATTTTTTATTTTGTTTATGATATATTTTTACACATTGACATTCTGAAATTTTGTTTTACCGCTCGTTTAATTGTCAATTTAAATATACTAAAAAAAATAAAAAATAAAGAAAATTTGAAATTTTTAATTGCAATAATAAAAAAAATTAAAATTTTCCAATCTTCAATTGACGGTAATTTAAAATATAAAAAAAAAACAAAAACGGAAAATCTACTAAACGGCACAACGCTAACGAGAAGTCAAATAACACTATTGTTCTAATGGCAGTAGTTAATGTCGATTCAGAATTTCTGATGGTAGATGTTGGCACTAATGGACGTGTTTCAGATGGAGGAGTATTCGCTAATACAACATTTTATGAAAAATTAAATGAAAAAAGTCTGGGCCTGCCAGACTCTTCTGTGGTTGTGCCTGGTGGAGATGTTTTACCATATGTTTTAGTGGGTGATGATGCATTCCTTTCCACAGACGATGCATTCCACTGGATCTATTAAAGCCATATGCCCATGATAATTTAACTAAGGACGAAATGTTATTTAATAGAAAACTATGCTCAGCTATAGTAAGAGTTGAGAACGCATCGCGTTTTCGCATACTTTTAACGACAATCAATTTGTATCCTGAAAAAGTGACAACAATCATTTTAACATGTTGTTATTTACATAACTACTTGAAAAAGCAACAAGATCGTTCCTATATTGAGACTCATGCAGAATCATTCGCCAGTAATTCTCAACAAGATCAAATTGTATGGTTTATCATCGTCTACATCACGAAACTCTAGCATCCAGGCAAAGAACCTAAGAAATAAATTTAATAACGTAATAAAACAACTTAATGATTTTTAAAAATATTATTAAATAGTCACAAATTAAAAAACTTCATTTCAAAAATTACTTCATTTCATTAAAAATTTAACTGCATTCAAATAAAAAAATAAAAAAATTAAGAATATTGCGTATCATTAAACAGTTGACTGACGTTCTGGTACCCTCCATCAGCATACATTTGTGGTGCAACGGAAATTATTTCGTTAGATAAAATACCTGGCCGATTTACAGTTTGAGGTGAATACTTTTCGAAAAGAGCAAGCCCATTCATCAGCATAAATAGAAGTTTCAGCTTTCTGACAATTTTGGTCAGTACTTGCGGCACTGTCTAAATATTTAACAGCCTTTTGCAAGAACTCATTTCTTTCAGCTTTTTTCGTTTCAATTTTTTTTTTTGAATTGGTTCTGGCTAAAATATAAAAAAACAAACAGAGTAAGGTGTGAATAATTATTTTTATTCTTTGAATATAAAACTTACCGAAAAACAAATACTGTCACTATCAAAATCTTTCATAGAAGACGTTCCAGACAGTGACGTTTCATGGTCTCGCAAAAAATTCAATAGTTCAAAATACCATAATGATGGTGCATATATATCATCAGCACCTGCTCCAGATTTTTCACTTTTTATTACTTTTTTAATTCTCTGCGATAACAGGATCTAATATTAGTTATTTTTGTTTTAAATTTTTCTATGGTGGCATCTTTATCGCTATTTCTTAAAAATTTGTTTTTATAATTTTAATTATTTGATTGCCATAAATACGGCATTTCCTTATACTCTTCGAATAAAATTCTCCAATTGGTTCTGGCTAAAATATAAAAAAACAAACAGAGTAAAATGTGAATAATTATTTTTATTCTTTGAATATAAAACTTACCGAAAAACAAATACTGTCACTATCAAAATCTTTCATAGAAGACGTTCCAGACAGTGGCGTTTCATGGTCTCGCAAAAAATTCAATAGTTCAAAATACCATAATGATGGTGCATATATATCCTCAGCACCTGCTCCAGATTTTTCACTTTTTATTACTTTTTTAATTCTCTGCGATAACAGGATCTAATATTAGTTATTTTTGTTTTAAATTTTTCTATGGTGGCATCTTTACCGCTATTTCTTAAAAATTTGTTTTTATAATTTTAATTATTTGATTGCCATAAATACGGCATTTCCTTATACTCTTCGAATAAAATTCTCCAATTGTATGTATTTGGCAGACTCATTTTATTTTTTAATAACTACTTTTTTTTAAAACACAAAATTTTATCACAAATGTTATCAAAAAACTTAAAATAAATGTCAATACTCTGATTTTAGCAATATTTTCGACAGCCAGCACCTGATTTTCTGTTAAGTTGATAGTCAACATATCCACACACAGTTCAACATGTTCATCAACATGTAGCTCCGCCCACAAAATATCAAAAATTTTTGATTTTCAGTCAACATGTTGATCAACTTAGAAATAAGTTTATCAACTGCCCCACACACTATTCAACTTCACCATCAACTCAACCAAGTTGATCAACATGCTGAATTGTGTATGGGCTGCTTTAGAAATACTTCCACTAGAATCTTAAGAAATCCAAAATTTTTGGTGGAAAAGCAATGCAGATCTAACTACAGTGCCAATGAGCCTTTCAACAGATTTTCTAGAACATGTAACAAATTCTCCAAATTTTACAACGCCGATGTATCTAAATTGTCCTTCAAGAATCTGATACTAGGCGAGGTGAAATAATGTTTTGGAATTTGTGTCTTATTTTTTTTTAAGCTTTTATTTTTATTTTTTATATCGATTTAAATTTAAATTTAGTATGGAAACTTTTTAACTATTTTATAAATATTATTATTATTATTGCTGTCTATTTTTGGCAAAATAAATAAATAAATAAATATATTATTATATATTATTGGAGCACAAGCTTCAATAGAATCCACTGATAAGTAAAATCGAATATTACGTTTGATTATATAGATTTATTTCTATGTATCCGTCAGACTGTACGGAGTTCACTGAGAGTAATAGCTGTTAGGCCGAATACTACGACAACTTAGCTGAATAGCCGTTTCCATAATTGTTAGCGAGTAGCCTATGTAATGAAACATTTGAAAGTATTTATTGTCATTTGTTTTAAAAAAACTTTATTTACTACAAGCTTCTACTTAATATTTCAGCTTCATACAGAACCTTTAATTCAGAAAGCTGTTCAACCAGAGCTAAATAAATTTCGACTCCCCGAATTACCAAAAAAACAAAGTATTTATTAGGCATATTTTGATTTCTCAGCGTTAGTTTACATCAAAATGTAAACAAACTTTAATTAATTAATAACACAATTAATTTACTGTTGAGTAATTGTACTCAATAATGATTAATATTAATTGTTATTGTTTATACCCAAACTTGCATAGTCGGCATAATTGCGTACTAAGCATTATTGAATTATGGACAAAATTTAATAATTATTCTAAAAATAAATTAAAATTTATGCTATGTTATGGGTATTTGACAATCATTTTGTGGAACTGTCAAATGAACAACTTCATCTAAACGACATCTTTGGTAGGAACATATCCGAAGATACACATATTTTTTTTTCCATCAATTTCATTTTCGCTTTTCCCCCGTATTTACTCTTTTTACCTCGTCTTTAGTGTACAAAAAAAACAAGCCATTTCAGCTTAAATGTACCAGGGATGGCAAAAAATAATCTTTACAAAATTATTTTGTGGGCAAGAGAAGCGGGAATGGTACACAAAGTTATGCACGTCAACAGAGTGTAAACACACTAGTTAATGTGCAATTACTTTATTTTTGTTAATTTTTCTTAAGCATTTATGATGTACACATAATTTTTATTTTGTTTCACCCAAATCATAATAGCCCGGGTTTTTTGTAGACGGGTATATTGAGGCGACAATTTTTTTTATTTCAATCACAATTGAATTTATTAGCTGATAATTTTTTTAAAAATCACATTAACTTTGAGTTGTATAAACGTACAAAAAAAATCATTAAATATAATTAAAAAATACAAAACTTGCTTTTTTTCTTTATAATAAATTGCCATTTTTTAATGTAAAAAAAACATAGGCTATGCCTTTTTTGTCCAATGTATTTGAAATAAATGAAATGAGACGAAATATTGACAACAGTGCCATCTACATGTCATATTATTAACTATTTATCCATGACAATTCATTTGCAATATATAAATAACTACTGTAATTCTCATTTTTTTGCCGTCAAATTGTTGTTGTTTTCAATGTAAAAATTTGCAATACAAAATACGCGTCTACAAAAAAACAGGGCTAATATGTATACGTAATATGTTAACTGATTGTTTACTTTGTTGATTTACTTTTCGTTTATTTTACTTTCCCTTTTATGAATTCACACTTCCAGTATATATATATATACAGTTTGTAAAGAAAATCTTGTCACATAGATTTTTTTTAAGTAAATTGATTTTAGTTATTGATTAAAAGACAGTAACTTAATTTAAATCAATACTTTATTCAACGATTTTAAATTTTGGTTATTTCTCTTGAGTATTCCATAAAAAAACAGAGAATTTCAATAAATAACCAAAAAAATATAAAACAAAAACAAAAAAATACAATTATTTTAATTGGAAAGAAAATCTTGTCACACACTAGTTATTTGTTTTAAAAAACGCAATCTTTTTTGGAAATCGTCATTTTATTTGAGTGAAAATGATTCGTAGAAATTTTGTAGCTATGCAAATAGTAAGTAGAAATTTAAATTATTAACATTTTTATTGCCAATAAAAATAATGACAATATTATGAAATTATCAATAATGGGTATAAAAAATTTATAGGGCTACTAAAAATTTGAATCCTCATATTTAGGGAAATAATTACTTGGTTCTAATCTAAAAATCATCAGTATTAAGTTGATTTGCATTGGAGAAACTACTTTTCGCTACCATCTACATAAAGCATTATTGTCGCACTTACTATTTACACCAACGCAACAACAACAAAATTTTACCTGCCTTTAAGAATAATTTTATTGTATTGTATAATTGTATAATTTTAATTCCTAGTCTTTTGCCATTTTTAATTGCGTCCGATGTTATCTAAATCAGTGCTTCTCAAACTTTTTTATATTGCGGCTCCCTAAACTTGAAAAAAAAAAAAAATTCAATCCTCCCCAAAGAATAATACTAATAAAACAACATTTATCTTTATATTTTTTAGCAATATTTTTATTACAACTAATAAAAAACCAAATAACTATCAAAATTATTTCAATAATAATATGATATAAAATTAAGAAAAAACTGACATTTCTTATTTCGCCAATTATTTATGTAATAATATGCAATCACATTACTTAATGAGAGGGATGGGATTGCATATTATTACATAAATAATCAATATCCGGTGAAATTTCAGAAATGCTAATTCGAAGGTTTTGCTCCAAAGCGTTCGATGAAAGACACGATCTATGTTTATTCTTTATTATTAACAATGAAGAAAAATATGTTTCGCAAAGATATGTTGTCGCAAAAGGCATTAAATTTAGCAATGCTTCTTTTGCGATAGACGGATATTCTTGCTGTCGCCTTATTCAAAATTCTGTAAGACTTTTCTTGAAACTCCAATTCAACAGAATTATCTGATCTAATATCAATCAATTCTTCTTGAGCCACCAAAGTAATATGATCATATTTCAATGATTTAGCAAATGGCATACTTATCCAGTCGTATTCTCGGTCTTTATTTAAGTTTGGAAAATATTTAGCAAAAAATCGTTTAGATTCGTCAATATGATTCAGTATTATTTTTTTAACTGAAGTTGAAATTAATATTTCATTGGTGGTAAGAAACTCATTTAGAAATGGGAACATTTCCATATTTCCTTCATTAATAAAATTTGACCATAAACAAAGCTTTTGTTGCAAAGCAATAAGTTTTGTATTCAAAACTAAAATGTTGGTATCTCTTCCCTGCAGAGAAAGATTTAATTCATTAACTTTATCAAAAAAATCTGCTAAATAGGATACAAGACACATCCACTTTTCATCACTAAAGTACGAAGCAAGATTTGGTTTTTTGTCTAAAAGAAATAGACGAAGATCATCTATCAGTTCTATAATTCTATTTAAAACTTTACCACGTGAAAGCCACCTTACTTCAGTATGATACAACAAAACCACATGTTCGGATCCCATCTCTTCACATAAAATATTAAATAATCTCGAGTTTACAGCACGATTTTTTACAAAATTAACAATAGTTGTAACTCCACTCAAAATTTCACTAAGTTCGCAACACGTTTGGCGAAAAACTAAATGTTCTCTATGTATTATGCAGTGAATATGTTGCGCATCTGGCGATACTTTTTGAACTTCTGCTTTGAATCCCGAAATTCTCCCAGTCATTGCTGCAGCACCATCTGTGCAAACTCCTACACATTTTGACCATTCAAGTTCATTCTCTGAAAAGAACTCATCTACTTTCACAAATTTTAATTGCTGCTGGTAATATAAGATCCTCTCCTATAGTATAAGGTTTTTTGTTTTTTGCTATTAATAGCGCAATTTCAAAAGATGCTTTTAGCAGGTCATCATTTATTTTTGTGTATTTTGAAATCGAACTAGTTTGTCCCTTTTGATCGGCTGCCTTTCTTTGAAAAAATGTAAGTGGCTTATTTTTGTATTCAGGATGCAAAGTAGCTAAATGACGTACTAGTTTTTCTGGCCTCATACTGTCGTTTGATAGTTGGTTGAAACAAATTACACACATAGGTCTTTCTTGATTATTGATTGTTGACGAAATAAATCCATATTTAAAATAATCAGAATCATATTTACGAATTTTTAACTGACGTGTATTATCTGGTGCGACTTTTCTTTTATTACTAGTTGTTGATGTTGATGTTGACGGAGAAGTTCCTGGAAAAGTTGAATCTGTTGCAGACGGTTGTTCTACTGATTCTTCTACTTGTTCATGATTTTCTCGCTCTTTATGTGTTTTTATTAGCCACTTATCCATTTTTAAAGCTACTAACGAAATCGCTAATATTTTAAGAAATTAATAGCTAAATTTATTAGTAAATTAAAGCAATAATAATTACCAGCGATATCTGCTTAAAAATTTAGAATAAATTTATAAAATTAGAATATTTTAAAATAAACTTTTTTAACTTTTTAATATTTTAATACTTTTGTTTTAAACTTTTTTAATATTCCTACAAAAGACTACAAAATCCGACAATGTTGAAGTACATCACCGGATGGAGATACTATTTTCTAAAAATCGCTTAAAATTTAAAAATATTCTGCGTTGCTAAGTACCCAAGCCTACTGCGAAATAAAATTTAAAATAAAATAACGGTTTTGAAATGAAAATAAATTTAGGAATACATAATTTTTCATTTAAATTTATTATATTTTTTAAAACGAATTTAATTTTTTTTTAAATAAATGTAAAAATATTTAAATATTTCACGTCCCCCTTGTAAAAGTTCTACGCCTCTCTAAGGGGCCGCGGCTCCCAGTTTGAGAAATACTGATCTAAATAACTAAAAATTCATTGTTGACCATACAAATTATTTACCCGATTGCGTTAATTAAAAATTAAAATTGAGTTATTTTAAATCTCAAAAAAAATTTTGTTATTTTAAAATTTCCAAAAAAAATTGCGTTTTTTAAAACAAATAACTGGTGTGTGACAAGATTTTCTTTCCAATTAAAATAATTGTAGTTTTTTTTTTTTTTTTTATATTTTTTTGGTTATTTATTGAAATTCTCTGTTTTTTTATGGAATACTCAAGAGAAATAACCAAAATTTAAAATCGTTGAATAAAGTATTGATTTAAACTAAGTTACTGTCTTTTAATCAATGACTAAAATCAATTTACTTAAAAAAAATCTATGTGACAAGATTTTCTTTACAAACTGTATGTCGGTATATATGTCGGTATCTCCTCACCTGGCCATAACTCTTAAACGGCTCGACCGATTGAGCTCAAATTTGGAAGTTGAGCTCCTGCCATCAGTAGGCTTGGTACTATATAAATTTGGGGCCTTTTTGATGAGGGGAAAGGGGCGCGGAGGGCCGTTTAATTTTTGAATGTACCAAAAAAACCATGTGGGGTATCAAATGAAAGGTCTTGACGAGTACATCTAATTGAGCGGTAGTCTGGGGGGCGCCGTAGGTCATATCAGCCCCAAAACGGGGGCAATGTGGGGTTCGTCATACAAAAAAACATGTGGGGTATCAAATGAAAGGTCTTGAGTACATAACTTTGGGCGGTAGTCCGGGGCGCCGTGGGTCATGTCGGGACCAAAACGAGGGCAATGTTGGGCCCTGTAATTCAAAAAATCATGTGGGGTATCAAATGAAAGGTTTTGAAGTGCACATCTCAATGGGGAGTATTTCGTGGGGCGCCGTGAGTTATGTAATGGCTAAAACGGCCGCAATGTAGGGGCCCATTATACAAAAATCATGTGGGGTATCAAATGAAAGGTCTCCAACAGTACATCTAAATGGAGAGTAATCCGGAGGGCGCCTTCAGTCATATCGGGCCCAAAACGGGGTAATGTGGGCCCCATCATACATAAAACCATGTGGGGTATCAAATGAAAGGTCTTAAAGAGGAAATCTTGTTGAGTACTCCGAGAGGTACTCTGGGTCTTGTGGGGGCCCATAATGCAAAAAGACATGAGAGGTATCAAATAAAAGGTATTGAAGAATACATTTCGTTGCGCAGTCCGTTGGGCTTCATAATTCATGTTAGGGCCCAAAACCTGTGTCATGTGGGGGCCCATCATAAAAAATCAGGTGGGGCATCAAATGAAGAGTAGTCCGAGCAGTACCCTGGGTCATGTGGAGCCAGTTGTACAAAAAAACATGTGGGGCACCGGGGGCCATGGAAGGCCCAAAACATCGGCCACATGTGGAATTCCAAATCGTGGGCCATGAGGAGCTAGAACAAGTTATTCCCAAGTTGTCAAAGTATTTAAATATTTTTAGTCGGTTAAATGAATAAATATTTGACCGACTTAAAAGTGTAAAATAAAAAATATAAATAAAAAAAAGTTTTTTAAAAATACTTTCCCTTAAAGAAATATTCAACTAAAAAGTAATAAACAAGAAAATAATACCACATCAATGTACTTTCCCGTTGAGTTTGAGCCACTGTCAACAATAGTAAGGGAAAGTAGACCTTATCAGAATTAATGCCATTTATAAGGAGGTCTAATTACCCTTACTATTGTTGACAGTGGCTCAAACTCAACGGGAAAGTACATTGATGTGGTATTATTTGCATGTTTATTACTTTTTAGTTGAATATTTCTTTAAGGGAAAGTATTTTTAAAAAACTTTTTTTTATTTATACTTTTTATTTTGTTTTTTTATAAATATTTATGACAAAATTTTTTCAACTTATGACATAATTTTCAATAAAATTTACCATGGATTAGTCATAGTTTCAGTAAATTTCTAATAAATAAAATAATTATTTACAAAACATCGATTCAGTTCAGTTCAGTTCAGTTTTTCAGTTCAGTTCAGTTTATTTTTCATTATCTTATTCTAATAATAGTACAATATTTAATATCATAATTCAGAATTTTTTTTAAAAAATTTAATACCAGAATATTATGTAATACAATAAAGAGATTTAATTATGATACCATTAATTATATAACACTTGAATTAAAAATCAAAAATAAGAACAAACTTATAAAATTAATCAGCAAAACAAAAAGAAAGTGTTTTCCAAAAAAAGAATAAAATAATAATAAAAAAAAATATAAATAAAAAAGTTATTTAAAAATACTTTCCCTTAAAGAAATATTCAACTAAAAAGTAATAAACAAGCAAATAATACCACATCAATGTACTTTCCCGTTAAGTTTAAGCCACTGTCAGCAACAGTAAGGGTAAGTAGACCTCCTTATAAATGGCATTAATTCTTTTAAGGTCTACTTTCCCTTACTATTGCTGACAGTGGCTCAAACTTAACGGGAAAGTACATTGATGTGGTATTATTTGCTTGTTTATTACTTTTTAGTTGAATATTTCTTTAAGGGAAAGTATTTTTAAAAAACTTTTTTTTATTTATATTTTTTATTTTACACTTTTTAGTCGGTCAAATATGTATTCATTTGACCGACTAAAAATATTTAAATACTTTGACAACTTGGGAATGATTTGTTTGAGCTCCTCATGGCCCACGATTTGGAATTCCACATGTGGCCGATGTTTTGGGCCTTCCATGGCCCCCGGTGTCCCACATGTTTTTTTTGTATAATTGGCTCCACATTACCCAGGGTACTGCTCGGACTACTCTTCAAGACCTTTCATTTAATACCTCACATGATTTTTTTACGATTTTCGGCCCCAGTTGACCCACGCTGACCCATGGACTTCCCCAAGATATGTGCTCTTCAAGAACTTTAATTTGATACCCCTTTGAATAATGGGCCCAACATGACCCAATTTGGGGGCCCGTATAACCGAATGTGCCCCACGGACTACCCTCATGGAGATGCACTCTTCAAGACATTTCTTTTGATTCCCCACATGATTTTTTGTATGATGGGGCACCACATTACTCCGTTATGGGCACGAGATTACTCAAGGCGCCCCCGGACTACCGCCCAATTAGATGTACTGTTGAAGACCTTTCATTTGATACCCCACATGTTTTTTGTTGATGGAGCCCAACATTTGCCCCGTTTTAGCCCCTACATGACACACGGCGTCCCATTGAGATATACACTTCAAAACCTTTCATTTGATACCCCACATGATTTTTTGTATTATGGAGCCCAACATTGCCCCCGTTTTGAGCCCGACATGACCCACGGGGACCCCAAACTATCTTGGGGAAGTACATGGGTCAGTCCAATGAGATGTACTCGTCAAGACCTTTCATTTGATACCCCACATGATTTTTTGTATTACAGGGCCGAACATTGCCCCCGTTTTGGGCCCGACATGACCCACGGCGCCCCCGGACTACCGCCCAATGTGATGTACTCGTCAAGACTTGTCATTTGATACCCCACATAATTTTTTGTATTATGGGGCCCCACATTGCCCCGATTTGGGCCCTACGTGACCCACGGCGCCCCCGGACCACCGTCCAATGAGGTGTACTCGTCAAGACCTTTCATTTGATACCCCACATGGTTTTTTTTGTACATTCAAAAATTAAACGGCCCTTCGCGCCCCCTTCCCCCTCATCAAAAAGGCCCTAAATATATATGGTACCAATCTTTTGATGACACGAGCTCAGCTTCCAAATTGGCGCTCCATCGGTCCAGCCGTTTAAGAGTTATGGCCAGGTGAGGAAATACCGACATACTGGAAGTGTGAATTCATAAAAGGGAAAGTAATAAATATACTGGAGGTGTGAATTCATAAAGGAGAAAGTAATAAATTTAACATTTTAAGTAAAATTTTTCATTTTCTGTTAGATTTCGCAATTTGCAATAAATTTTACATTACTTTTAAAATTTTACATTTTCTGTTTAATTTGCATTTTCTGTTAAATTTACTTCTTCTGTTAAATTTTACATTTTTTGTTATATGTACATATATGACATTGCCTGTCAAATTAACAATTTCTCTTTGTTAATTTGACAGGCAATGTAATCTGCTATTAAATTTTACAATTTCTGTTAAATTTTACATTTTTCTGTTAAATTTTACACTTTCTGTTAAATTTAAATTTTTCTGTTAAATTTTACATTTTCTGTTAACTTCTACATTTTCTGTTAAATTTCTGTTAAATTTACATTTTCTGTTAATTTTAACATTTAACATTTTCATTTTCTGTTAACTGGTTTTGGGCCCGTTTGACCTATGGATTAAGCAACCAGATGTACTCTTCACGACCTTTCATTTGATACCCAAAATGATTTTTTTGATTTTGGGCACGACCCACCGCGCCCCCAGACTACCGCTCAATGAGATGTACTCGTCAAGACCTTTCATTTGATACCCCACATGATTTTTTGTATTATGGGGCCCCACATTGCCCCGATTTGGGCCCGACATGACCCACGGCGCCCCCCGGACTACCGTCCAATGAGATGTACTCGTCAAGACCTTTCATTTGATACCCCACATGGTTTTTTGGTACATTCAAAAATTAAACGGCCCCCCTCGAAAAAAGGCCCCAAATTTATATGGTGCACGAGCTCAACTTCCAAATTTGAGCTTAATCGGTCAAACCGTTTAAGAGTTATGGCCAGGTGAGGAGATATATATATATATATATACCTATATACTGGAAGTGTGAATTCATAAAAGGGAAAGTAAAAAAATAATTAATAAAACATTCTGTGCAAATTATGTTGCAGTGGCGAATGTAACTTTAATAACAAATCATAAACTAAAATTAATAAGGTGAGATGAACAAAGTAAGATAAAAGAAAGTAAAAATAAATAATATATAAAAAAAAAAATTATGAGAATTAAATTACTATATTGATTAAATTTAAAATTTCATCATGATTGAAGGAAAAAAGCCATGATTTTATTTCCCTAAGGAGCTTAGGACTATAATTCAAACTGCTAATGCTGTTTGGTAGTATATTAAAAAGCCGTGGCGCAATTGACAAAAAAGAAGTTAAGTAATGTTGAACATGGTGAGGAGGTATACAAACTAATTTACTATTGTTACATCTTAGACTATAAGACATTGAAATCCTATATTTAATATACCCACTTGTGCGGAAAAAATCCTTAAGGACCTTAAAATAAAAAAGATGTTTCAAAGGAAGAATCTTCTAAGTACAAAACAACCCAAACGAGTTTACTCTGTTCCTTTTATTCAAAATTAATCTAATAGCGCATTTCTGTTGAATTAGCAGTGGACGAATTAAATTATTATGAGTGCCACCCCAATTAATAATACCATACTGGAGTTTCGAATTAAACAGACCATGATAGATCATAGTAAGTAGTTTAGGAGAACAAAATTGTTTAAGAAGATAGAAATATCTGATTACGGTTTGAAAATATTTTTTTAAAATCATTAAATGTACAGACCAGTTCAATTTGATATCTACAGTAACACCCAGGTACTTAAACGAATCAACACAGTCTATTTTGAAGCAACCAGAAGAACAAGCTTTATACTCATGAAAATTTTGAGTAGGTACATCAATGACATTCATTAAACCAATTTTTTTACAACTCGCACAATAGTAATGTAAATTATCCACTAAAGGTACCGAACCACTCAGACTAAAAAACATAACTTTGGTCTTTTCACTAAGTAACAATTTGTGATTGTTAAACCAACGCCTTAGCAACTCCAGATCATAATTGATGTTACAAACAATTTCAAAAAGTGTGCTACCACTATATGTACAACCAACATCATCAGCAATGGCCGTTAATTTACCCTTAAAATTTTGCAGAAATATTGAATTGAAATAAATCAGAAAAAAAATCGGACCAAGAACAGAACCTTGCGGAACGCCCAATAACATTTCTTTAAAATCACTAAAAATGCCATCAATTCTGACCTTTTGTTTTCTACCAACACGAAACGAGGAAAGTAAATTGAAAATATTACCACGAAAGCCAGATTTATATATTTTATTAAGCAGAATATTATGATTGACAGAATCAAAAGCTTTTTTTATATCAATATACAGTGCAGCATTTTTTAGTTTTCTATTTAGACCATCGTAAATTCTAGAACAAAAATCTATCAGAGCATCTTCCGTAGACCTACCATTATGAAAACCAAACTGCGAGTTACTAAAGAAATTAGTTTTATTTAAAAAGCTTAACACTCTAGATTTTATAGCCTTTTCAAAGATTTTAGAAAAAACACTCAAAATTGATATTGGACGATAATTATCAATATTACTTTTAGCACCCTTTTTGAAAAGTGGTAACACTTCAGCCACTTTCAAGGAATCGGGGAATACACCCTCATTCACGCAAATGAAATACCTATAAAGCTTTCAATATCTTCTTTGGAAATATTTGGTATTTTTTTGTCCTGCGTAAAAATTTGTTTCAACAATAGGATTCATAATTTCACCACAAAAAAATTGAAGTGGGGTTGCAAGAACATTATTCCTGGTCCAAAAGTGAGATAAACTTCATTAATTAAAATGTTCCGTCTTCATAAAAAAATATTTTTTTCTTTTTCCACGGATATATTATAACCAGGTTGTAAAATTTTAAAATTATATCATGCATTTTCTACCACTTTTAAAATTTAAACCTCCGATTCTCCATCCCTTAGATTTCAGAATACCAGTCGACTTATTTAGATTATCAATTTCCTCTCTATTCATCATCGCAAACATAAGAATTATCCTCACTTTATGTCCACTATTTGATTAACAATAGTTAATAGAATTACGGATGAAATTCCAATCTTTGCGACATAATGTATCATAATCATAAGATATGTACAATCAAAGATTATTATTATTGTATTAGAATTTAAATAAATTGCACAAAAAATATGTGGCAATACATAAAATATTATATTGTTCTACTATAATATACTTAAAAAAAATTTAAAAAAATTTCCTGAAGATATATTTAAAAAACAACTGAACTACACAACCATAACTTTTAATTTGGGCACTTTCCCAAGGAGGAAAACCATAGCAACCGCTTTCTAATTGCTACATCGATTGAAAACCATAGCAACCGCTTTCTAATTGCTACAGGATCATATTAAATATAATTAAACTTATGACTTTTGAGGGAATGCAATTTTGATACATAGGACCATTGAGGATGAAAACAAAAAAGTTAAAAAAGCAATGAAGTTTAAATTTGTATCAAAGTTTGCTAATTTTACATTTTTGTCACAAGATAATGAACATGCTCAGTTAAAAATCAACTTTGCTAATATAATAATAATATAATAATATAAAATGTAAAACAACCACAAATATACATAAACTTATATTAAATGTTGTTTCCGGAATATAGCTGATATAAGTACTTTAGTCATTTCCTTCATTTGATGTTGATGGTGTGTTGGTTACATTTTGCATTACAAATAATTTCATATTTACTACAATTATTTTTGTAAAAACAGTAGTTTTTTGCTTATACATGAAAATGTTTTTTGTATGAGATAACAGAGTACGACGATCCTAATGTCTTTTTGCGGGATAGAAATACTACATAATGCGGTTAAGAATATTTTAATGGATTAATATTATTTGCTTCAAAAAATCTATAAAATAATATATAAACATTTCTTGGATACAACCAGAAATATCGCATCAGTATATAAAAATAGAATCTCAAAATTAAAATCTTACTAATAAAAATAAAATAAGCATAATAGCTTTATATAAAATATTTCAATGAATTTTGTTCATAAACTAGTTTATAGTTAAGCTATGTTCTACGTACAGACAGAAAGTGAAAAGGTTGTGAAAAAATTATTTAAAATTTGTACATTTAAACCTAGTGAAAATTTTGACTGCAATTTGAAATTGACAAAATAAAAAAGAAAGCCAAATTTAAGTCAAATTTATTTATTGTAAAAAATCAAATACATATAATCCTTTGACTATATAATATATGGACTGCTAGTAACCAACTTCATTGCTGTAGCTATGACCGACTATGCGCATACCACCAGAGATGGCGAAAAAAGCAACTAACTATACCGAATTGCTTTTGGCGACGCTCGCCTTTTTGACGGCCAATAAAACAACTACATCATTTATGAGAATTCCATAGATTTTACTTGAGAATTTTACTGGATTTAATTCAGAATTCCATAACTTTAGTTCTCTTATTGGCCATCTCTGGTGCTATGCGCTACCAGTCCTTATAGTATTTTTTTCTTTTACAGCAAAGGAAATTATAAGCGATTAGCAGCAGTCCATATATTATATAGTCAAAGATATAATCTTTTTTCTTCAAACTCATATTCGTCTAGCTCTAGCAACATAATCGTTTTTAATCATATTGAAATTGATAATTCAGTAATTCATAAAATTTAAAATATTTGAAAATAAAAACGTCAAAATATTAATTTTTCACGTTCAATAAATGTACAGATCATAAATATAAGCTGTGTTTTTTTCAAACGGGTCAGGAGGGTCAAGGTTTGAAAAAAACAATAATACCCGGGACACACCAAAATTGAAAATCTAAGTTTTCGCGAAAACTAGATCTAAAAACTTTTATAGAGACACACCAAAAATGGAGCGTGATTTCGTTTTCGAATGTCAAATTATGAAAATTATTTATTAAAACAACTCTACGTAAAAACCAAAAAAAAATAAAAATAGTAATTATTTGTTTTTAATGTCAAAATTTTGATTTAATTATATTAAAAATTATTTAATAAAATTTAATTTTTCTTCTTTTTTTAAAAAAAATTTCGATTTTTTTTTCACAAAAATGGCTACTTTTGTATGGAAACTTAGCTATGCCTACTTCAAAAATACATATCTTCTATTTTGTCATAGATGGCGTTAAAATAAATTTTCGTGAAAACCTTAAAAATTTGCAGGTTTCGTGTTTTCAATTTATTCCTGAAAACTGTACTAAAACCTTATGAATTTCCATTTTTGAACTTTGAAAACACGAAAACTGAGTTTTCGGTCCGGTGTGTCCCGGGTATAAAAACTGTAATAAAAAACCTTATGAATTTCCATTTTTGAACTTTGAAAACACGAAAACTGAGTTTTCGGTCCGGTGTGTCCCGGGTATAAGGATCATATATTCGGGTTTCATAAATTTGAACAGAAAATTCTAATTCTAAAGGTCATTTAGGTATTTGGGACCGATTTGTCATACTTTTAATTTTATGCAGATATGATAATTTTTCTTATTCGTATATATGAATAGTTATAAAACAGTCTAATAACATCTCAGCAACATATATTTTTAATTTTTTTTATATTTTTTACAGTATTTAAAAATAAATAAATCACTAAATAAAGATTTTTCTCTAATTTTGTTCGTACGGCCATCTGTTTGTAAATTTCCATATTAAATCTATTTGGGTCTCGTTTTGATGATCCAGATAAATATCTGGGTTATGTTGTTGTTGATTTCTATATAAAAAATGAGACCTTGATCCTGACCCGATTGAAAAAAACACAGCTATAGTTATGAAAAATTTGATTATTTTACGGTTCATGTCTCTAAAACCTTATGAATTTCCATTTTATTAAGCAGAATATTATGATTGACAGAATCAAAAGCTTTTTTTATATCAATATACAGTGCAGCATTTTTTAGTTTTCTATTTAGACCATCGTAAATTCTAGAACAAAAATCTATCAGAGCATCTTCCGTAGACCTACCATTACGAAAACCAAACTGCGAGTTACTAAAGAAATTAGTTTTATTTAAAAAGCTTAACACTCTAGATTTGATAGCCTTTTCAAAGATTTTAGAAAGAACACTCAAAATTGATATTGGACGATAATTGTCAATATTACTTTTAGCACCCTTTTTGAAAAGTGGTAACACTTCAGCCACTTTCAAGGAATCGGGGAATACACCCTCATTCACGCAACGATTGAATATAGCCGCAAGAACGTCAACAACATTAAGAGCTATATTTTTAATACGAAATTAGAAATACCTAAATGACCTTTAGAATTAGAATTTTCTAGCTTTAGAATCAGTCTGTAAAGTTCAAGTGATGAAATAGGTTCAGAAAAGCAACTATCCTGCTGGTAGACATCGTCAACTAAAAAACTATCAAATTCACCAACCGTAGAATTAAATTCAGCATCAATATTACTTGTATCACTGAATTTGTCATTAAAAATATTACTAATAGCTTTTCTATCACGCAATTCTATGTTATCAACAACAATACTCTTTACATATTCATTTTTCGAATCACCACGATTTAAAATAGAATTAACAATTTCCCACTCGCTTCTTGTGTTACCCTTAGCAGTATCAAATTTATTAATATAAAACTGCTCGATTATTAAACAATCGATGTTTATATGGACGATTAATCGAAGTTCCAACTATTCTCTTCTTTCGACTAATCGATTATGAACATCGATTAATTTTTCACGATCTTGCCATCACTACATATGTACGATTGGGATATAATTCTGTGCTTCATACAAGCCTTATACAGAACCCAGGGTTATAAATGGGCTCAAAACCGAACTGGCTGCTTCAATACATTTTCATGTTCAGCCTAGTACAACTGAAATATATGTATTATGAAATACCTATAAAGCTTTCAATATCTTCTTTGGAAATATTTGGTATTTTTTTGTCCTGCGTAAAAATTTGTTTCAACAATAGGATTCATAATTTCACCACAAAAAAATTGAAGTGGGGTTGCAAGAACATTATTCCTGGTCCAAAAGTGAGATAAACTTCATTAATTAAAATGTTCCGTCCTCATAAAAAAATATTTTTTTCTTTTTCCACGGATATATTATAACCAGGTAGTAAAATTTTAAAATTATATCATGCATTTTCTACCACTTTTAAAATTTAAACCTCCGATTCTCCATCCCTTAGATTTCAGAATACCAGTCGACTTATTTAGAATATCAATTTCCTCTCTATTCATCATCGCAAACATAAGAATTATCCTCACTTTATGTCCACTATTCGATTAACAATAGTTAATAGAATTACGGATGAAATTCCAATCTTTGCGACATAATGTATCATAATCATAAGATATGTACAATCAAAGATTATTATTATTGTATTAGAATTTAAATAAATTGCACAAAAAATATGTGGCAATACATAAAATAATATATTGTTCTACTATAATATACTTTAAAAAAATTTAAAAAAATTTCCTGAAGATATATTTAAAAAATACGATAAACAAACCCCGGGTTTGTCAAAAGCACATTTCCTCAAAATCGCCTCATGTAGAACTATGAGCTATTCTAAAACAATGGGAATTTCTATACGTGAATAGTATTTTTTAGTAGCATTTTCAATGTACAGTTTTAGTAGTAAATATTGTGCAGTTTTAGTAGTATTTTCAATGTACTATACATAAGAAAGATAAAAAAATGATATGGTAAATATAGGTAAAAAATGTGTCCCTGTTCGATTTTATTAATTTGTTCCTTCCAAGTTTATTATTCCAACAAAATACATATATATAAACTTATCATTTAAGGTTTCCCTAATTTTGCTTTTAATTGAACATATAATGTGATATGAAATAATATCCAATATTCCATTTATATAGCTCCTAAAAATATGCAAAATATTCATTTTTTGCAAAATTTTATATGATTGTGCATTTTGATTAATTATTAGTGTGAGGCAAATGACTATAATTTATTAATTAATGCACTTTAAAGAAATATGATTCTCGAAAGTTTTCTCATTATTTGTTTTTAAAAATATTGCGCGGTTATAATTATACAAGTAAATTAAAAATGTAATTTTTTGAATTTCGAAGGGCCACAACGGAAAGGGGAGGGGAGATACGGATACAATTTCTTCAGAGACTCTAGTTATTTTTTAGATATCTCTTTGGTACATAAATTTCAGCCTTCCATAATGAGCAGTTTGGGAAATACAGGGTGTTAAAAAAACTAAAAAAAGGTGTATGAAGATAACGGTATTTTTATACATCAAAAAATTAAATTTTAAAAAACTTTTTAATTTCACAATTAAGATAAAAGATTTTCCTATCTTATAGCTTTTACAGACCTCAAAAATTTTTATTGCTTTAAAAGTTATTAGATGTTCAATATGGGCAATTTTCGAACTTGAAGGGGGAATAACTCAGAGGGGGAAAGAGATAGAAGAAAATTTTGTTCTACTGGACCTATTATTTTATTACTATCTATCTATGGTCAAAATTTTAATACTCTATCTTAATAGATGTAGAAGTTTGTGTAAACGGACGGACGGACAGACGGACAGACAGAGTGAAACTAATATACACATTTCTTCCAATTTGGTTGGAAATGTGCTAAAAACAACTGAACTACACAACCATAACTTTTAATTTGGGCACTTTCCCAAGGAGGAAAACCATAGCAACCGCTTTCTAATTGCTACATCGATTGAAAACCATAGCAACCGCTTTCTAATTGCTACAGGATCATATTAAATATAATTAAACTTATGACTTTTGAGGGAATGCAATTTTGATACATAGGACCATTAAGGATGAAAACAAAAAAGTTAAAAAAGCAATGAAGTTTAAATTTGTATCAAAGTTTGCTAATTTTACATTTTTGTCACAAGATAATGAACATGCTCAGTTAAAAATCAACTTTGCTAATATAATAATAATATAATAATATAAAATGTAAAACAACCACAAATATACATAAACTTATATTAAATGTTGTTTCCGGAATATAGCTGATATAAGTACTTTAGTCATTTCCTTCATTTGATGTTGATGGTGTGTTGGTTACATTTTGCATTACAAACAATTTCATATTTACTACAATTATTTTTGTAAAAACAGTAGTTTTTTGCTTATACATGAAAATGTTTTTTGTATGAGATAACAGAGTACGACGATCCTAATTTCTTTTTGCGGGATAGAAATACTACATAATGCGGTTAAGAATATTTTAATGGATTAATATTATTTGCTTCAAAAAATCTATAAAATAATATGTAAACATTTCTTGGATACAACCAGAAATATCGCATCAGTATATAAAAATAGAATCTCAAAATTAAAATCTTACTAATAAAAATAAAATAAGCATAATAGCTTTATATACAATATTTCAATGAATTTTGTTCATAAACTAGTTTATAGTTAAGCTATGTTCTACGTACAGACAGAAAGTGAAAAAGTCATGAAAAAATTATTTAAAATTTGTACGTTTAAACCTAGTGAAAATTTTGACTGCAATTTGAAATTGACAAAATAAAAAAGAAAAGCCAAATTTAAGTCAAATTTATTTATTGTAAAAAATCAAATACATATAATCCTTTGACTATATAATATATGGACTGCTAGTAACCAACTTCATTGCTGTAGCTATGACCGACTATGCGCATACCACCAGAGATGGCGAAAAAAGCAACTAACTATACCGAATTGCTTTTGGCGACGCTCGCCTTTTTGACGGCCAATAAAACAACTACATCATTTATGAGAATTCCATAGATTTTACTTGAGAATTTTACTGGATTTAATTCAGAATTTCATAACTTTAGTTCTCTTATTGGCCATCTCTGGTGCTATGCGCTACCAGTCCTTGTAGTATTTTTTTCTTTGACAGCAAAGGAAATTATAAGCGATTAGCAGCAGTCCATATATTATATAGTCAAAGATATAATCTTTTTTCTTCAAACTCATATTCGTCTAGCAACATAATCGTTTTTAATCATATTGAAATTGATAATTCAGTAATTCATAAAATTTAAAATATTTGAAAATAAAAACGTCAAAATATTAATTTTTCACGTTCAATAAATGTACAGATCATAAATATAAGCTGTGTTTTTTTCAAACGGGTCAGGAGGGTCAAGGTTTGAAAAAAACAATAATACCCGGGACACACCAAAATTGAAAATCTAAGTTTTCGCGAAAACTAGATCTAAAAACTTTTATAGAGACACACCAAAAATGGAGCGTGATTTCGTTTTCGAATGTCAAATTATGAAAATTATTTATTAAAACAACTCTACGTAAAAACCAAAAAAAAATAAAAATAGTAATTATTTGTTTTTAATGTCAAAATTTTGATTTAATTATATTAAAAATTATTTAATAAAATTTAATTTTTCTTCTTTTTTTAAAAAAAATTTCGATTTTTTTTTCACAAAAATGGCTACTTTTGTATGGAAACTTAGCTATGCCTACTTCAAAAATACATATCTTCTATTTTGTCATAGATGGCGTTAAAATAAATTTTCGTGAAAACCTTAAAAATTTGCAGGTTTCGTGTTTTCAATTTATTCCTGAAAACTGTACTAAAACCTTATGAATTTCCATTTTTGAACTTTGAAAACACGAAAACTGAGTTTTCGGTCCGGTGTGTCCCGGGTATAAAAACTGTAATAAAAAACCTTATGAATTTCCATTTTTGAACTTTGAAAACACGAAAACTGAGTTTTCGGTCCGGTGTGTCCCGGGTATAAGGATCATATATTCGGGTTTCATAAATTTGAACAGAAAATTCTAATTCTAAAGGTCATTTAGGTATTTGGGACCGATTTGTCATACTTTTAATTTTATGCAGATATGATAATTTTTCTTATTCGTATATATGAATAGTTATAAAACAGTCTAATAACATCTCAGCAACATATATTTTTAATTTTTTTTATATTTTTTACAGTATTTAAAAATAAATAAATCACTAAATAAAGATTTTTCTCTAATTTTGTTCGTACGGCCATCTGTTTGTAAATTTCCATATTAAATCTATTTGGGTCTCGTTTTGATGATCCAGATAAATATCTGGGTTATGTTGTTGTTGATTTCTATATAAAAAATGAGACCTTGATCCTGACCCGATTGAAAAAAACACAGCTATAGTTATGAAAAATTTGATTATTTTACGGTTCATGTCTCTAAAACCTTATGAATTTCCATTTTATTAAGCAGAATATTATGATTGACAGAATCAAAAGCTTTTTTTATATCAATATACAGTGCAGCATTTTTTAGTTTTCTATTTAGACCATCGTAAATTCTAGAACAAAAATCTATCAGAGCATCTTCCGTAGACCTACCATTACGAAAACCAAACTGCGAGTTACTAAAGAAATTAGTTTTATTTAAAAAGCTTAACACTCTAGATTTGATAGCCTTTTCAAAGATTTTAGAAAGAACACTCAAAATTGATATTGGACGATAATTGTCAATATTACTTTTAGCACCCTTTTTGAAAAGTGGTAACACTTCAGCCACTTTCAAGGAATCGGGGAATACACCCTCATTCACGCAACGATTGAATATAGCCGCAAGAACGTCAACAACATTAAGAGCTATATTTTTAATACGAAATTAGAAATACCTAAATGACCTTTAGAATTAGAATTTTCTAGCTTTAGAATCAGTCTGTAAAGTTCAAGTGATGAAATAGGTTCAGAAAAGCAACTATCCTGCTGGTAGACATCGTCAACTAAAAAACTATCAAATTCACCAACCGTAGAATTAAATTCAGCATCAATATTACTTGTATCACTGAATTTGTCATTAAAAATATTACTAATAGCTTTTCTATCACGCAATTCTATGTTATCAACAACAATACTCTTTACATATTCATTTTTCGAATCACCACGATTTAAAATAGAATTAACAATTTCCCACTCGCTTCTTGTGTTACCCTTAGCAGTATCAAATTTATTAATATAAAACTGCTCGATTATTAAACAATCGATGTTTATATGGACGATTAATCGAAGTTCCAACTATTCTCTTCTTTCGACTAATCGATTATGAACATCGATTAATTTTTCACGATCTTGCCATCACTACATATGTACGATTGGGATATAATTCTGTGCTTCATACAAGCCTTATACAGAACCCAGGGTTATAAATGGGCTCAAAACCGAACTGGCTGCTTCAATACATTTTCATGTTCAGCCTAGTACAACTGAAATATATGTATTATGAAATACCTATAAAGCTTTCAATATCTTCTTTGGAAATATTTGGTATTTTTTTGTCCTGCGTAAAAATTTGTTTCAACAATAGGATTCATAATTTCACCACAAAAAAATTGAAGTGGGGTTGCAAGAACATTATTCCTGGTCCAAAAGTGAGATAAACTTCATTAATTAAAATGTTCCGTCCTCATAAAAAAATATTTTTTTCTTTTTCCACGGATATATTATAACCAGGTAGTAAAATTTTAAAATTATATCATGCATTTTCTACCACTTTTAAAATTTAAACCTCCGATTCTCCATCCCTTAGATTTCAGAATACCAGTCGACTTATTTAGAATATCAATTTCCTCTCTATTCATCATCGCAAACATAAGAATTATCCTCACTTTATGTCCACTATTCGATTAACAATAGTTAATAGAATTACGGATGAAATTCCAATCTTTGCGACATAATGTATCATAATCATAAGATATGTACAATCAAAGATTATTATTATTGTATTAGAATTTAAATAAATTGCACAAAAAATATGTGGCAATACATAAAATAATATATTGTTCTACTATAATATACTTTAAAAAAATTTAAAAAAATTTCCTGAAGATATATTTAAAAAATACGATAAACAAACCCCGGGTTTGTCAAAAGCACATTTCCTCAAAATCGCCTCATGTAGAACTATGAGCTATTCTAAAACAATGGGAATTTCTATACGTGAATAGTATTTTTTAGTAGCATTTTCAATGTACAGTTTTAGTAGTAAATATTGTGCAGTTTTAGTAGTATTTTCAATGTACTATACATAAGAAAGATAAAAAAATGATATGGTAAATATAGGTAAAAAATGTGTCCCTGTTCGATTTTATTAATTTGTTCCTTCCAAGTTTATTATTCCAACAAAATACATATATATAAACTTATCATTTAAGGTTTCCCTAATTTTGCTTTTAATTGAACATATAATGTGATATGAAATAATATCCAATATTCCATTTATATAGCTCCTAAAAATATGCAAAATATTCATTTTTTGCAAAATTTTATATGATTGTGCATTTTGATTAATTATTAGTGTGAGGCAAATGACTATAATTTATTAATTAATGCACTTTAAAGAAATATGATTCTCGAAAGTTTTCTCATTATTTGTTTTTAAAAATATTGCGCGGTTATAATTATACAAGTAAATTAAAAATGTAATTTTTTGAATTTCGAAGGGCCACAACGGAAAGGGGAGGGGAGATACGGATACAATTTCTTCAGAGACTCTAGTTATTTTTTAGATATCTCTTTGGTACATAAATTTCAGCCT
The DNA here is from genome assembly GCA_949752835.1 of Empis stercorea. NCBI lineage: Eukaryota > Metazoa > Arthropoda > Insecta > Diptera > Empididae > Empis > Empis stercorea. The sequence continues at coordinate 67,076,191 of OX457085.1, forward strand.
TCCATAATGAGCAGTTTGGGAAATACAGGGTGTTAAAAAAACTAAAAAAAGGTGTATGAAGATAACGGTATTTTTATACATCAAAAAATTAAATTTTAAAAAACTTTTTAATTTCACAATTAAGATAAAAGATTTTCCTATCTTATAGCTTTTACAGACCTCAAAAATTTTTATTGCTTTAAAAGTTATTAGATGTTCAATATGGGCAATTTTCGAACTTGAAGGGGGAATAACTCAGAGGGGGAAAGAGATAGAAGAAAATTTTGTTCTACTGGACCTATTATTTTATTACTATCTATCTATGGTCAAAATTTTAATACTCTATCTTAATAGATGTAGAAGTTTGTGTAAACGGACGGACGGACAGACGGACAGACAGAGTGAAACTAATATACACATTTCTTCCAATTTGGTTGGAAATGTGCTAAAAACAACTGAACTACACAACCATAACTTTTAATTTGGGCACTTTCCCAAGGAGGAAAACCATAGCAACCGCTTTCTAATTGCTACATCGATTGAAAACCATAGCAACCGCTTTCTAATTGCTACAGGATCATATTAAATATAATTAAACTTATGACTTTTGAGGGAATGCAATTTTGATACATAGGACCATTAAGGATGAAAACAAAAAAGTTAAAAAAGCAATGAAGTTTAAATTTGTATCAAAGTTTGCTAATTTTACATTTTTGTCACAAGATAATGAACATGCTCAGTTAAAAATCAACTTTGCTAATATAATAATAATATAATAATATAAAATGTAAAACAACCACAAATATACATAAACTTATATTAAATGTTGTTTCCGGAATATAGCTGATATAAGTACTTTAGTCATTTCCTTCATTTGATGTTGATGGTGTGTTGGTTACATTTTGCATTACAAACAATTTCATATTTACTACAATTATTTTTGTAAAAACAGTAGTTTTTTGCTTATACATGAAAATGTTTTTTGTATGAGATAACAGAGTACGACGATCCTAATTTCTTTTTGCGGGATAGAAATACTACATAATGCGGTTAAGAATATTTTAATGGATTAATATTATTTGCTTCAAAAAATCTATAAAATAATATGTAAACATTTCTTGGATACAACCAGAAATATCGCATCAGTATATAAAAATAGAATCTCAAAATTAAAATCTTACTAATAAAAATAAAATAAGCATAATAGCTTTATATACAATATTTCAATGAATTTTGTTCATAAACTAGTTTATAGTTAAGCTATGTTCTACGTACAGACAGAAAGTGAAAAAGTCATGAAAAAATTATTTAAAATTTGTACGTTTAAACCTAGTGAAAATTTTGACTGCAATTTGAAATTGACAAAATAAAAAAGAAAAGCCAAATTTAAGTCAAATTTATTTATTGTAAAAAATCAAATACATATAATCCTTTGACTATATAATATATGGACTGCTAGTAACCAACTTCATTGCTGTAGCTATGACCGACTATGCGCATACCACCAGAGATGGCGAAAAAAGCAACTAACTATACCGAATTGCTTTTGGCGACGCTCGCCTTTTTGACGGCCAATAAAACAACTACATCATTTATGAGAATTCCATAGATTTTACTTGAGAATTTTACTGGATTTAATTCAGAATTTCATAACTTTAGTTCTCTTATTGGCCATCTCTGGTGCTATGCGCTACCAGTCCTTGTAGTATTTTTTTCTTTGACAGCAAAGGAAATTATAAGCGATTAGCAGCAGTCCATATATTATATAGTCAAAGATATAATCTTTTTTCTTCAAACTCATATTCGTCTAGCAACATAATCGTTTTTAATCATATTGAAATTGATAATTCAGTAATTCATAAAATTTAAAATATTTGAAAATAAAAACGTCAAAATATTAATTTTTCACGTTCAATAAATGTACAGATCATAAATATAAGCTGTGTTTTTTTCAAACGGGTCAGGAGGGTCAAGGTTTGAAAAAAACAGTAATACCCGGGACACACCAAAATTGAAAACCTAAGTTTTTGCGAAAACTAGATCTAAAAACTTTTATAGTGACACACCAAAAATGGAGCGCGATTTCGTTTTCGAATGTCAAATTATGAAAATTATTTATTTAAAGAACTTACGTAAAAACCAAAAAAATTAAAAATAGTAATTATTTGTTTTTAATGTCAAATTTTGATTTAATTATTTAAAAATTATTTAATAAAATTTAATTTTTCTTCTTTTTTTTAAAAATTTTTTCGATTTTTCTTTGATTTTTCACAAAAATGGCTACTTTTGTATGGAAACTTAGCCTGCCTACTTCAAAAATACATATCTTCTATTTTGTCATAGATGGCGCTAAAATATATTTTCATGAAAACCTTAAAAATTTGTAGGTTTCGTGTTTTCAATTTATTCCTGATACCCGGGACACACCAAAATTGAAAATCTAAGTTTTCGCGAAAACTAGATCTAAAAACTTTTATAGAGACACACCAAAAATGGAGCGTGATTTCGTTTTCGAATGTCAAATTATGAAAATTATTTATTAAAACAACTCTACGTAAAAACCAAAAAAAATAAAAATAGTAATTATTTGTTTTTAATGTCAAAATTTTGATTTAATTATATTAAAAATTATTTAATAAAATTTAATTTTTCTTCTTTTTTTAAAAAAAATTTCGATTTTTTTTTGATTTTTCACAAAAATGGCTACTTTTGTATGGAAACTTAGCTATGCCTACTTCAAAAATACATATCTTCTATTTTGTCATAGATGGCGTTAAAATAAATTTTCGTGAAAACCTTAAAAATTTGCAGGTTTCGTGTTTTCAATTTATTCCTGAAAACTGTACTAAAACCTTATGAATTTCCATTTTTGAACTTTGAAAACACGAAAACTGAGTTTTCGGTCCAGTGTGTCCCGGGTATAAAAACTGTAATAAAAAACCTTATGAATTTCCATTTTTGAACTTTGAAAACACGAAAACTGAGTTTTCGGTCCGGTGTGTCCCGGGTATAAGGATCATATATTCGGGTTTTATAAATTTGAACAGGTGGGACCGATTTGTCATAATTTTAATTTTATGCAGATATGATAATTTTTCTTATTCGTATATATGAATAGTTATAAACCAGTCTAATAACATCTCAGCAACATATATTTTTAATTTTTTTTATATTTTTTACAGTATTTAAAAATAAATAAATCACTAAATAAAGATTTTTTCTCTAATTTTGTTCGTACGGCCATCTGTTTGTAAATTTCCATATTAAATCTATTTGGGTCTCGTTTTGATGATCCAGATAAATATCTGGGTTATGTTGTTGTTGATTTCTATATAAAAAATGAGACCTTGATCCTGACCCGATTGAAAAAAACACAGCTATAGTTATGAAAAATTTTATTATTTTACGGTTCATGTCTCTGATAAATAATTTTCATTTCACGTCGAGTATGTACTACTTTTTGAAAAAAAATTCATAAAAATTTCCCGACTTTTTCACAACCTGAAAATTTATATGGGAACTCATCATTTCAATTTTGTCTGTACATAGATTTACTCAGATAAGTTTTTTACAAGAAAGTATGTTTTTTATGTAAAAATATTTTCTGTTTCCTAAATCAATTTCGTAGAAAACTTATGAAATATTTTTATAATAAAATAATTTCAAAAATAAGTAAATATGTAACTAAAATTTACTTTAAGAAATTTCCCTAACGATCTGCATTGTAGTTTTATTTAGTTTTCTATTTATCGTAAGGACATCACTTCAGAGGATGTTAATTTTTTTGTTGTACTAAATAAAGATACAAGTTAATAAATAATTTAATAAAGCATTATCATCATCCGGATAACTTTGAGAAGCAAATTTTCCCAAATGAAAATATTTAGTAGATATGGTGGCACCATATACAAATGCATAAAAAGTTACCTCTATAAAATATCCAGGATATGAAAATACTGCTCTTAATCATTTTATATTATTGGTGATAGAAAATTGTAAATTTTTTTTTTATCTCTTCCAAATATTATGAAATTTATACGTAAATATGGGTAATAAGTTATATATATCAAAGCAATATAGAATAGATTTGAAATAACGTATGGGTATTAGGTTATATATATCAAAGCAATGTAGAATAGAGTATCTACACAAACATTTTTTAAAAATAATATAATTATAGTAGGTGAATTTATTCTTGTTAGAACTTCTTTAAGAAAATCCCTTATATTAGTGCTTTTCTCGGTCTCTCCGAGTGTCCGTCTCTCCGTCCAATGTAAATAATAAAAATCAGTTCTCTCCGTTGGCTGTAATACACCAGTTCTCTGCATTCGATTTTGGCAAAACATCCTTTTCTGAATAAAATTGTAACAAATCAAGAAACAAATTTCACAAGTCAGGATTTTAGAACCTTTTGTGTAAAATTTTAAATATTAAAAAAACAGAAAAAAACTGCGTATCATTCGCTCTATAACAGGTCCCTAGAACAAAGATACAGACCCCTACCTGAATACCTTAAAATTATTTACGTCAAAAATATTCAAAATTGGGACGAATCGATAGAAGAAGCTGCTTTCACTCATAATCATACTCCATACAAATCACAAAAAAAAACAAATTGTTGAGTAAAAATAATGATTTCAAACATGTCCTTTCAAAAGAGCTTTAGCAAATATACTCTGTAAAACCATATTAAAAGCTGCTAAGTTGGAAGAGTGTTGAATATACCCTTTTTGATACACCAAGGATTTAATGAAAACGAAGATTTAAATAAAAGTTATAATTCTGGCAAAACTACGAATGTTGTACAATTTGAAATTATAACCAATTTTTTCAGTAAATAAATACTCAAAATTGTATATACAATCTAATATGAATTTTTAAAATGTCGAAATTTTTACCCCTGTAAAATGACTTCGAAATGTTTGAACGTATGGAACCTAGTGTTGTGTTCCATATTTAATATAAAATATTTTATTTTGGCTATAATTGCCAATATCGCTAATATATTGTTATTATTGAACTGAGAGCGAATTTTCCATAGAGTCAGACTTTAGGTAAATTAAACTTCAATATTTTTATTATAAGTTTAAACAATTACTATTTATTTATTTATTTCAAGTTACAATTCAGCTTTTTACTGAACTTTTTGTACTGAAAGCTGTTTAACTAAAGCTGAATAAATTTCGACTCCCCGAATTACCAAAAAACCAAAGTATTTATTAGGCATATTTTGATTTCTCCGCGTTTGTTTACATAAAAATGTAAACACACGTTTATTACTGTTGAGTAATTGTACTCAATAATGATTATTAATTATTAATTGTTATTGTTTATACCCAAACTTGCATAGTCGGCATAATTGCGTACTAAGCATTATTAAATTATTGACACAATTTAATAATGTAAATATAAACTAGAACAATATTTAATATTACATCATTAAATTTTATATTTCGTAATGCAAATATTTTGTGGTACAATAATAAAATACAGGGGCGGCGTTTTTTATTCCACAACACCTCCCATTTTGAAGTACAAAAAATGGATACATATTTTTGGATGTATGGTAATTCAAAATTTATCAACTTATTTAGCTTTTACTATACATTTTCTTTTTTTAACAAGTTCTTATATAATTATTTTTTTTGTATTATTTATTATTAAAATAATTTTCACAATATTTAATTAAAAAAATTTTAAAAATGGTATAATTTTATATACATATACCTTTTATATATCAATTTTTTCTAATTTTATACGATTCTATTTTTTTTCTTTTTATATTTATATCTTTATTCTTTTACATATTTTTTAAAAAATATTATTTTTCAACATTTTCTTTCAATATTATTTCTTAGTTATTTTATTTATTGTCTTTAATATATATTAAATGTATATATATTAAAGAAAATATCTTTTACATACATTTTCAAATTTTATTAAACATTTTTCATTAATTTCTTTTACATATTTATTTTTCTTCACTTATTTTTTTAACAATATTTTCCTTATTCTTTCAATATTAAACACTTTTTCGTCAATTTACTTTATAGATTTATTTTTCTTCATTTATTAATAAACAATATTCTTTCTGAACATTTTTTTTTTATTTTTATTTTTTTTTTTATTTATTTCAATCAATGAACAACAAATTTGATTTCAACCAGTGCGGACGTGTTTTTTTTAATCGCTTTAATTTTTTAATTAATAATAATAATTATAAAATTTCATTAATAATAATTAATTTCAAAAAGTTATACCATATATTGATTTTGTGTATATTTATGTTTTCGCATACCTCATCAATTATAACATTATTCGAATTTATATATTATTACATATTATTGCGTAATATTCTGTGCTATAATCCGTTCATTAACTTTTAAAAAGAAAAAATTAATAAAATAAATTAAACTACATAATTTGTTTTGATAATTTGACACTTTTTTTTTCTTTGACCTACATATATTTATTTTAATATTTCATCATGAACTTTAAATGTGCTATTGAAAATTGTGTGGCATATGACAAAACAATGAAATCAATCTTTTGTAATGGTTTTTGCAAAAGAAAATTTCATGGAATTTGTCTTAACTTTCCAAGAGACTGTAATGTTACATTCCTGGCCAAATATTTCATATGTGGAGATTGTCAGGACAACCATGCTATGCTTTTAAAGATGCACGATAGTTTGGCGACGGGAATAAAAGAACTTAACGAAATTAATGCTGGGTTATTAATAAAAAATGCTACCGGATTTAAATCGTATTCTGATTCGTTTGAGCACATGGGCAGTTGCTTTGACACTATGAACAGCAGCCTTTCGAATTTTAATAAAAAGCAGCAATGTTTTATTAATGATGCCTTAATGTCTTTAAAAAATGAAATTAAATATGATATTGAAAATCAGTTTCATGATTTAAAACAAGATTTTCAACTCATGGTAAATAAAATAAACACAGTAGACTCTACCAGAATCAGTAATTCTACTGACGAAGGTTTATTAAATCAATTTACGAAACTCGATCAAAAACTAGAATTACAATACGACAAACTTGTGGGTATTATTATGAATGCCGGCAGTGATACAAATGGTAGAAGCTACTGTAGTGATACTTTAATTACTGAATTAGTTGCTCTGAAAGATGATATCAATATTGTTGAAAACAAAATTGACAAAATTGAAAATATACTATGTTGTAAGAATATTGACAATAATGCTAATTGTAAAACCAACAAAGATATTTTATGTACTGGCAACTCAATTCTTGAAGAGTTTAACAATGTCTGTGATATATCAACCAACTCGACTAGGTTAGCTAATGTAATTGAGGAAACTGCCCTTAACATTAGCATCACTAGTAACGTTGGTAAAAGTAAGATTCCTCTAACACCAAAAATTATTAAATTTCAACGTAATTCACATACACGACCTCTTACACCATCGGAATTGCAAATTCATCAATTGAATCATGAAGCAGCTCCTGCATCCTCTGTCAGTAAGTTCGGTGTATCTTGGTCCGAATCCGAATGGAACAACAGATTGACTAGACTAAGTGATCTCAATACTAAAAATTCTGAAATGACAGATATTTGTACTTTCCATGTAAAAGGTATTAGTTCAAGTAAACAAAATATATTGAATTACTTAGAAAATGTACTTTATATTAAAATTATCTCCTGCTCAATACTACGTCCACGATCCAAGAGATTTAGGTTAGACAAGAATTTTACGTCTCTGAAAATTCAGCTTCCAAATAAATATGCTTGGTTACTTATTGATCCTCTAAAAAGCACATTAAAGATAGGAAATATTTATTTTTCGCGTTGGATTAATTATAAGAAAATTATAAACAATAATAATAATAAAAGTAATGATAATAAAATTATTGAAACTATTAAAAGGAAGAAATCAATAGCTAAAAAATCAGAAAAAAAACTAGTAAATAGTATTGAGAATGGGGAATTTATATTACAGCGACCACAATTACCTTCAAATTCACCACTTCTATCACAGCAGTACTCATCGTCTTTCTTACCTCAATTTTATCGCACTGCTGCTGAACCAATCAAAATTCGTAGTCCAATTATAAGTAGTTTCAAAAGTAATAATGATAATAATAATTATAATAACAAAAATAATAATAAAAATAAAAATAAAAATATTCATAATAATAATAGAAGAAGAATTAATAATAAAAATAATAATAATAATATGGTAAATAATGATAATAATACTATTAATAATATTAATAATTATAGTCATAATAATAGTAATGATAATAATAATATAAATTTTGTTAATAATGATAGGAATTTTAATAATAATAATAATAATTATACGGATAGTAATAATATTAATAATGCTGATAGGAATAATTGTAAGATTAAATCTAAGTACCATAATTTTGTACAAGGACAATCACTAAATCCTATTCCTTACTCTATCTCTATCCCAGTCAAATCTCCTGTCGCTATTTCTAATATAGTTCCTAATACAATTAACACGCATAATGCTGGTCAAAATTTTGAACCACTGTTACCTACAAGCAACATTCCTGATAAAATCACCGGTAATAACAAATCCATTACTAATAATACTAGAAAATCCTTCAAAAAAATAATTTCTAAAAATATTAAAAAAATTTCTGGCTTCGTTCAAGGTCCTGCTTTAAACCCCCTTATCCCAGTTCGTGACATACTTCATACATATACATCTAATGATTCTAGTCCATTTTTTCAACCTTCTAATGAGCTGACAAATCCTGTTCCTGTAAATGATAACTTACCTCGTACAATGCCAAGCTCTACTATTTCTGAATCAATTAATAATACGGCAACTTCCATTATAGACCCCCTTTTTCCTCCTATTGTAAAGCTTACTATGAATTCTGTGGCAGAAGGAGGTGGTCGCTACCTTTTGTCACGTCTTAGAGATAATAGAATTTTCGAAAATGAAAGGCTTTATTTAGCATATTTACATAATCAACCCGATTCAGTATGCATAGATGGTAAAACAAAAACTAATGTTTTTATCTCCATTCAGAAAGAGGGGCTGCCTTCAAACTATAAAGATATCAGAGAACTATTTGACATCTATCACGAGAGTTTTGGAATAAATTCCAATCAGGTATCAAAAGATCTTGAAAGTTATGCGTCTCACATTAGATCTAGGTTTTTTCGTCAACAACAAAGATTACGTGAAGACAATGACAAGTACTTTCGTGCCCTCCGAGGCAAAACATCACAATTCTGGTAATTCTAAACCGTCCTCTTCCGTTAGAATATATTATCATAACTGTGGTGGTATTAGAGGCAAAATAAAAAATCTTTTTATTGATGCCAAATCATGCCTTTTTGATGTAATAGTTATAACAGAAACTTGGCTTAATGAATCTTATAATAATGAAGAGATTCTTGACAGTGACTGGACTATCTATAGAAATGATCGTGACTATGAATCTACAGGTCTTTCAAGGGGGGGAGGAGTCCTTATTGCCATACGTAACACTTTTTCTCATGTAGTTGTATCTACATCTGCATCTATAAACTTCGAGCATAAGTTTATCAAAATTCGTATTGATAACAATTTGACTTACATAGGTGCAGTATATATACCTCCAAACTCTGATGAAACTACTTACAGTGAATTCTTAGAATCATTCCAGTCGGTAAATATGACTTTAAGCGAAGCTGACAGTATTCTTGTCTTTGGCGATTTTAACAGCCCTAATCTTTCTTTTATAACTGATAACTCTGATAACCACCTATTACCAATTAATATTTCTGACGATATCGATATTTCTCTTATTGATATATTCTATGGAAATGATCTACAACAAATTGGACATTTCCCCAACAATAATGGGAGATGGTTGGACATGATTTTTTCAAATTCTTATGACAATGTGGTGGTGACTCAAGCTAGTGATGCTGAGAATCTTTTCTCAAACACTTTACATCACACAGCAACGATTGTCGAGCTTCCCACCACTACTTCTTCCTTTACTAAATCTTACAACAATAAAGTTGTATATGACTTTCATAATGCAAACTTTGAATGCATTAATAATGCCTTATCTTCTCTTAACTGGACTGAACTTTGCTCTTCTCATGATCTTGATACTGTTGTCACGCTCTTCTATGAAATTATTCTTAATATTATTGATGATTATGTTCCTAAAATAGTAAAAAAAGACAAATTATCTGAACCATGGTTAGACAAAAATCTCAGATTCTTACGGAATCAGAGAAATAATATCTACAAAAGAATAAAAATGCTTGATAATCCTGATGATTATCTGATTCAGCAACACAGTGAATTAGCATCTGAATTTTCAGTAAGGTCTCACGAATCATACGATAACTATGTAAAAGATATTGGTGAGAATCTTATCACTGACCCAAAGAAATTTTTTGAATTCGTCAATATGAAGCGTAAAATCTCAGGTTATCCGTCATCCATGACTAAGGGTGATACCACCTCTTCATGCCCACAAGTAATATGTGATTTATTTGCGGATCGATTTCGTGAAATATATAGGCTATCTACTTCGTCATTCAACAATACTGATCGCACCCCCGAAATCCCCCTTATAAGTTCTATTTCATTGTCATGTGAAGAAATTTATAATGAATTAATAAACTTGAACGTTAAAAATGGGCCGGGTCCTGACCTTATACCACCAACATTTATGCAAAAATGTGCAAATCATCTATCTTTACCATTATATCTAATATTTAACAAATCATTATCGCTTGGATCTTTTCCCTCTGCCTGGAAATCATCTTATCTAATTCCTATTCACAAACACGGCGATAAGTGTAATATCGATAATTATAGAGGCATTGTCTATCCTATCGTCTATTCCTAAACTCTTTGAAAAAATTATCTATAATAAACTATCCTCTGTTATCAATCCGATTCTTAATGAACAACAACATGGGTTCAGAAAGGGACGGTCAACTACTACCAATCTTATGCTATTCACATCGGAGCTACTATGTAATATGGAAAAAGGTCACCAAATCGATACTGTATATACCGACTTTAGTAAAGCTTTCGATCGCGTTGACCACCATATTTTAATTTCTAAACTGCGTAAAATTGGTATATCCGGTACAATTTTAAGTTGGCTGTCCTCTTACCTTACGGATAGGATACAATTTGTAAAATATCAAGGATTACTATCTAACATTATTTCTGTCACATCAGGCGTTCCCCAAGGCAGCCATTTGGGACCCCTACTTTTTAATATTTTCATATGTGACTTATCTGATCTTCTAAACGACATACCGCACCTGTTTTATGCGGACGATTTAAAAATTTGACGTATTATAGCTAACTTATCAGATGCAACTTTTTTTCAGTCTAAACTTAACGCTCTTCATAATTGGTGTGTCACTAATAAACTTGACCTAAACATCAATAAATGTTTCTCAATAAGTTTTTCTCGTAAGAAGACAAAATACCTACACAACTATCATATTAATGACTCTACAATTAAACGTGTAAGTCAAATCATGGACTTAGGTATACTTCTTGATGATAAACTATGTTTTAATCTCCACTACGATAAAATCATCTCCAAAGCGAACAAAATGCTAGGTTTTATTAGGAGAAGAGCAAAAGAATTTAAGAATGTTTGGGTGACAAAATCCTTATACTGTGCTTTAGTGCGGCCTATTCTTGAATACGCGTGTCCTATATGGGATCCCTTCTACGAAATTCATAAAAATAGGATTGAATCAGTCCAAAAGCAATTTCTACTCTTCTCATTACGAGACTTATATCACCCAAATGACTACATAAACCTACCGCACTATCATACTCGCCTTAATTTACTTAACTTATCTTCCCTCGTATCTAGGAGAGCTGTTCTAACTTCCTGTTTACGTTTGATGTTTTAAACGGACACATTGACGTTATCTCTATAATTAATAGAATAAAATATAATGACGACGTTAGACAAACGAGACATACTAGCCTACTTAAAGTTTACCACCACCATAAAGAATATGCTAAAAATGAGCCAATTAATAGATGTTGCCTATTATTTAATACTCACTGCATGCATTTATCAACAAATATATCGTAATTCACTTTCAAAAATAAATTACTTCGATATTACAATCCAATCTCTTAATTTCTAATATTATTTTTTTCCCATATTAATTTTCCTAAACATCCCTTATGTTTATAATAACTCTTGATTGTATTGTCTTTTTTTTTTGTCTTTTTTAATTGTATATATAATATCATCAAACATATTAATTATTAATGTTTTTTATATTTTAACTACAATTTAATTTTGTATGTATATTTTGTAATTAAATATATTTGATATATATTAGTTTTTAATTTTAAATTTTTAATTAATATTTCTTTGTTAATCTTTATATGTAAGTTTTTGTACCTTGTTTGGTGAATAAATAAATATATAAACAATGTTACAATTTATTACTTTTTTTTCATTTTAATTTTTTACAATTTCAACCATTTTTTATTTTAATTTTTATTTCATTTTAACAATTATTTTTATTTTAGTTGTTATATATTTTCAACATTTATAAATTATTAACTTTTTTAATTTTGATACAATTTAACTGTTTAACTTTTAAATTAACTTTCATTTTAGCTTATCTTACTTATTTTTATTATTTTATATATTTTATTTATAAATTTATTCATTTTCACTGACAATATTTTTACCTATAATTTATGGGCTTATTTCTGAGCCCAATAAATATTTCGTTTCGTATCAACTCTAAAAGGGTATTCCCACAGACGTACGAAACGACAAATTTATTACCAACGTGAAAACAGAAAAATAAAATTTCCACTAGATGGCTTGCGGAAAAAAGTCATTTTTATGTGGGTACCACCAGTTATTTTGACAACCAAAATACATTAACCATTTCGCATTTAGCTATTGAGTTATAAAAAAATTAAATACCACTGGAATTTTTTTGCAATATTACAGTTTGATTATATTATTAATACAGTGAATTATTTATATGGTCGTAAATAGGTTAAAATATACGTTAAATGAATGTAGAAAAATTGAAAAAATTACAAGCGCAACCGATTATAAAAAGTTGCAGTGTTCGTTTTGGAAAAAATAAAAATGTAAATGCAATTGCCGACATAGAAGAATAGGATAAAAATTGATGGGACCGTAATTAATTATTCTAACTGAACTTGGATCAACCAATTTAACCAGTTGGGGTAAATTAGCTAGTGAATTAGCTGCCAAAAGCAAATTAGCTTCAGCCCAAGACGATTCAAGATACACCCAACTATTTTCTTTAATTATCATTCCAGATATTTCTGATAAAAAATGATCTTACATATCTATTTGTTTTTTTTAACTTATATTTTATTTTAACAATAAAGAAAATATAATAAATGTATATATTATAAACTTATAATAAAATAATTAGGTGTTATTTATTAACTACCTAAATGTATAATAAAATAATTAGGTTTTATTTATTACTACCTAAATAATAATAGCCATCATTCATATGGGAAAATAAATTATATTGATTTCAAAGCGTTTCGTAACGACTCAGAGAATACTATGTACATTTTTTTCATGTGTCGTATTTAACGCCATTTGACGTTCGATACGACTCCCGTAATACCATTACGGGATTAAAATTAAATTAATTTTAATTTGGTGTTTGCCAATGATGGACTCGATTGACCGCCAGAACTTGGTCCCTCGGTTTTTTCCGAAAGAAAAGCTTTCGCCCAACTGAGTCTTGTCGCGTTCACTGAGATCATCCAGATTCTTGGACCCGAATGATTTAATCGCCCTTCTAACGAGTTTCCGATTATTTCGAGCGCGCTCCGCCTTGCTGCGCCCGCTGACTACCACTGTGAAACCAATTGTTTTTAACCAGCTCCTCCTAGGAAATTTAATGTAATTGCGAGTTGCTGCGCAGGTGTTATATACCTGGAAAATTAACGTATCGAGTACATAACGAAACAGTTCCTTGTCCTCTCGGAATGTTTGAATGAATCTAATGTGTTAATTAAATTTAAATTAATGAATAATATCACTACATCACTACATTAATATGAATATATTTCTATACTTACGAATCACTTGGTAGTTCTAAAGGATAAGATCTATTCCTTAAAATCATTTTTATTACCGAAACATTTATATTATTTTCTTCGTCATCACTACTGCTACTCGAATCCAAATATTGTATAGCATTAAACATATTTATTTTAACTTTAATTAAATACTTCTACTCTGCACAAAGTTTATTTTTAAACTAAAATAATAACTTGTTTATGAAATTATGAAACCTTAAATTTTTACCTTCTGAAATTGTCGTTTTAATTTCCAAATAATTTTACTTTTTACCTGAAAATATTTAGACAAAATTACCATGAAAATTAATATATTTACAGTTAAATAATTATAAAACCGACACTACTACAGGTAATAAAATATTTGTAGGAGTCCTCATTAAATAATTTTAAACACTTTATGCTTTGACTATATAATATATGGACTGCTAATCGCTTATAATTTCCTTTGCTGTCAAAGAAAAAAATACTATTATGACTGGTAGCGCATAGCACCAGAGCTGGCCAATAAAAAAACTAAAGTTATGGAATTCTGAAATAAATCCAGTAGAATTCTCAAGTAAAATCTATTGAATTCTCATAAATGATTTAGTTGTTTTATTGGCCGTCAAAAAAGCGAGCGTCGCCAAAAGCAATTCGGAATAGTTAGTTGCTTTTTTCGCCATCTCTGGTGGTATGCGCATAGTCGGTCATAGCTACAGCCATGAAGTTGGTTACTAGCAGTCCATATATTATATAGTGAAAGACTTTATCATTCAAAATTATTATTAATATTTAAAATTTTATTCATGAAATAATTTTTTTTACAAAGTTAAAATTTATAAATTATTCTAAATATTTATTTATAATGTCAAATTTGTTACTATTTCATGAAAATGACAGTTTATAATGAAGTATTGCATGTCATTTTCAAAAGTGGAATGACGAGAATTGGCATATGAAATACTTCACTATTGCAATTCCACTTCACTAATAATTCAAATCCTACTACATATAGCAATAACAATTTAAAGCATGAACAATATTTTTTAACCAAAATTTCATCACTGTTCAAATTGTTCTGTTCTTCAAACAGTATGGACCTGTTTTAATTAAGCTCAGTAATTTTTAATTACAAAAAAAAATTTGTTTTTAATTTATTAATTGCGTAAATTTATGATTATACATATTCTTGAACTTATTTTAAAATAATTTCCAATTGCGCTTAATATGCTCACTTATGCGTATTAAGCGGAATTGGAAATAAAAAAAGAAATTATTTGAAATACTGGTGTAATTATAATTTTTCGCATAGTGAGCATTTTAAACATTTTTTATTAATTTATAGACATAAATATAAGCAAATTAATTATATTTTGGGACCTACATATTATACTTAATTGCATCACTTTTAAATTAACTGAAAAATAAAATTATTATATTCTATTACTTTGTAAATTATTTTAAATTATAAAATAAATAAGTGTAATAGTGAGAATTGTTTTATTGAAGGTAATTCTTCTATCCAAGATTTATTTACCAGCATTAAAGCTTTCATAAAGTCTGTAGGTCTGTCTAGATAATAAAGAATTTAGTAAACTTTTTATTAAATATCAGGATGATCTTGTCATATCTCAAGCTGATATTATGAATGATCTGAAAGCCTTTTCTAGGTATGTAAATATACGGATTAAAACGCATTAGAAGTATTTCAAGCCATGTTCCTAATAAAGAGAAGTAATATCCAATATTCCATTTATATAATCAAAATATAGGTTTAAACTTTATTACTTTGATTATCACTTGTGCCACTTGTAATAAAGAGGGTGAACTATGGCACAAAATGGTTTTCTTATAGTAAATTACAATGATTTTTAGTGCTTAATCATCTTGACGTTATTATTATTAAAAACAATTATGTGCTTCACTATATTATTCTGAATGTTTAAATAGAGCTTTTTAAATTTAATTTTACTTCCACATGCCTTAATTTAGCAACACAATCATATTGTTGTGAATTGAAGCACCCAGTACTTCAATTCACAAACCAAAAAACAGCTAACTAAATTATTTTGAAATAATATAAAATTATTAATTAAATTTGCAAAATAATTAAAAATTAAATTAGAACAAAATTTTGAAGAGTTGATTGGCTAACCAAAATATCGCATGCGATATTTTGGAAACCAAAAAGCTCTTCAACCAAATAAAATAGCTGTTTTTTGGTAGTAAAAATTAAGTTTAATTTGGGTGTCAAGAAGACACCAACTAAAAAGATTAAGTTTAATTTGGGTGTCAAGAAGACACTAAGTAATTAATAATAATATTCAGTAAAAGTTGTTAAAATTAATAGTTAGAATTTTTATTAAAAAAAAAGTAAATTTAATAAAGTTTTATATAATAAGTTTAAATTACATAAGAATTAAAATTGAAATTGAAAGTTAAAAATAAAATGAACATAATTTAAATTATAATTTGAACATTAAAAGAAATAATTTAACATTAAATAAATAAATAATAGTAATAAATAAAAAGATTATTAAAATATTAAAAATAGTGTTTTAATTGAAAAGAACATAATAGTAAAAGTTAATTTTATAACATTGGCGCTGCGGACAGGATAGGAACTACGTTTCCTATCCAAAAAAAACTTGTGTGCGGTAAAACGTTTCGATTTTTTATAAAAAAAAACTACACAAAAATTAATTTTTTTTGTTAAAAAAAAATATACATTTTAAATACTAAAAGTGAAATAAAAAAAATCAGATCAAATAACAACAGAGCAGACAACAGTAGCAGTATCAGCAAACAACAGTAGCAGTATCAACAAACAACAGTAGCAGTATCAACAAACAACAGTAGCAGTATCAGCAAACAACAGTAGCAGTATCAACGAAGGCAGTGAAAAACAAAAACAACAACAGAAGAATAAAATCAACAAATTTACTATGTAAGTCAAAAAATGTTAAGGAAAATTATTATATTTATTTATAAAAAAAGAAGGAAGTTTTTAAAATCATAGAAACATTTTTTTTTTTCAAATTAAATTTCTAAAATTCAAATAGATTGTTTAATTAATTATCAAAAAAAATAAAAAAAAAAAAATATCGAATTCAAAATGTATCAAATTAGATGTTAAATAATTATCAAAAAAAATTTTTTTTTTCCAAATTTTGTTCAAAAAAGTTATACAAAAAATCAAATTCCTATAAGATTTTTATTAAAATTCCAATATACGGCACATAAATATAAAAAAAAGGGTCATATTTTTTTGTAAAATCCAACAAAACTTGTAAACAAAGTTTTATGGATATATATAAATTGTATATAATTTTTTTTGTTAAACAAATTTCCTAACCTTTCCCAATAGTTACCCTAATTTTTTTTACAAATATAATAAATATTATAAATAAATGCATATCAACAAAGCACACATTAATACATATGGTGCAATTATATAAGTTTTTTTTACTATAAGTCGACCATATATACATATGTATATACATATTTCTTTTTGCATTATAATAATTGTGCGTTTTCAGCAATTATATAAAGTTTTTTTTCTGTTGCCTAAATTTTTATTAGCATTGAAATTTTATACTTGGTAGTGTATAAAAATATATAAGGTAATAAAAACAATGAAAGGCATTATGTGTTGAATTTAATTATAAAAATACTAGGGTTCGTTGATTTTATACTAAAACTGTGTAAAGACAATACAAATGTACAGTTTGTATTAAGTTAACTCAGGGCTTTATAAAATCAAGTAACCTGGTATAAAGTTTTTTTCTATGTAATAATAAAAAATTGGGATACAAATTTTCTTTGTTACCCAATATTTTTCTTTTCACCCTATATAACTTTAAAAAAAATTTTTTTTGTCCTCTTATGACAAAATATATATATACATACTTATAATTAAAATTAGCAAATTTTCTTTGTTGAAAAGAAATAATTTCGTAATTTTTTGTTTTTAAAAATTTATAATAAATCTTTTTTTAAAGGTAATTAACCGCAATTTCAATTTATCATTGCAAAACAAAGTCAATCAAAATATTTTTTTTAATCAAACTTACTTAACAAAAATATTTTATAATCATTGCATACCTTTAGGAGATAAATAAAACATTTTTGGGTTTTTTAAAAAAAAAGTGAACTTTTAGAAGTACCTATAATAATAAAATTTAAAAAAAAAATTATATATATTCATCGTCTTAATTTGGATTGGTTTTTATAATAAAATTTAAAAAAAATATATATTAATAAAATTTTATTACTATATTGAATTGGATTTCTGTCTTTTTTTCGACCCCTAAAATATAATTATAATAAATTTACATTTTATATCAAAATTTCATTAATTTTTTTTGTTTGTTCGTAATGACGAAAATTATATATACATATATATAAAGGGATATATATATATATTTTCAAAATACGTTTGATCATTTTTATATAAAATATTGTTGTCAACTTAATTGATATTAATATTAATATTTTAAATGACGTACGTAAGTTTCATTAGAACAAAGCGCGTTTTTTTTTGTAAAAGCATTCATATTATGAAAATTTATTAAAAATTTTTTTGGTATTAAATAAAAATTTTATTGCATAATTTTAGGAGTTAGGGAATTTATATTTTTTTATGTCGAAAAATTTTTTTATTGCATATATTCAGGAATAAAAATAAAATAAATAAAAATGAGTATTTTATTTTAAATAATTTTATTAATTTGGAATGATTTTCGTTAAATAAGATAAAATTTTAAATTAAAAATAATTTTTACAAACACAATTTTTCGAGCTTAAAATTTTTTTTTTTTTCGACCCCTAAAAAATAAGTATACAACATTTTTCTTCACATTTTACTGAAATTTAATAAAAATATGACCCCTAAATCATAATATAAAAAAAGGCGTATTTACATTGTTGTTGTTGTAAATTAATAAGGAAACTAATGTCGCAAAAATCCAAAACCCCAACTTTAGCGCAATCTATTTTAAGATTTTCGAAACGAATTTCTACTTTTTCATTTCTAAATTCAAGTCCAGAATTTGAAGATTCGGACGAAAAAACTAAAACAAACTTCGAAAATATAGAAGAAGAACCAAATTTAGAAGTATTAAATAAAAACGATTTTTCTGATTTTTTACACCAAGTGCAGGAAGACAGAGTGTCGGAAAACTGGAAAAGCTTTAGAACATTAAGATCCGGGGTAAAATATAATAGAATTGGTCCAATAAGAAGACCTAAAAAAGCAAGGAAAAATAAACTGATTATTACTAAAACGGAAAGAAGAAGTTTAAATATTAAAAAATCGGACAAAATGAATCCAATAAATGACCCCCATTTCTTTAGTAACAGAACGATGAATAGGCCAGGACCATCAGGGTTAAATTCGACCCCTATTCCGCCTCCACCACCACGTCAGTTACCCGTACAACATGAGTACAACGCGGAAAATTTCACTAATGACAACTCTTACCATTTGGAACCAACGCTCTTACCGGTTGAAAAAATTATTAAGACATTTTTGGTAAACGTTCCAACATTTTCAGGCGTAGGGTTGGACATAGAAAACGAACTAAACAATTTTCTGGAGTTGGCTCAACAATCATACGAATTAACGAGGGATGAGCAAAAAGGCATACTTTTACGGATTTTAATTACCAGTAAATTAACAGGTGCGGCCAACGCTCTCTTTAGATGTGCCAAGGTCGAAAATTTTACACAATACAAGGATATTTTAAGAAACCGTTTCATAGAAAGTAAAGATATGGCTACTTTAGCCTCAGAAATTATGGGAATGTACCAATATGAAACGGAAACTGTAGAACTTTTTGGAGAACGAATATCCGAAAAATTGGCCGCGTATCGGAACAGGGTAAATGAGAGATATAACAACGAGGGACGAGCATTGATAAACGAGATGGAGATCACAGCAAAGAGAGTGTTTTTGGGAGGACTGCGATCAGCAGAGTTAAAACAATATCTATTATTTAAAAATCCGGAAAATTTACGAGTCTCTATAGGAGCAGCTCGACAATATCTGAATGAAACTCGAAATTTAGGCGGCATTGGAAGTTCTAATACATCAAGCAACAATCAAGCAGTCGTAGGGGATCAAATGATAACATTAATTACAACGATGATGAAAAAATTAAACGAAAATGGGCTACAAACGGAACAACCCAACAACAACAAATTTGGTAATGGGAATAATCAGAGAAGTTTTAACAATAATAATAATTTTAGGAACAACCAACAGCATAATAATAACGTGCGCAATAATTTCAACGCTGGAAGTAGAAATCTAAATAACAACAACAACAACAATTTTAGTAATAATTATAGGCAATTTTCAAATAATAACAATAATAATTTTAATAACAATAAGACCCCGTTCAATAACTATAATAAGACCCCTAATAGATTGAACAATAATAATGGTAGTATGTTTAACGGAAATAACTACCAATCTAATCATAATAGTAATAATAATAATCATAATAATATTAGGAATACAAATATTGCTAACAGGGGACCTAATTCAAATCCTCTTATAAAATGTTTCAAATGTGGTAAACAAGGCCACATAAGTAGAGATTGTACAATGCAATTTCATTTAAATAAGGAAGTAAAACATTGTACCAATTGCGGAATTTACGGACACGAATCCGCTAATTGTTTAAAACCACGTGCAGGGAATAACGGAGCAAGCCCACAAAGAGTTTTAACAGTAACCAACACGGAAACCACTTGTGAATGGTGTGCAAGGGAAGGCCATAAAATATTAAATTGCGAAGCACGTCAATCTTATGAATCTAGAATGGCGTTAGTCTCGGGAAACGAGACTGGAGTGAACTAAAAAAGCCCAGCTCATTCCATAAGGAGGGCACAACAACCACCTTACAGGAGCCTATAGTTCAATTGGCTTTAGATATAGCCAAAACAGACAAAGTAAAGTTATTAGTAGACACAGGAGCTCAGGTTAGTTTAATAAAAAATTCAACATTGAAAAAAGGAACACCAATATGTACAGATAATAAGGTACAAATAAGTTCAATAAACAATGTGAGCTCCACTTTAGGTTCCTGTGAGGGTAAATTTTTATTAGGGCAAAATTTTAAATGCGCTTTCCAAGTTACAGATAATGATATTAAGTTACCAGTTGATGGTATTTTAGGGAACAATTTTTTGTCCCCTAATTGTAATATTTTAGGACCCCAAAAACAATTACAATTTCCAAAAACAAAAACAAATAATTCGGAATTTTATATTCCATTTTCACAAACACAAAATGAAAAAATAAATATGTATTGTATTAAAGATTCAAATAAATTAAACGCGGTGAAGATACAGCAATTACGAGAAATTTATGAAAAAGTACAGGAGAGTTTTAAGGTAAATAATGAAGTTATGGAAGTAAAAGAGAATAAAGAAGTTATAGTAGAAACTAAGGAGTTATTAAATGAAAATAGTAGTGAATTAAAGGAGGAGAAATTAGGAGAGGAGGATATTATTGTAGTTAATGCAGAAGTTATTGAAGTCAATTATGAAGATAATAAGGAGAAAAATAATAATAATGACATAGAAGGAGATAAAATAGTAAATGATGAAGTTAATTATGACGTAGAAGGAGAGAAAATGGTAAATGATGAAAATATTAATGAAGAATTTTTTATAGAAAATGAAGTAATTGATTTAAATAAAAGTGTTATAGAAGAAGAAATTAAAACGGATAATATTGATATTGCAATGGAGGATAAAATTGAAGGAGTACCAACGGAAAAATATAAATTCGAATCTAATAATGTTAAATGTGAAAAAATGGAAATTAATGGAATAATAAAATCAACGAAAATTATAGTACCAGCCCGCATGGAAAAGGCAATCAGTCTCCCTACAACGGAAGAGGGAGAATTCTTTTGTGAAGCGCAACAAATAAAACCAGGCGTGTTTTTAGGAAATTGTTTGGTAAAAAGTAAAAATAATACTGTAACCGTTTGTGTAGTTAATGTAACCACGGAAAATGCAGAAATTGAAAACGTAA
Source organism: Empis stercorea (assembly GCA_949752835.1). NCBI lineage: Eukaryota > Metazoa > Arthropoda > Insecta > Diptera > Empididae > Empis > Empis stercorea. The sequence continues at coordinate 67,098,309 of OX457085.1, forward strand.
AAGTAAAATTTAACCCTATTCAAAATTTTGAAATAAAACTACCCTAAAAAATGACCCCCAAAACATACCAAAAATAAAAGAAAGAGTAAATTTTAATTTTAAAAAACGAAAGAAAACCATTAGTTTTGGTTTATAAAAATGACTTAAAGAAATTTAAAAAAAAAAATATATAAAAAAAAACGTATATAGAGTTCCACAAAAAAAAAGGGGTGGGATCCCTACACAAAATTCATATAAAAAAACGATTTTTTAATAAATTTTTAGTATATTAAACTCACTAGTTTTTATTTACAAATATATTTTAAAATTTATTAATTTCCCACTAAAAGTACCTATGTCCAATAATTTAAATAAAAACCTTAATTTTAATCTCCCTAAATCATAATTCTATTCAAAAATCTGAAGAACAAAAAAAAATATATACAATTAAATATTAAATTAAAATTTGATTTTTAATATATACAAAATAAATTTTAAAATAAAAAAAAAATAAAATAAAAAAAAAAAGAGAAAAAAGGAATTTGATTTTTTAATATAATAAAATAAAAATTTTTGAAGAAACAAATAAATAAAGAATAAAATCAAAAATTTCATATTATTTTAAATAAACAGAAAATTTATTAATACTATACAAATGATAGTAAATTAATTATTTATCATTACAAAAAAAATATATACATATATATATGTACATATAAAAAAAATATCTAAATAAAATTATTTGTAGAATTAAGTAAAAATCTATTATATTATTTTTAAGTAATAAACAATTTAAAAAAAAAAAAATCTTTAATAAAAAAAGATTATCAATCATAATGTAATTATAATGGAAAAATTCAAAATAATATTATTTTTAAAAATATAGTGTTCGAAGTAAAAACTTCGATCCCTATATTTTTTCTAAAGAGAGAAGGTGTTGTGAATTGAAGCACCCAGTACTTCAATTCACAAACCAAAAAACAGCTAACTAAATTATTTTGAAATAATATAAAATTATTAATTAAATTTGCAAAATAATTAAAAATTAAATTAGAACAAAATTTTGAAGAGTTGATTGGCTAACCAAAATATCGCATGCGATATTTTGGAAACCAAAAACCTCTTCAACCAAATAAAATAGCTGTTTTTTGGTAGTAAAAATTAAGTTTAATTTGGGTGTCAAGAAGACACCAACTAAAAAGATTAAGTTTAATTTGGGTGTCAAGAAGACACTAAGTAATTAATAATAATATTCAGTAAAAGTTGTTAAAATTAATAGTTAGAATTTTTATTAAAAAAAAAGTAAATTTAATAAAGTTTTATATAATAAGTTTAAATTACATAAGAATTAAAATTGAAATTGAAAGTTAAAAATAAAATGAACATAATTTAAATTATAATTTGAACATTAAAAGAAATAATTTAACATTAAATAAATAAATAATAGTAATAAATAAAAAGATTATTAAAATATTAAAAATAGTGTTTTAATTGAAAAGAACATAATAGTAAAAGTTAATTTTACTACATTGGCGCTTGTGCCAAATAAAGAAAAAATATACTTCTTAATTTTATTGTAAAATATTATTATATTAGGACTGTTTTTTTGTAGACGGGTATATTGGTTTGCAAAATTATTGCAAAAAAACTATCCACTGAACATAGGATTTTGACAATTTTTTTATTTCATACAAAGTTGAATTTATCAGCTGATAATTTTTTTTAAATCACATTACCTTTGAGTTTTATAAACGAGAAGAAATAAATTCATTAAATATAATTAAAAAATACAAAACTTTCTATTTTTCTTTAATAAATTGCAATGTCTTTTTTGTCCAATAAATTTGAAATTAATGAAATGAAATATTGACAACAGAGCCATCTACATGCCATATTATTATTTATTTTTTCTTTATAAAAATTAATTAATTAATAAAAATTAATTAATTAAAATTAATTACAATTCATTTGCAATATATAAATAACTACTGTAATTCTCATTGTTTTGCCGTCAAATTGTTGTTGTTTTCAATGTAAAAATTTGAAATATAATAATACGTGTCTACAAAAAACAGGGCTATTGTCCATTTATTTAGTTGTTAGTAATTCATAACGTTAACAAACCCTGCATAATCAAATTTGTCTTTTAAGTAATAATTTAAAACATTAATTAACATTACTTATCAATAAAACCATTTTAGTAATATTGGCACTTGATTTTGCACTTGTGCCCTTTGACTTTTTTCAGTCAAAGATTCGCGGGGAGGTTGCTAGTTAATTATATGGCACTCAGTACAAATAAAAAAAAATTAATGGTTAAAATACAGAACTGCCAGAAGAGTACAACGAAATATAATATAATAATTAAAAAAAAACAACTATTATAATTTAGAAATATTACAAAATAATCATAGGTTAAGTAAAAATAAATTAAAAGGTTCTTTGCCATTTTTCCTTTATCTTATTTTATTAAATTTAAAATGAACTTATTATAAAAAAAATTTTCTCGATTTATCATAGTTGAAAAGGATATCCTAAAACACTAATAATATATTAATTATAAGAAAATTGTATATTTTTTTAATTAAGGCAATAAATAAATAAATATAAATAAATATATTACTCCGAAACAATTTACACTTTGTCGCTTAGGCCCTGTTATTGAATTAGCGCCAGTATGATAAAAAAAACTCCGAATGAACAGCATTTCAAATCTATGCGCTGTGCCACCAAAAAATTCTCATAGCATCTAAACGATGTATTCAATAATCATATAAATAATTTTGTTCAAAATTTTTATTTTGAACAAAATTATAAAACTGTTCAGAGCTAAGCTATGTACAGACAGAAAGTGAAATGATGATTTCCCATATAAATTTTCAGGTCGTGAAAGTTGGGAAATTTAATTGAAAGTTTTTTCAAAAAGTAGTACTTAGTCGACGTGAAATGAAAATTATTTATCAGAGACACGAACCTCAAAAATATCAAACATTATATGTATTTGACTTTTTACAATAAATATATTTGACTTAAATTTGGCTTTTCTTTTTTATATTGTCAATTTCAAATTGCAGTCAAAATTTTCACTAGGTTTAAATGTACAAATTTTAAATAATTTTTTCACGACCTTTTCACTTTCTGTATGTACTGTATGCGTTCCGCTCATATATTTTATAGTAGATCGCCAGTACGGTACGAAGCGAATATGTATGAAGTATGAAGCAATATACATTATATAGAATATAAGAAACAGCCTAAAAAATTTCTCTGTCTATATTATTTATTATGTAGGTATATTATATGCACATTTAAAAAATAATTTTATATTACATAACATACTCTAGTCTAGTTTATACTTTTTTTTCCTTACTTGAAAATTTTAAATTTTTTGTACGGATTTTTTTATTAATAATGGATTTTGGCGCCCCCAAATTTCTTAAATTTTAGCGTTCCGTCAATATTTTTATTTATTTATTTAATCAACTAAGTACTAGTTATAAACATAAATTGAATTAATTTAATTTGAATAATAAAATATTAAATTTATCTTTAAATAATTTAGTTTTAAATTTAAAAGAATTTAAATTTAAATATTGACGGAACTCTGAAATTAGCCTTAGACAGTAAAATACATGAATCTATCTCGCCACATAAAAGCTTATGAATGAAGTGTGAAACTAAAGCTCGAATAATCAAGTCTTTTCTCCAATGATGGCAAATCTATGAGGCGCAATCGTTCAATGTAGGGTGGGAGATTGAAATGATTTCTCCAATTTAAGTCCCTAAGAGCAAAACGAAGAAACCTCTTTTGTACACCTTCAAGACGACTCTTATGAATATTATAGTACGAACTCCAAACTACACATGCGTGCTCTAATATAGGACGGACAAAGGATGTAAAAAGCAGTCTAAAAACATATGGATCATACAATTCACGAAACTGGCGTTTCACAAATCCTAACAAAGTATTAGCTTTTTAGCACATTTCCAACCAAATTGGAAGAAATGTGTATATTAGTTTCACTCTGTCTGTCCGTATGTCCGTCTCTCCGTTTGTTTACACAAACTTCTACATCTTTTAAGATAGAGTGTTAAAATTTTGACCATAGATAGATAGTAATAAAATAATAGGTCCAGTAGAACAGAATTTTCTTCTATCTCTTTTCCCCTCTGAGTTATTCCCCCTCCAAGATCGAAAATTGCCCATGTTGAACATCTAATAACTTTTAAACCAATAAAAAATTTTGAGGTCTGTAAAAGCCATAAGATAGGAAAATCTTTTATCTTAATTGTGAAATAAACAAATTTTTTAAAATTTAATTCTTTGATGTATAAAAATAATGTTATCTTCATACAACTTTTTTTAGTTTTTTTAACACCCTGTATTTCCCAAACTGCTTATTATGGAAGGCTGAACCCGTTGTGACCCTTCGAAAATCAAAAATTACATTTTAATTTACTTGTAAAATTATAACTGCACAATATTTTTAAAAACAAATATTGAGAAAAGTTTCGAAAATCATATTTCTTTAAAGTGCATTAATTAATAAATTATAATCATTTGCCTCACACTTATAATTAATCAAAATTCTTAATCATGTAAAATTTTGCAAAAAACGAACATTTTGCATATTTTTAGGAGCTATATAAATGAAATATTGGATATTATTTCATATCACATTATATGTTCAATTAAAAGTAAAATTAGGGAAAACTTAAATGATAAGTTTATATATATGTATTTTGTTGGAATAATAAACTTGGAAGGAAAAAAATTAATAAAATCGAACAGGGACTCATTTTTTACCTATATTTACCATATCATTTTTTATCTTTCCTATGTATAGTACATTGAAAATACTACTAAAACTGCACAATATTTACTACTCAAACTGCACAATATTATAGTACATTGAAAATACTACTAAAACTGCACAATTTACACGTATAGGAATTCCCATTGTTTTAGAATAGCTCATAGTTCTACATGTGGCGATTTTGAGGAAATGTGCTTTTGACAAACCCGGGGTTTGTTTATCGTATTTTTTAGTTATAATGTTAATATGTTCAACAAAAGAGAGTTTTGTATCGAGACATACGTCCAAATCGACTTAAGAACTTTTTCTTTTCAGAATTGTATTGCTGATCCAATAATTAAAATTGTCATATTTTAACTTACGTGTAAAAGTCATCGTAAAACATTTTTCAGTGTTTAGACGATTAATATTACACCAGCTGGAAAAGTTATTTAATCAGATTGTTAGTCAATACAGTCAATTACTGATTTAATGGTTTGGAAATTTTCACATCATCCGCATTAGCCAAAAATTTATATTTTTTAATCACAGTTGATAGCAGCATCTATAGTACAGGCGTTTGGGTTTTTTTTGGTAATATCGATAAAAAAAATGCATGAAATATTTTATGATTATACAATATATCTAATATATTTTAAAACCATATTTTAAAATTTGGTTAGTTTTAATTTAATTTGAAAAAAGTTGAATTGAAATTAAAAATTTATTAATTCAATATAGAAAAGATTAAAATATTTCTAAAAAAAATAAGATTAAAAGATTAAAATAATTATATGTTTGATTCATTTTAAAAAGTACTAATTTATTCTGTTGTATAATGATAAAATATTTTATGCATTTTTTTATCGATATTACCAAAAAAACGCCTGTACTATTCTTACAATATAGAAGAAATTATTTTTCTTTTTACTAAAAATGGAAAATTGGAATTTATTTATGAATTAGAAACTTTTCAAATGCACGAATACCAACAAAACTATTCATAAATATATACAATACAATCACATATATGATATATGAGAAAACAAAAAAAAAACCGTTTTTTAAATATAAAAAAAATTATCCTCTCACGCATGCTCTCATATTAGTCATTCATAATATTTCCTTTCCTAATCCATTGACTAATAATAATATATAGACTTATAAAGTAGAACAAAAAAAATGTCCACTTTCTGATTTGACTTTCCTAATCTAATGTAAAAAATCAACGTTCAACGTGCGTTTTTTGTTATATATTTTCGTTAGATTAGGAAAGGAAATATTTATGAATGACTAATATGAGAGCATGCGTGAGAGGATAATTTTTTTTATATTGAAAAAACGGATTTTTTTTTGTTTTCACATATATGATTGTATTGTATAATCTTATATGAATAGTTTTGTTGGTATTCGTACAATTGAAAATTTTCTAATTTATAAATAAATTCTAATTTTCAATTTTTAGCAAAAAGAAAATAGTTTCTTCTATATTGTAAGAATAGTACAGGCGTTTGGGTATTTTTGGTAATATTGATTAAAAAATGCATGGAATACATTTAAGAATAAATTAGAAGTTTTTTAAAAGGAATAAAACATGTTTAGAAATATGTATTTTTATCTTTTCTTAATTGAATTAATAAATTTTCAATTTCAATTCAACTTTTTTCAAATTAAATTAAATTAAATCTAACCAAATTTTAAAATATAGTGTTAAATATTATGAATATAATATTGTATAATCAGAAAATATTATTAATTTATTGAATATATTGTATAATCATAAAATATGCAATATATTTTTTAATCGATATTACCAAAAATACCCAAACGCCTGTACTATTCTTACAATATAGAAGAAACTATTTTCTTTTTGCTAAAAATTGAAAATTAGAATTTATTTATGAATTAGAAAATTTTCAATTGTATGAATACCAACAAAACTATTCATATAAGATTATACAATACAATCATATATGCGAAAACAAAAAAAAATCCGTTTTTCAATATAAAAAAAATTATCCTCTCACGCATGCTCTCATATTAGTCATTCATAAATATTTCCTTTTCCTTTCCTAATCTAACGAAAATATTAATATATAACAAAAAATGCACGTTGAACGTTGATTTTTTACATTAGATTAGGAAAGTCAAATCAGAAAGTGGAAATTTTTTTTGTTCTACTTTATAAGTCTATATATTATTATTAGTCAATGCCTAATCTAACGAAAATATTTATATATAACAAAAAACGCACGTTGAACGTTGATTTTTTTCATTCGATTAGGAAAGTCAAATCAGAAAGTGGAAATTTTTTTTGTTCTACTTTATAAGTCTATTGCCCGGTTTAACGAAAATAGCTTAAAAGCGCATCTAGATAAAAACGATTTTAGTACTAAAAGTCATCTAGATATGTTGCAGTTTCACGAGATTTTTGTCGCTTTTATCTAACTAAAATTCTAATAATTGCATTTTGACAGAAATTACTCAGAGAAATATTACGATTTGACAAAAATTACTCAAAAATATAAAAACATATTGTTCAGTGTTAATTGAAAACATATGTTTTAAAAATATTATAAATAATTTTATTGTTTATAATTCTATATTATAATGCTTCCCATACACAATACAACTTGGTTGTACTTGTACAACTAGTCATCAAACTCGGCACACCTCCCCACACACTTTAAAACTTTTTCTACAACCATCGAATTTGTTTTTATTTTCTACTGTAGAACACGATACAATTTTCAAATTTTTAGAACCATTTTGATGGTTACAAACCAAGTTGTACAACCAAGTTTTATTGTGTATGGACAGCATAATAATTTATATTTAATTTTTTTTTGTTCAAGTGTCAAAATACAAAATTTACAAGCGCTTTTAGTGCTTAGATGGCCGAAATCGGGCATCTAAATTAAAAGAGCCACTAAAAGAGATCTAACATCTCGTGAAACACCATTTGCGTTAAAAGCACATCTAAATCATGAGAAGCGCTTTTAAAACTTTCGTGAAACCGGGCATATATGTTATTATTAGTCAATGACTAGATCTACTTTTCATAAAACCATGTTGCTCCTAAATAATAATAGATTTAACATGAAAATTCAGACAGTTTCTCATCATAGGCTCAAACAATTTACAAGACAATGGAAGATAATTTAAAATGTAACTTTTAGGTCCTTTCGTATGAAGGAGTATAATAAAAGATGACTTCTAAATCAAAGGAAAACAATTACTTGGCATAGAGCGTTTAAACAAGTATTATAGAGGACCACATAAATTAAATCCACATCCATTTAAAATAATAGATGGAACAGCATCAGGACCACAAGTAGAAGTTTCTGTTAAATCATCAATTTCTTTCATAATTGTCTCCTTCGATATATTAAAATTTATATTATTTAAATGTGAAGATGATTCAACATTTTCAGCAACATTATCATGACATTCAGAAGAAGAAATATCATTGTCACAAAGGATTTTTTTAAAAATCAATATTATTTTTTTTTTTAAAAATCAATAACTAATCACAATACGATCTGAAGATCTAACACTATTATAGCAGAGAGGTAAGCAGTAGATGTACGCTTTT